>JALRMK010000011.1:600000-925313 GCA_026119845.1 Pezicula carpinea | reverse complement strand
CTATTATATTATATATTTTATTTTACTATAGTTTTACTTAGCTATAGTGTTTAACTTAGTTATATAAGGTTATTTTACTTTAGAAATATAACATATATAGTCTAATTTAATATAGCTTATAACTAGTCTACTTTCTATATAGATAGTTAATTTTTCTTTATAGATAGTTAACTTTTATTTAAAGTCTTTAAGCTCTCTATACTACTATTATCTCTAAAATCTCTATTTTCTACTTAACACACTCTATAACTACTATGATATACTATAGCTATAGTATGCCTTCGACTTACCTCTGTCTTTATACTTTCAGCCAGCTTATAGCCTGTTCACAATATAGTATATAGTTACATAATATAATAGTTATAACAGTAAGTTACTATATAAAAGTAACCTTCTTTAACATAATCTCTAATTTATAACATCTGTCATCGGTGCTACTTGTTCTTCGATATTGAATGCGCAAGCTGTAGTTCTGAAGGAATACATATAGAATTCAGGCTGGACCTTTATAATTCCTAACTGGTTCTGCTCTGAAAGGACAGCTTGTCTCTGTATTAGACTCCGTTTCCCACCGGATCCCAAGACCAACGCTATGCCGTGAAGATCCGCAAATAATTGCCGCGCGTAATGTACATCCCGAAGTTCATTGAAGGTCTGCGTGATGCTAGGCCCACGCCGACATTTCGCTTCTGCCTACACTCCGCCTCCCGAGACCATCGAATTATGCGCCCCCGACCAGTATATTGTTGACCGGAATATGTATCAGCTTTACAAAGTAACCCTAAGATGCTGAGTTAGTATTATGAAGCATGAGATTATCCGGGAGACTCACGACGGCGCCCATCACGAGAAATCCAACTCCAACAGCTTGGCTAGGAAACCCACCTGTCAGTATGTCTTCTAGAGCGACCTCGGGGCAATCATAAAAATGAAATTTAAGACCTTATCTTGATAAATTCGCGTCTATCGGCTGGAGAATCTACCTGTCAGTACATGTCTTTCTCTTCTAGGGCCACCTCAGGGCACACATACGCTTGGTGCATCGAGAGACGAATTGAGAACCATCGCGGAAAAAGTCCTTGGGTATCTCGAGAATCTCTTGGATTTGATCGGACATGGTGGTGGTTGAGGATGGCCTGTGGAATCGGCAAGAGTAGGATGGATGGTACAGAGTATGTTGGGAGGTAGGTTGGGAGGTAGATTGGTAGGTATGTAGGTAGGTATATGTGTGGCTTCGGAGTCGAATCTGGAATACTGTCCTTATCCTAAGGGGTGAATGTAATCTTGACCCAATTGAGCTTAGGGCCGGTTGTATGCTTACTGGGAGAAGGATAGGTAATGGAGCTAGCCCCAAGGGAGTATATTACGTAAGGCTCTTCTTCTTACGTAATTCACCAACCTGTACCACGCCCTAGAAAATTAAGGCAAAGCAGACGCGCAGAGCGACCCTCGAGCTTGGATCCATCAAGAGCCTCACATCTCAACTACCTTGCTTCGTCCGACTTGTGCGGATCCATTGCATGAACAGCTTCATATTCACCTTTTAACAA
The DNA here is from genome assembly GCA_026119845.1 of Pezicula carpinea. NCBI lineage: Eukaryota > Fungi > Ascomycota > Leotiomycetes > Helotiales > Dermateaceae > Pezicula > Pezicula carpinea. Next base: position 923,763 of record JALRMK010000011.1, on the reverse strand, counting down.
CCACTCCACCGCCCTCGAGCCGACGCAGCCTGTCGAATTCTACCTACGACTGACTACCTTACTACTCTTCGATCGTGCGCGCAGGGGGGGTTATTTGCATGCACGCAAGGCTTTGGAGTTGAGAAAAGGGGATACAGATTTGGGCAGCGGTTTCTTGCGGCTGCGGACTTTTCACTTTCAAGTCGGATGCTTTGTTACTTCTCAGTTCCCACAGTTGGTTCTTCTTGACCTACGGACACTTCTTCAAGTCTTCCTGTACCCCATACCAGACGTATCTTCGAAAGATCGCAAGCACAGAGCTTCGTCTTCATCTCCATTTATCTGCATTTGCCACAGAAGGCTATCAGACCCTTGAGCTAGCTCACTTCTTCCCGCAATATTTGGAGGTTTCAGGAGTGTACGTATTCATTGAGTTCTATCCCATGTATCTTCAGATTCTTGTCAGGATGGTCTTGGACAGTGCTTTTTAACTATTTTCACGCGCTGATGCCATCGTTCTTGTCCCACAGAAACCTATTTACTGTTGCGTAGTATCAGAGTCAAGGTGTCAATAAGAATTACAGTTGATCATTCCACCCCAAGCGCAATTTCTAGTTGACCACTGTGTGTCTTTAGACACATACTTAACGCCATGGCTGACGACGAATTCGACATCGATATCTACGGAGACACCAACACCGAGCAGGATGGGCCCTTCAAGAAGGACGAGGAAGGAGATGTAAAAATCGAAGGTATCGAGACAGTCAATGAGAATGCACTCGAAGGCCATGAGATGACCAACGGAGCGAAACACGAAGATGAGAACGATGACGAATATGTAGATATCAAAGTCGGCAGTAATGGTTCTGAGCGAATGAACGAACAGCAAAAGATCAAGAGTACAGACGAATCAGGACATGACCATCTCACAATACCCAAGCAGGCTCCTCAACAGCAGGGTGTAAAGAGGAAGGAAGGTTCTGATGACCGTCCCATCGATCCTGGAGCGACAACGGCCTTGCTGATATCTGACCTAAATTGGTGGAATACTGACGATGATGTGCGTGGCTGGGTAAACCAAGCTCAGGTCGAAGACGAATTGAAGGACATAACATTCTCCGAGCATAAGGTGAATGGCAAAAGCAAAGGGTACGTGGGGCAACTGTTGCTTGTACAACTCTACTAACAGCATCCGCTAGGCAAGCCTACGTCGAGTTCAGTTCCCAACAAGCTGCGACAGCCGCCAAGCATAAGATTGATGCCTTTGGAGAAGGACAACAGTATGTTAAGAAGCACAATGTCACCTACTCGAACCCCAACGTAAACCCCTTCCGGACGCTGCCCAAAGATGCACCAATGCGTGCTGGAAAGGATGGCCAGAGCAATCGTGCGGCATCTGGCAATTACAACAACGATCGTGGTAGTCAGAATGGCCCTAATGGCAATTTTGGCGGCAACTTCCGTGGACGTACGCCTGGATACAATACCTCTCGAGGAAACATGAATAATATGAACGGCGGTAATTTCAATCGCAACTTCTCCAACCCTGGAATGGGTAATATGGGTGGAGGTGGCTTTCAAGCACCAATGGGTGGCTTCCAAGGCAATACCATGGCAAATCAGTTTGGTGGCTTTAACCGGGGTGGCATGATGGGTGGCATGCGGGGGGGGCCTGGTGGTATGAGGGGTGGCAGAGGAGGGATGGGCAATGGTATGACTGGCATGATGCCGATGGGAGGCATGCCAATGGGCGGCATGGCAGGAGCAATGGGCGGTATGGGACCTATGAATATGGGGCAGATGGGAGGCATGCAAGGTACGAATAAGTCCAATTCACTCCAGGGTTTCCAAAGGTTCAGAAACTGGGTATGGCAAGGACTTGACGCCGGTGGTTAACTCACCAGGCCTACCTCCCTTCATGATATGGCAAGATTCCCCGCACCACAGTTGGTCAGGGTCATTGCCAGACTTGCACACTCCCCCTTCTTATGGGTGCTGGCCACCTACGAGTGCTCAAGTGCCACTCTTCCCTCAAATACGACAAGCTAAGAAGAATGCTACCATTATAGGCGCCGGCTTCCAAGGTCTTCAGCCTCATTTCAACCCAGCGTTCTTCCAACAGAATCAAGCCGCTGCTGGGGGCGATTGGCAAAATCCCCACGGCGCGAAACGGCCGAGACCAGAGTAGACAACCTCGGATTGCGATACATCGATTTTGGCGCTATCGATCTCGCTATGCCGTTGCATCATGAAGGGTTCTCCGGCTGTATTTATGCATTCTATGCAGTTATTCTGGCGTTGGGTTATAACTCTTAGGTCTTCAACGCGACATCACACATGGGCGTTCTCTCTTGTCTGTAACCTTCAGTTGTACATTAGACGGCGTTGAGTTGAGGAAAAGCGGCGGTTTCAATGCTTACAGCTTCGAGATGCCTTATTGAAAGTTTGTTTTAGTAGCTTACCCTGGGATTTGTGGTTTACGTTGAGTATGTTGACGCTCTCGCTTGTCATGCCTAATCAGTTCTTTGAAGCTTGAAGTCAACTGTACTGAGCTTGACTAAATCTTAAGAGGTACTCTTTGCATTCTAGTGCATGTGAAGACCGACTTCCGCCAGAGTCACTGCCCTTTTGTTGTTTCTTCGTGATCAATAGAACTTGGGGTTCCGCAATTCACTTTGGGCAAGAAGCACTCCTCAGGTCGCTCTTACCACAGATTACTATTCTCCTGTTACAGGAATCTTTCGTTCGCGTTGCTTCTGCTTCTCATACTCATGCACATCATTTTTGGCTGCTGGTTCTGCCCGACGTTATTCAGGCATCATTATCGTCTCAAGTACGTGATTTCCCAAGTACACTGGCATGGAGCACCACGGAGCTATGGTCGTCTTCGACACGAGCACTCGGAACACGACACATATTGTCTATCACCATGCAGCCTGGATTGGAATGTCAGCGCTGACGGGCATCCTCCTAGGCACCTGTGCCTTACTGGCGGGCCTGACTCTGGCACTTTGCAGCTTGAACATGGCCTGGCTCGCAGTCGTCAGAGGCACGGGGAATGCGCAACGAAGGTTTGTTGTCCGCTCGGTATCCTGCCATCCATATTCTAATCGTATGGTGTAGGAAACAAGCTGTTGCGGTGGCCAGAGTAAAAAGCCATTCAAGCTGGATGCTCTGTGGGTCCCAGTGAGAGTGCTTCCATTGACAATGACTGATTCTTGATGGTCTAGGCTCCCTGATTATCTGCTCAGTCGCCTGCGGCGAATCCCTTCCTATAATCATCCAAGGCATCTGCCATACAGAGGCAACTTGGGTCCCCATCGTGATCTCGACCGTGCTCATCGCCATCTTTGCTGAGATTATACCCCAATACATCATTCCTCGACATGCTCTTACATGGGGCTACTACTGCCGTTCGATTGTATGGGCGTGTATGTGGATCACCTGTGTGATCAGCTTTCCCTTGGCATGGCTGCTCGACCACTTGAGTATCCATGCTGACGATCCGGGAATTTTCACCAATGCAGAGCTGGGCTTTCTCATTAAGCACCATGAGAAGCATGGACGGAATGGAGGCCGACTCAGTCAGGCCACCTCAAGAGTAATGCTCGGTGCATTAAAAGTTGGTTCTAGTAGACTCGACGGAATCGCATCTGCTATATATCAGCATGATTCCAATGAGGATCCTGAAAAGGCAGAGGCTGTCATGACTCGCAGTAAGAAACCCTCCTTGGCTTACCATTTACGCGCACTTTGGAGCACTGAGTTCAATCGGACATTGGGAAGGTCATGGACCATGTGTTCGTCAAGTCGAAGCCGTGTCTCGAAATGTCATCTTAATTTTTTTCTTTCTTGGCCTCCCTAACTGATGCCGTTCCTCCATGCTGATAGTCTTCTAACTTCGTTGTGTGCTAACGGTTGGTGGCATCAGGTCTTATGATCACGCCTTGGTCAGCTGTCAAGACTATTAACATCAACGAACCGGTCAACAGGGCTTTTGTCGAGAAGGTTACGAAGTGGTCCTACAGTCGTATTCCAGTCGTTGGGAACTTTGATGATCAAGCACAAGAGGTCACAGAATCACAGCAGTGGTCCAAAGTCAAGATTTTTGGGTTTCTCCACCTTAAGGTTTAAAGCCCACTCAAATTTCAAGGTACATACATCTCTGACTGGATTTATCTTTAGAACCTCATCGGCCTGGACCTCAAGGACAATAACGATCGAAAGACTAGACTTCTGGTTAAGGATCTATCACTATACCCATTGCCGATCGTAAGACAGGACATGGCAGCATATGATCTTTTGGATATGTTTCAAATGGGAATGTCAAGGTATATTGTTACAATGACCCTCTCATCCTCAACCGGGCTGACATATATAGAATGGCTCTTGTGATCTACCCACCTCGTCGACCATCAGAAGACACAGGACTCCGGGATGATTGGACTGCAGGTTTTCTCGAGGCTGCGCGAAGGAGTGCTCAACCAACTATTTCTCAAAGAGAACGCATATTCGGCATCAGAACCCCAGAACCAATGGGTATCATTACATATGAGGACATCATACAAAGGCATGCTAATTTTGGATAGCCGTATCGACCCAAATTGCTGACACTTTGTGCAGGATACTTCAGAGAGATGGTCGCGATGAAAAGGATTTCTTTGAACATGGCTTGACTGAGCCCCCGGTAATGGGGTCCGCGAAGACACGCGCACACCGTCATATCGTAGAACAAGGTAAGACACTTGATCCTTGTGGGCTGCTCTTTTTTCAATGGCGAGCCAGACGCAAGACTCACGATCGAGGGTCTCCTTGTCGTCAAATAAATGATTGGCCTTCGTCGGCAATACCATGTATCTGCCTGCTGCTTTGTAATACATACTAATATTTCTGGCTAATCTTAATGTAGTGCCTGAGGAAGCCGGGTCAAGTATTCCTGTTGATGTCGCTCAAGCCCCAACTCAACAATCATCCATTCCTGGCAGTCTACGACGCCGGATTGTCTCACAAGAAAAAGGGAAGGGTAGATCAGATGATCTGGAAAGAGAGGTTTTCTGTGGACTTGACGGTGCAGACGAACGCAGCATCTCTCTTAACCAGCAGCGACGATACACAGGGAACCTCTCGAGTTCGTACACCCAAAGCAGTAAAGGGGGATTTCATCACACAGATGAATCATCTATGTCCTCTGAAGCTACAATGGTGCTGACACCTCAAAACCTCACTGATCTTGGAGCATACCCATTCCCATTCCCAGCTGGTTCGACTTCGTCATTACTCAAGGCGACCAGTTTACCATCGAGACCCAAGACGTCTCTGCTTTCCGGAGACTCAGCACAAGGCCAGCGACGCTCTAGTGCTATCGAGATGCCACGACTCCCTCGACTTCGTCGTGTTACGCCTTTCTCGCGTCAGAACTATTCGAGCTTTGAGAGAGGTACGGCGCAACAGGAGAGTCTGGAGTTGGGGTTGATAATACCTTCACTTATGTACCCGCATACGGCCATTACTTTTGATAGCCCATTCAGACGAGAGTACCCGAAGGCAATTGAACAGGATGCAGTAGAACAAAGCGTTTCTGCATGCCACAGTCCAGAAGTAAGTGGCGACACTATTTCTCTTGCGTCCTGGTATTACAGTGATTTCGGAAGCCAGATTGAAATTCGGGAATGTCTAGAACCCGGTGTTTGCATAGACTCAGCGGGCTTCGGTAAGAAGGCCATGGTTCCCATCTACACCTCGAAAACACTTCCTCATACTTATGGTTACGCTACGGCTTTTACCAATGGCTCCGTCAAGGAACCCCCGGGAGATACGCCGCTAAGAGAGAGGAGCTTCCACGATGACAGAGCCCTGTTGCCAAGTCAGTGCAGGAGTAGGATGAACAGTACATCGGGTGGGGCTGCGACTCGAAGCACAAGCCTGTGGTTCTAGTGGTGGCCCGCTCCAATCGCTTTGCTCAAGACGATTTGGGGCTTTCAAGGAAGAAAGGTGGAGGATAGTAATATTTGACCTTCTGGTCTTATTATTAGACCTATATATTTTTATTATGAGACGCATTCATGGAAACGTTAACATTCGTTTCAAGTAAGGTTAGAGCTTTGTGTTAGGGAATTAATAAAATCGGGGTTTTCAATCATCAAGACTTTCCTACTAACTATTAGGCAGCTGAGGATTCCCATGTTATAGGAGGTTCACGATTTTATGATCACGAAAGGTCCTGTCATGCATTGTTACTACAAAGAGAGGGCACTTCAAGAAGTGGCAAGAGGTATACCTCGGGATGATAGTTTCACTGCAAAAGTATACTCTCTTCAAACCTCCGTTTTCTCTATCCTGTCTGTCGCGGCTTCTAACAACTGGAGTATTTGTTTCCAATGGATAGATAAAGTCTTCCGCTGACATTCATGTCCTTCCTTTGCTATGGATACTCTCCCAAGCACCAGCAAGGCTTCCTCTTTGTACGATTCTAGCACGCTGAGCAGTGTTTGGTTAACAATCACTTGTTCTTTTTGCCCATCCCGTAACCCCTCAACGTACTGGTGCCAAGTTCTCTGAGGTAGGCACAATAGCCGCAAAGCAACTTGAGTGCGGTAACAAACATTTTCCTTGTCCAGTACATAGTTTCCGAGAAAGTTGGCTTCCCTCAGAAGATCTTGCTGCTTCGTGGAGAGCCTGGGGAGAATTTGGCAGTCGAGGCTCACTTCATCCCACTTATTTTCTTCCAGGATGAAGCCATATTCTGCAAGCAGGAATGAATTGCTATGGTTCCCGTACGAAATATTGACTTCTTCTCCTTCGTTTATCACGCGATTTGTGCTAATAGTATAACCTCTGTCCGAGAACACGACTTCAAGACCGCCTTCGTCGACATGGCTGTAACCACGAACTCAGGGTCAGCTTATTTGTTCTGGTGAATATGAGAATAACCCAACATAATTCATGAGTGAAGAGCATTAATGCTTAGAAAGGAAGTTCTTTCCCGAGGGTTTGACTTACTTGAAGTAATCGGCGAAGGGATTCAAGGCCATGCAATCATCCCTGGGTGGAGCTTTCTTCGTGTTTGATGGTAGGTAGTAAAAGGTCCTGGTGTTGACAACGAGCCAATTGTAGAGGTAGTCCTCCTTGGAAGTTTCGGGGAACGCTAAGAAGACAGCGCTCCAATCATTGCTAAACTTCTTCTTCTGATTCAGCAACAGTTTTTTGGCAACTTCTGGAAGAAGATCTTGTAACCCCTCGGGCCACATGAAGGGCATTGATTCCTCGAAGTCTGTTTTGGTGGGTAGCACAGCTCGCCAAGCGGCACGAGTTGGCGTGGTGTCTGCAGTGAGATCTGCGGCAAGGAGGCCATGGACTGTGATTTTACCAATTGGTTTCGATATGCTCTTTGGAACTGTGCGGATGGTCCGCAGAGCACTGACTGGGACCCTTATCAGGGTCTCTCCCGCCTGTGTTTGTTGGTGAGTAAGGTAATTTTCGAAAAATCCTTTCCTAATAGCCGACAGCCGAGTACAACTCGCTTGCATGAAGGGAAGAATAAAGGAGACTTCCGAAGGTTCAATGAAGTAAAGACTAAGACGGAAATTCAACTTACATTGAGCCTCTTCTGAGCCAATATTCCAAGTCCTTTGCCAGGAAATTTGTGCGCCTAGCCACGAGGCCTGTCAGTGCAAAGGATTGCAGAAAGACAAGAGTGTCTGCTTACAGCAATGCCGCGGATTTGTACACCTTGCTCAATGGCCCACCTGGTGAACTTGTCGTGAACCTCCATTGTGCCTCAGAAGTCTTAAAAGCATGCGGCGAACTGAGGTAGCAAGGAAGCTGGGGATGGCTGGGTTGGCATGAGTTGAGTTGAGCGTGGAGAAACAAGTGCGAGAAGTCGCATACTCATAGGTCACGTGTCATCGCGTGTCAAGCACCACACCACACCATACCACCCAACCCTTTCTACCTTACGTATTATACATTTTATCCTATGTGCCAACACTACAAAACTACAAGCAAGCATGACTCTTCTCCTCCGCCAACCTGCTTTGCGGACAGCTCTTCCCCGGGAACTGCTTGCTGCCTGTAGCGTGTCTTTGTCCAGCAGAAACTTCAGTGTGCTGAATCGCCCTCCGCCGAACTACGAAGGCCATGTACCTCTCACTACCCTCGAACGAGCCGGATTGGCTGTTGGATCTGCCGTAATGTCTCTGATAAATCCCCGGCGTCATGGTACCATCAGCCATCTATTGTTTATCAGAGTATGTGCTCATTCTGAACCACAGATCTCATAGCTGCTCTAGGTGAAGCTACCGCAACACCCTACTTTATCTACCGTCTGCGAGATACAATGCTCTCCTCCCATACAGGCCGGAGAATTCTACGCGATCGCCCTCGGATCTCGTCACGAACTATGTCCATGGTATACCTCCGCTCCTTGCCCGAGAATACCGTTGGACGAGCATACGCGGACTGGCTGGATCGTGAGGGAGTTACACCAGATACCAGGGATGCAGTGCAATATATTGACGATGAGGAGTGTGCATATGTTATGCAGCGGTATCGTGAAAGTCACGACTTCTACCATGCTCTGACAGGGCTACCTGTGGTGATAGAAGGCGAAGTTGCTCTGAAGGCTTTTGAATTCGCCAATACCCTGTTGCCTATGACCGGGTTGAGTACAGTTGCTGTTTTAAGGTTGAAACCCGCCGAAAGAGCTAGATTCTTCAGCATTTACTTACCATGGGCGATTAGCAATGGGCTCAAGGCACAAGAAGTGATCAACGTTTATTGGGAGGAACAACTGGAGAGGGACGTCAATGAATTGAGGGCGCAGTTGGGCATCGAGAAGCCCGTTGATTTAAGAGATATTAGAAGGAGGGAAAGAGCACGTACGAAGGCAGAGAAAGAAGCAAGAGAAAGATCTGGTGATAGTCTTGGTATCAATTGAGAGCAAGTGTAGCATTAAACCTATTTCAAAAGCGAAAGAAGTCGCTAAATTACTATGACCCCAATTCAAGTCCCGAAACGCCAAAGGTGTGTAGCTATGACATTATAGTCATCACAAACCATCAAAGAGATCCTCATCATCGTCCCAGGTTGCCTTTCTCCGACTGATCACGACCTTCTCCTCTTCCTTCTTCTCTGCTACTGCATTAAGTAATTCCTTCAGCTGCTCCTCTGTGATCTTCGACCGTAGCTGGCCAGACCTTGCAAGCATAATCAACCTGTTTTCCACATCCACAGCTCGTGATTCCTTGACGAGGCGTATGCGTCCGAGTCGGTCTGCGGCTTCGGGTTCTAAGATCTGGTTGAGGATTGACTGTCGCGCTTCCGCTGACGTAGCGTCAGTCCAAGCACGTAGAGCATCTCGAGGAGACTGTTGGTGGGAGGATACCTTCTTGTTGTCTGCAAGTTTGTCAGCTTGCGAAGACCATCTTGGACCTGCAATGTACCTACTGGTTTCCATCGTCTTGTCCACCACCATCACCACCGCTGCTACTGCTGGCCCCTCCCCCTCTTGCCCCGCCTGCGCCAGCCTTTAGCTGCTCGAGCCTCGCCCTTCTGATCTGGAGACATGATCAGTGCTAATCTATTGGAGACAATCTGTGTAAGTTATGGTTACCTGTTCAAGATCGTCGTCTGCCATTTTGAGTGTGTTGATGTCGTGTGATGGATCTTGCCCCTCGCAAGATTTTCAGCCTTGTCATCCGGCTCTTTCACGCGAGACAGCCCAAGGTCACAACAAAAGATGGAATAGAAAAGCCTAACCAAATGTATGTGCCATTTAGAGTGGTACAAGCTTAATTACTTGTTACATAATATTCTCACAAAACTCCTGTCGCTAATGATCTATCTAATTGTACAAATACAGATTAAAACATGGGGTGGCTATAGGTCAAGCCTTGTGAACCCTCTCTTCTCCTGTATCATAAGAGATCCAGCCCCCTTCAAAGATCTATAAAAGGTATGTACATGTTCTTTTCACGACTCCTAATCGCTTGCTTGGCCTTCACCATGGATAGAAGCATATCATTGTGCGGGCAAGCAATGCCCATTTGTGAAGCTCTCATGGCAAGATAGCCATTGTAGTAATCGATTCCTGTCTTTGTGCCTTCTCTTACGTCGCGCAACATTGCAGTTGTGTTATTTCCAGTTTTGATAATTGCCGCGAGAGTCGTTGACTCGAGACGGTCAACACTGAAACGAAGATCAGGATCCGACATGGAACGTGACTCAGGCAGCGATCGAAGAATGAAGGATATCTCCTCCAAAATTAGCCGGATTGTTCGTGAAGCTTGATAATTGGATAGTAGTTGATTGTTCGAACAGTCGAAAAGTACCGAGATAGGTCCCAGTACGGCGTTGATAGCAAGCTTCTCAAGTTGGATTTCTAGGTAGTCCTCCAAGCTCAAACCCACGGCATTAAGGCCGGATGCTCGGGTGAGCACCCGTGTGAGATATGTGGACGTTGTAGTACTGGCACTCCATCCATAGTCTATCGTTCTGACTAACGGTCCATCGACAAGCGAGTTCGTTCGAGGCGGTGGTGGTGGGCGTGCAAGCATTGTCAAAGACAACTCGCCAGCATACTTTTCGATAACAGCAAACTTGGCTTCTTTAGACGACTCCAAAGAGTGTGAAAGACTTCCCAGTAAGTAGTTGGGTCTGAGAAGAGCCCTCGGAAAGATCACCGAGTTTACTTCCTCGACAATGCCTAACCCGTCACCGATGAAGCAGATCGTTGAGTTCGGCCTAAGACGATGCTTGATATTGTGCAAGGCTGGTATAGTTATAGATGCGCGCGTGGTAACGACTAAGTGATCTATTACGCTCTCAGTTTGATCTGTGAAAGCATCCGGATTTATATCATTTCCCACGGATTCTTGTCGAGGAAGCTTGTAAGGTGCGGACGGTTCGACCCGAATGCCTGTCTCTTCGAAGATCTTCCCACCCTTGAGAAGTCTTAGAGTTTGGCCCTCATCCAGCCATTGCTGATATAGCAGTGGACGGTGGAGTAATAAGGTGACAGGCGGTGGATTAGGAAGCGAGGCAAGAGAATGTGCAATATACTGTCCAATGGGCCCATGTCCTAGAATATGTATGGTTCGATACAAGAGCCTTGAAGCTCCAACTCGTCGGCCTCCTTGCTCCATGGCATCGGATGAGTCCCACTGGCCTGCTGACTCCCACGGTTCGCCGAGTTCTTCACGGTTCGCCGAGACTTCTTGGGATGCTCTCGCAATGCCGTCTGCAACGTACGGTGGCAAACGTGCCATTTGGAGCGAGTCCGCCTCCACTCTCGGTCTAACAGCAAGTCCCACTGCCTCGCCTTGGAACGACTCTGATACGCGATCAGACGTGGGAGCTATTGCCCCAGACTTCATGGAACTTCCCCAAACATGTTCTGCTCTTCCGGAATGTGTTTCACTCTTCTCTGCAGAGTCTTCCCATGACTGCACAACGTCAAGCCTAGAGCTCTGCCCATTGCGCTGCTCCCCCAAAACAGTTTGTTTACCACCAGTCCCAGCGATACCGATGGGACCATTTGGTCTTGTTGCCAATTTTGTGCCTGTTTTGCTATACGCATCATTCACGTCGAGACCATTATCTATGGAGTTTTCTGCGAGCTCTGCCGTCGAAATATCTGCTGCTTCTGTCTTTTGTGCTCCAGGGTCCGCAAGTTCCCTCGTATAATCTTCTTTCCGAGAAAGGTCCCGGGAGCTCTTCGCAATAGGCGTGGCTGTTGTTTCATCAATTGCAGGTCTGACTTGCTTCCCTGTGAGGTAATGGCGACAAACGAGCTCCGTCTTTCCACCCAAGATACGGCCTCCATCTGGGCGTCGATTGCACTTCCGGCGTGGCCACCAATAGCTTCCGTATCGAGTCGCAGAACATTTTATGGCCACCCGGCCCGCATAGATGTTATTGTAAACCCATAGAGAGTCACGAGGTATTCGAACAAACACCCGCAACAGCGGACGACCGCACGTTGAAAAAGACAGGATGACCGGTTCTTGTTGATTATCGAATCCGTCTCATGGCAGACGTAGAGTCCCGTGGAAGAGTACTAGCCAGACGGCCTTGGATCCAAAACGTAGTGCTCCTATGTATGCATGTGGCGGTTCAAAGGGAAGACGGGAAGACGTAAAGATAAATAAAATGAAAGGGGGGAGAAAAGTCGGTCCCTTGACAGATATTGTACAAGAAAGAGCCTCGAAGCGGGCACGGGCAGGGAGGAAGAAGTTCCACCTCAGGGGCCAAGAAATGGAAGACGTCAAGACCAGTCAGTAGTGCAGTAAGGTCGACAAGTAATTGGAAGTGAGTGTTGGGGAGAATTGTCGCGATGGACGGCGGACTAGAGGGCTGGAGGCGACACACTGAGCAGTGCTCTAAAAAATTATGATGATCCTTGCGAGCTCGATCTGAAAACAAAGATCCATCATTGGTTGGATTTATCGCCGTTCTGCAAACGCAAACTTCCTCAGCCTCGCCTCGCCTCGCCCAAATTTATTTCGCAAAGACTACCACTACCTACCTATCTCTACGACAACATGGATGCAACCAAAGTGCTGTCTCAGCTGGATCAGCTGGACGACGAGATTGACGATCTAGAGGAATCCCTCGCGCCGCTCGTGGAGACGGCCCTTTCAGAAACCGCTTCCAAACTGCCCCTGCTCGACAAGGCAAAGCTCTATGCTCTTGTCACCTATGCGATTGAGTCCATGCTATTTTGTAGGCTGCTGCACCTTCACCTTCTTCATCACTTACATTCATCTAACACTGACGTAGCATACCTGCGACTCAATGGTGTTAGAGCTCGCGAACACCCTGTGTTTACTGAACTCACACGCGTTAAGCAATATTTCGATAAAATCAAGGTTGCAGAAACACCAGTAGAAAAGCGACATAACTTGAGCCTTGACAAAAAGGCAGCCGGCAGAATCATCATGGCTGGACTGGTAAGCCTTGTATAACACATTCTTTGACCTCCACAATCTATGGCGATATACGCACCTCCAGATCATACGCTGAAAATCTGTCAAGAACCATGTTCCCTCGAACTTATGCTGACCTTCCCCGCCAGTCTGGTAACGATAAATACGATCTAGAAAGAGCAGAACGGCAAGCAAAGGAGAGAGCGAGAGCGCACATAAAGTTTGACGAGCTTACGCAGAAAATCGAGACGAGAGAGAAAGTAACAGATCTAGCGCCACAGACACAAGACGGTAACGCAGACTCATCAGAGGACTCTGATCCGGATTCTTCGGAGGAAGTTGAAACCATACAAGCTGCTCCAGTCAAGTCTCACAAGAAGAGGAAGTTGGAGAGGACACAGAGCGGTCAAGATAACTCTAATATTACTTCCGAAGCTTCGAAGGATGGCTCTGATGCTGCCAAAGCAAGCCGGAAGAGAAAGAAGGCCAAGAAAGAGAAAACAAAAGCAAAGAAGCAGGAGAAGGACATGTTGAAATGAGGAGTTATCTTAGACGAGCTGAAGAGAAGTCCATCCACCTGTCGGGGTTGATCACAATTTACGGCAACAAACAGCGAATTTGCATTGTCAGGAGTTTGGGAGGGGAGCTCTAGCCTAGGCGTTCCAGGTTCAAGGACTGTGCATTGGGGATTTGCTATCAATGCAATTCGGGTATAACATCGATTACTCAACCGCAATAGAAGGGTACTTAGATTTAACGTTCTTTGTTTCCATGATGTGATGTGATTCTGCCCGAGAGCACAGTCCGCTCGTTGCGAATAAAGTCAGTCCCGAAAACGACCGTACATGTCTACAGTTGGACCAAAGTTTCATAGTAAAGGGATTAATGAAGCGGAATAGTCGAGAAGTTTGGAACTTACTGTCCACGACCACAGTATGGGAAGCCTCCTGTGCGCGACCAATCATGTCGATCCTCTAACACTTACTCCTCCGTGGGAACGCTAATTTTGACCGAGGCGAGCCAGATTCTTTGACGAGGCGGACGGATCTCGAGGACAACCATCTCCTGAATCTCTTCAACCTCCAATTTCCCACCACTGCAACTCCTCCATCGTTCAATCTCACCACACACCACACACCACACACTACACAATTATGGCTCGTCAATCAAGATCCGGCGCACGCGCTCCATCTCGTCCAACAGTTGCTCCTCCCGCAAGAGCTCCCGCCCCCCAACAACAACGACCAGCTACCACCGCTGCCTACCCACCTGCGAACCAACACTCGGCTGCTCCACCAGCACCTCCTGCGGCTGCACCACAAGCCTCTGCAGGACCTGGTCTATTTGGCCAGATGGCGAGCACTGCAGCGTGAGTATCCCCTCCTCCTATCCAGACGCCTGTGCTAAGCAAATTCAGAGGTGTTGCCGTTGGATCCTCGATAGGCCATGCAATCGGTGGATTCTTCGGAGGTGGATCTTCAGCCCCTGCTGAGCAACAAAGCCAAGCTGTCGCTGCACCAGCTCAGGACCAGAACCAGAACAGCTGGGGTCCGAGAAGCTGTGAGACGGACGCGAAGCAGTTCACAAAGTGTCTCGACGAGAACCAAGGAAACATGCAAACCTGCTCTTGGTACCTGGAGCAACTGGTACGTAATTTTGCCTCTTTACTTAGCACCAGCTTGAAAGACTAACGTGTGCTGGACTTTAGAAAGCTTGCCAGGCGTCTGCGTCTCAGTATTAAAAAACCGGTTCTTCACTGTTGCTTTCATCATGACGCATCGTCGGGCTGAACTATGTTGCAAGGAACAAAACTGCATGTAAAATAATTATGTATTTAATAACACGCAGCTCTCCTTTACTCCATTCTTATGAACATATCCCTTGCTCGGAAAAGACCATACGCCTAGAAATGCCAATTTTACTAAATCATGCTTCATACCCACGCTACTTGTTGTGACCACAGTTTTAGTCATTCTTCCTGTCGTCCTCGTCTCTTCTTGGCTCGAAGTTAAGCTACAGAGTATTGAGTAAAGTTTGGTCAAAATGGGTTGTACGCTTACAGCATTGCCATTGTAGAGCTGATGGTCTTCTGGTCTTCCTTCCTGATCTCTAAGTGTTCGAACATTAATGGCCGGCGCTGTGCCAGGCGTTGGGCCTTCTGGTACATGTTCAACAGAGTTAGTTTGAGCAGTGCCCCCTCCCAAGAAGCCTCCAAGTGTTGAAGCGATGAGCCCCACACCAGAGGACAACAATTTGTAGCCAGTGGAAAGGCCTTGTGAAACTACGCCTGCATTGGCACCTTCGTATGCTTCTATGGCGCCTCTGACTGGTATTAGAATAAGGGTTGCACTAGGTGCTAATTCTAATGACTGGAGGGTTTGTTCCTCGTCGGATATTGAGATGTTTTTGTTTGGGAGTGGCGTTAGGACCTGCTTAAAAGTGTAAGGAACATCCAAAGCTTCCTGCTTCTTATCAACCCAAGGCCTGGTGTCAATAATTAGTTAGATACTTTCTCAAGAACTCGTACTTGCAGTCTCATTCAGACACTCGTAGTAAACAACATTTCGAGAAGGAAATCAAACGCGGGCTTCAGAGCTCTCTCGTCTTTCACCCAGCCCCTGTTGCTAGCAGGGTACAGGTGGCGGGCACCCTTCCTTTTCAAGGCTTTTCGACTGATTCAAACTGACTAGGTATTGAGCCGACTCTTTCCATTTTCTGTATGCCGGCCCCGTTTTCAACAGCGACGGAATGACTTAGGATCTCAGCAATTCGGACATACCTGACATCAGCTCGCAATGAGGATGAGGAAGGGAATCTTGAGCGAATAGTTGCCCCATCGAACAACCGGATCTGCAAAGCACACTCAGTCACCTGTGACTTGTTTGAGGTAAAACCCAGAGTGCTGGAAGGTCCCTGGTCTTCAATGAACCCCTTCGCTGCCTGCGCTTGTGCCTTGCGCAAAGCCTCCCTTTCACGTCTCTCAGCCTTGTCGTCCTCAACGCGCTTAAGGATCCGCGCGCGCTCTTCTCTTGCTTCTTGTTGTCGCTTCTTTTGCATCAAAGCATATTTCATATCTGCCGACTTCTTGGACCCCTCGGGTCCATCCACCTCATCCATTGCTTCTCGTCTAGCTTTGGCTTTGGCAGCACGGTCTGCTTTCTCTTTTGCATCTTGCTCTTTCTTGTGGGCCTCTAAACGGGTGCCTCTCTCTTTAAGTAGATCCTGGACCTCTTCCGAGCGGGTGTCTTCTGTTTCAGCGGGAGATTCTGTACTAGATGCGCTGGCTGCTACTGGAAATGATCCTTCTGTTGGAAGTTCAGTCGATGTCGTCGGAGTATTCCGAGCTGTTTGAGAAGTTGTTTCATTGACATTACTTCCATCTGAGAACTCCAAGATCGCTCGCAAGCGTTTCAGAAAGTCCTCCTTTGAGATGCCTGCAGTCAAATATTCCTTCAATTGTCCATTACTATATTAAGGTATTATTAGCCTGCGCTCCAAGAAATGAAGGAAGGTCTGTAGAATCCATAATCATCGATGTGCCATAAGTAATTGAAATCGAGTGGCCCAAGTAATTCAAAATTGTTGTGGCCCATGCGACTACGATGATGATGGAGACATAAGAGATACGTTTGACGCGAGTGGAAAGGGAGACAAGCGAGCCTATTGAGGTCCCCAAGAATATCACAGGTTGAACTGACTGGATAACAACAACTTAGATATAGCAGTCAGCAATTGATTTGGTAGGAATGAGCTAGCACCTACAGGTGGGAGTTTTCGGAATGGGTACGATTTGTGCTAAATAGGCTGCTTCTTGCGAATCGGCATTTAGGCGGAGAAGAATAGTCTGTTTTGACAATGCAGCTTTCAACTACAATGGAAAATGTTAGCAAATGAGATTTTCATTTGCTGCGCTTTGAGCAATAACCGCAACCCAGTTCTTGAGCTTGGTCACTAGACTCAAGCGAGGATTCATGAGAGTCGCTTTCGAAGCAATAGCCAAGACTTCTACCACAAGTGAGAACAATTCGATGTTTGGACAACGAAACATAATGAAATGCTCTGCTCTTCTTGTCCACTATGAGCTCGACTACTCACGTTGGCCTCTTCAAGGAAGTCGTTCTCCCACGACTGGCTCTCTTCTCCTGCATCTGCGATGAACTGTCAGCCTTGGCAAGCAGGGAGGAAGAGTAAAGTGGTCTTCTATACCGGTAACAAAGCAAGCCACTAGCTTTTGCTCCCCTACAGCTAGGGCAATACCACTCTGAAGATCGCCGTCGTAAAACATTCTGAAATGTTGGAGTCTGTGTTGCGTTGGAAGGAAGGGGAAGCTCTCGGGCACTACTTGAGCAGTGGAAGGCTGAGGTCACTCCAGATCACGGGCCGAACTGGCGCCGACGCTCAGTGGCCATTGGGTGGAGGTCAGACGTCAAGCTTCCAAAGGCCTGAGCGACAACGGCTGTCCAACACAAGGTAGGCATAGTCAATGAGAGTCTGTTGCGGTGGTTTCCATGAGTAACTCCAAGATGCTGCTGTGCCAATTGCGCAGCTCCAGTTCTGGCATTGCTCGCCTTTCCCACACGTTCCGCAAACCAGTTGTCTCGAGATGTCAAGCCTGTTGCTTTTCAAGAAGTCCTCGCCGTCCCAAAGCACAAGCTGCAGATGACCCGAATTTCATGTCCATAGTCGACAACCCTCCCACCCTGATCAGAACTGGTCGGAGACATGGTCCAGGGCTTATTGTACTGGGTGAGTGTACTGTGTTGGACGGGCAAAATAGCAATATTTCTGCTAACATGATTGTCAGCTCTTATACCAGTCACGGCTTTTGCTCTTGGGACATGGCAAGTGCAGAGACTAGATTGGAAGTCAAAGTTGATAGCAAAATTTGAGGACCGCCTTGTTCGAGATCCCTTGCCATTACCACCCCATGTCGATCCCACCGCCATCAATGACTTCGACTATAGAAGGATATACGCTACGGGACATTTCAGACACGACCAAGAGATGTTGATTGGACCTCGATTGCACGATGGACACGATGGATATTTGGTCGTTACACCACTAGAGAGGGAAGGAAAAGGCACCACCGTACTTGTAAACCGAGGTTGGATTCCAAAGAAGTTCAAGAAGCAGAAGGATCGGCCAGACGGCTTGCCCAATGGAGAGATTACTGTCGAGGGGTTATTGAGAGAGCCTTGGAAGAAGAACATGTTCACTCCGGATAACAGTCCTCAGACTCAAGAATTCTATTTCCCGGATGTAGAACAGATGGCAAATCTAACAGGTAGCCAGGCTGTCTGGATTGAAGAAACTATGGGTATTTCCGCAATTATCCGCCGAAGAAACTCTACTGATACAGCACCGCAGAACCGGATCTTCTGAAATCTTGGGACCGAGAGGCTCGTGGAATCCCCATAGGTAGACCGGCAGAAGTCAATCTCAGAAACAATCACGCACAGTACATATTCACATGGTAAGGCTTTGTTTGCAATCCAAACCCGCACAGGTCATGCTGACCGACTCTCATAGGTATGCCCTTGCCGCAGCCACTTCTGTAATGTTATGGATGGTAGTAAAGAAGCCGCCTGCAGATATAGCCCGCCGCGTACGCCAAAACAAGGACTGGTCATAAATTTCATTCAAGTCGTAAAGCCTCTCCCATCACTGCTCGTTTACCTCTTCTACTACCTCAAGCTGTCGTCCTTTGTTAATTCTTGATGGGGGGACCATTCGTAGTTCTTGGAGAAGTTCTCTGGGTAGGTGCTTTTGAGCGAGTGAAAATGGCGTTGTGGTTGCATTGGTCTGGCGTTGTCTATGTATGCGTAAGCATTGTACCATACCTTGGGAGATAAGTATGGCTACCAACCTGCTCATGAGTGTAATAACATCATTCTCGTCAATTGTTTTCCGTCCTGCATGCTTGGCATAGGCGCCCAGATCGTCACTAACTTGTTCGAAGAACCAGTCGGAAGCTTGCTGTATGGCATCCAAAGCGTCTTTACTGAGTTTGGCCTTGCTGTTACCTCCCGTCCTGGCAAAAGTAGTTGCAAGTTTCTTGACCACGCCTGCAGGCAGCGAAGGATACTCTATTCCATGCTTTGAAATCTTCAATTTCTTCTTCCGAGCAATCTTGTGGCTAGCTTGTCCTATACCATCCAGCTGCTGGAGACTTGTATCAAGCATTCTCACATCGACTTCAGCATCCTCGGAGTATGCTTGCGGCTCAGGGTCTGGATGATCGTTTCCAACACTACCTGCTTCGTCACCTAACATTTCAATCTCTTCATCGTCGTGATCTCGCTGAGGTATATTGAATGCGAAAGTGTCAGTGTCATCTCCAGTAAAAACCGTCGGGCGGATATCGCTCTGTCGTCCAGAAGCAAGGGAGATGCGGCCGTGGTCTGTAATGAAATTTCCTAGTGTTTCGGAGTGTTCTCTATAACTGTTAGGATATATTTCGAATATAATCACTGCAATGTAACTTACCGTTGAAAACCTGTGATATCCGTCAGGCCCGGGACATCATCTGCTTCGAATCTGCCTGGTGAAATGTAACTGGAATCCATTCCATCATAATCCAAACCCCCTGATCCAATGTCGTTCAGATCTGCAAAGCGATCACTTAATCTAATACTACCAAAACTACCGCGTGATAATCGTCCACGTTGCTCGTTTACAACCCTTCTGGGAAGTTCCACGGATTGTACAGTAAAGTTTTCGTCTTCTAGGCCAGAAGATTGGGGGGGTAGAAGGAGACTATCATCGTCTTCGTCGTCATCATCTTCGTCGTCACCAAGGGGTAAGGATAAGCGGGGCCTTTCGAGCTCAGGCCCATCATCCAGATCATCTCGTACGGGCAGAGTAAACCTCCTCGTTGATTGTGGCTCTTGAGGAGAAGATACAATCGGTTGTGTCGTCGGGGCCAGAGTTCTGCTCAGAGCTCGGAGGATGTCTCGAGGTGTCTCCCTCTGTTGTCTTCCACTTCGTCTTCTATCCTTCCCAGGAGTGAGCCCTGCTCTCCGTGACTCTATGTCTCTGATGGCCGCTCTTCCATGTGGTGTGAGGGCATGAACTCTTCGGACAGACCCCGCTAATCGTTGTGCAGGACCAGGAGTCCTTGTCTGCGTCGTCGGCGTCCTACGACCTGATGCATGTGTTGAGGGCTGTCCAGCACTTGAGGCGCGGCGCTGAGGTGGTGTTGTGGGCTTGGGGATGATATTTGAGAGCTGCCGGAGCGTATCGTATGGTGTTTCCCTTGTGGCCCTAGCTGCCATTGCCTCGTCCGCATCGGAATTTCGAGGCGTAATTCGAGGCGGTTGCTGTTGCGCTGAGGGACCTACTCTTGTTGAAAGGTCTGTCTTTGGGTTCTGAAGTGTAGACATGGTCAATATCTGAAAAGAAACTAGCAGAAATAGACTCCACCCATATGGAGTTGAAATGGTGAAAAGTTGAAGGTTGAAGGTTGAAGGCAGTAGAGGGTCCTCTTCTCTCCTGTCGCGCAAAAGAAGTCGCGTTGTCGGCGCGGGTCTGCCATGCATAGTAAGTTAAGGTACGTAAGTACCATACCTATTCTGACCTTCGCGTCAACGCTAATTGCGGGCTGGCCCGAAGGCGGTGAAAGATAACTCAAAATAATAATTTAGGATGAATGGAGAGAAGACTTCATAAAACCTCCCAACAACACTTCGCAAACCACATTACACAGTATCCCTCATAATGTCTATCGACGAAGAATCACAGAAGCTCATTCTCAATCACTTTAGTGGATCATCGGAATTAGAGACTGTGCCCAAGTCCAAGTCCAAGCCGGCGTTGAAGAAGAGAAAGAGAGGGGCAGACCTCGAGCAAGTTGCGACAAAAACTGCGAAGAAGACGAAAAAGAAGAAGGAACACGCAATTGATGAAGATGAGTTGGATCTTGAAACCGGCATAAATAAGGCATTTTCGCACATGGACAGCCAATTGCTAGCGGACTATGTCGCCCAACGGACCAGGAAATATGAAAGCGATCTCAGCTCTGTTGAACTGGAAGACAAGTATATTCCAGGTTAGTATTCAAGGAGAGGATATTTGAGCCACATCTGATGCTGTCTGTTCCTTAGCAAATGCCATTCAAGACACTACATCGTGGGATAAGCCTCGCAATCTCGACAATCTACCGGGATTTCTAGAGAAGTTCTCCAGTAACCCCACGAAACTATGGTCCGCGTCGAAAAAGAACGGAGCACCTCATACAATAATAGTAGCTGCAGCTGGGTTGAGAGCAGCAGAACTTGCAAGGTATTTTCGGAAATGCATCAAGCAACTCTGCTCATACTGACCTGGGTGATAGGTTGATCAGAAAGTTCCAAACGAAAGATGCGACAGTAGCTAAGCTGTTCGCAAAACATATTAAAATCACGGATTCGATAGCATTTCTCAAGTCTACTAGAACTGGTATAGCTATTGGGACACCAACAAGGCTCAAAGATTTGATGGATGATGGTGAGGCACCCAACCGTGGACTCGTTCCAACAGAGCTAACGTTCTCGTAGGTGCATTAGCTGTTGATAGGTTAGAAAGGATAGTCATTGACGCTTCGCACATCGATCAAAAGAAACGTGGTATCCTGGAGATGAAAGAGACACAAGTACCTTTGACACTTTGGCTTGGGGCAAAAGAGTTCAAGGAAAGGTATGGTATGGCCTCAAAGGGCATTGAATTACTCTTCTATTAGCTGTTGTAGGAATGAAGAGTACAAAATTTCCCCGCAAAGATATGTCATGGTGGTATGATGTTGCGTATCCGGACCTAGTGCTCTTTCCTCCCTTTCATAAAGACGGCGTGTCGTGACAGTGCAAGAGCACCTAACGAGGACCACCTCCTGGCCAAAAAACAACGTCTAGTTCCAACGGTTCTTTCAACACCACACTCACTGTTCACAATTCAATTCATTCGCTAGAGATCACTGTCACTACAACCTCCAAAACTCACCCTCGTCGCTCTTTTTGGCCAATTTTGATCCTTCGCAGCGCTTGATATACCTGTGGCACTTTTGGAAGCTCAGCGAGATCCACAGCGTTTCTCAATTTTTGGAATGTTCGTCATCAGCAAAATGTTGGGAGCTCACCTTTTGCTCCTCATGATATTGGTTGCTTTGACTAGGGGACAGCTTGACTCATCTGTACCAAGTGAGTACGCTTGTGTTGTAACACTTCTACCTGTTCTAACCGCTATGTAGGATGCACCACCAGCTGTTGGGAGAACACGAAATATGTTAGCAAATGCTTGGGAGATAATACTTGCCTTTGCAACGAACCAGAGTACCAGAAGGTATGTCGCTTGATGGGCTCTTCTCCACTCAGAAAGGTTGTAACTGACAAGCCTGCTTCAGTCAGTCTTTCAATGCCTATACTCTCAGTGTGACACCGTTCACTTCGGCTCAGCTCTCCATCACACACTTTCTCGGTGCGCCTACGTTGGTGGTCAAGCTAACATCGCTGTCCCTGCAATCCCCAATCACGATTCTCTTCGTCGGCGAGAGGTAGAATATCTTGCTGGAGGAGATGTGGCAGGGTCGGGTTCTGCATTCGGATTCCCTACACAAAGTCTCAGTTTTCTCACTGGGAGTGTTGCTGCGTCATTTCCAACGACGACTTCGACCAATATTATTTCGTTCACTCTCGATACTAGTACTCTTTTTCAAAGCACACCAGCTCCCACATCCATCACAGCTGCTACCCAAACAGCAATTGATGTTGAGTCTTCCCCGTCCAGTGGTCCAGTTCTATTCACCGGCGTCGCTCCTGAAATTGAACTCAACATCGCTCTTCCGGTTGTTGTCACTATCGCCGCTCTATACCTGGCCCTTTGACGCAAGCGCTCTTCTTATTTTCCTTCCTGCGAGCCTGCGACGGTTATCGAGCTTTAGGACGTCATGGAGCAGGCACAGCATTCATACCTTCCCTTGGCCAGCCAGGAGAAGATCCTGGATTTGTCATCGCTGCATTGCTGGACGAAATGGGGAGATGTTTTAAAGAGTAACTGTGACAGAGTATGTGCTCTGGATTATGTCGTCGTCGTGATTCCGTTTGACAAGCTATGTCTTGATCATTGGTACTTATGTATTTCATTTGGTCTTATCTTCTCTGTATGGGATTGTCTGGACAGAGAGGACGAACTTCATTAGTATTAGTATGTTACAGTAGCAGGGATGTTTTGACCTCTTTTGGGGCGCTGATGTATCAATGGCAATGGTCTGCAGCCGCACAATAGAACACATGCTTAAAATTCAGGAATCTCGCCTATTTCAAATACAACATAATTTGAGGACTTGTTGTTCCATTGGACTTGGTTCAATCACAAAAACCAAGCACGATGGGCGATTCCTTCCTGCTCATCACGTGCTGATTACTGATAAGAGAAAAAAAGCGAAATCGAGAAGAAGCTCTTACGCTCGGTTCGACGCTTACAACTCATAAACAACACAGCAACAATGGCTATTTCAAAGAAAGGTCCTGAATTGTCTCGAGCCGAGAGAAAATCGAAGAAACGTAAGGCGGAAGATGCCATTCCAGACCTACCTGGTGACATCGATAACGTAGAAGAGCCAGATGCTGGAGCGGCCGGCAAAGCAGAGAAGTTCTCGAAGAAGAGAAGACGGTCGGAGGAAGACAATGATGCTGTCGAAAGTGGAGTAGATTCGGAGTCAATGACAGGCAAGCGGGAAAAGAAAAAGAAGAGAAAGGCGGAGGAACGTGGAGTAATTGCGGGCGTAGATGAGGATGTGAATAACAAGGAGGTCAAGCAGAGTAAGGAGGACAAAGCAAAAAAGGAAGCGCGGGCTGCTGAGGTTGGTAACGGGGATTCTGCGAATGTAAAGGACTCGACCGAGGCCAATGAGGAGGCAGGGTCCAAGAAATCGAAGAAGGAACGCAAGGCGGAGAGAAAGGCCAAAGAGGCTGCAGAGGCTGCTGCGGCTGGAAGCAAAGAACCTATACCTGGAAATTCTTCATCCATACCAGCTGATGAAACTATGATGACGGCTGCTCAGAGTACAGAAGAAACAAAAACGAAGAACAAAAACAATCGTAACCGCGAGAAGAAACGAAAGGCCAAGGCAGAGGAAGAGGTAACCAAGCCAGCGAGGTTCATTGTATTCATAGGTAAGTCCCAAAAGTCAAACTGCTATAGCACATCTTATATTAACCTTGGTTTAGGAAATCTCCCATACAGCGCAACAACTGAGTCCATTACAAAGCACTTTGCCAAAATCAAACCCATATCTGTCAGGCATCTCACCCAGAAGGATAATCCCGCGAAATCTAGAGGTTCTGCCTTTGTGGAATTCGATGGCTATGATCATATGAAAACCTGTCTGAAGCTCTTTCACCACTCGTTATTTGATGATGGCATCTCCCCAGCTCGAAAGATTAATGTCGAGCTTACGTATGTCTTCCCTCCCACCTCTCTGCTTGTTCGGCTTTTTCTTCTTGGCATACTGACATCAACAGTGCTGGCGGTGGTGGCAATACCAAGGATCGTCGGGCAAAGATTGAGGAGAAGAACCAGAAGCTCAACGAGCAGCGGGTTCGCAGGATACAAGAAGAGGAAAAAGCCAAGTTTGCAAAGGCCGCAGCAGGAACTCCAGATGAGAGTGGGATTCATCCTAGCAGAAGAGCCATGGTACCCGGTGCATAGAGATTCAGTGGTTGTACTCGGCGGACAAAGCATTCGTCATGTCTGTCAGGATATGCATGTCAGATAAAAGGCAAGAGAGGCTATGGACTGAGTTCATTCATCATTACGCCCCCGTGCATTATCTACAGAAATTGGATATCTTCATGATGCACACATGCCCGCTATCCCTGGTAACAGCTGAGAATGAGTATGCCCGCATCCGAAAAGATCGTAGAGAAAAGAAATGCTACAAATCTGGAGCATCTGCCCCCCGCGTGTGTGGTACTCAATAGGCTCGTGCTTCCACCTCTAATAATGAGGAAACACGACAACTTCTCCCTCAGAGCCCCGTCTCGGTCTGTCGAAGTAGTGTCATCGTACCTCTTATCAACTTTCAAATTCCCATGCATCCTAGTCGTAATATAATAAGTGCGTTTGCGGCTTCACAAGATTGTGCACTTGGACTTCTTTGGCTTGCTCTGTTGAGGACGGGGACTCAAGACAGCCCTTGATATTTGTCAGCATGACTACAAGGAACATAAAGACCAAAGCTTACCTGATGGCTTCATCAAAAACACTCTTCAAATTCCGTTGGGTAAGAGCTGAGCACTCAAGGTATTTGTGTGCTCTGATCTCTTTGGCGATGACTAAGGCCTGGTCATAAGATACTGGCTCCATTCTCTTCTGCCTGAGACTCTCGAGCGTTGCCGGGTCCTCTCTCAAATCCAATTTCGTTCCCACTAGGATGATGGGGACTGACGGTGCGTGATGGTCGATTTCTGGGAACCACTTCACACAGGTCAGTATCGATTGGCACTGGAAGTGGCGGAAGCATGGCATACCTTTGCCCGGACGTTGTCGAATGAAGGAGGGCTGACGATGGAGAAGCAAATAAGGAAGACATCAGTTTGTGGGTACGAAAGCGGTCGCAGTCTATCGTAATCCTCTTGTCCTGCAGTATCCCAAAGTCCCAGGCTGATAGGCTTGCCATCAACCATAACACTCGCGGAGTAATTGTCGAATCTAATGAGACGACTGTCAGCGCTGATGAGGGGGCCGAGAGACCTCATAGGACCTACACAGTGGGAATGTATTCGCCGGGGAAAGCATTGGTGGTGTATGAGATGAGTAGGCATGTCTATGGAGGAGTATATCAGCTTTCGGCACAGGATGTTGATGGGCGTGGGTGTGTTTACCTTTCCGACAGCACCGTCACCGGTAACGACACACTATTCAGAATATATCAGCCTCGCGGTCCTTGCAGCATAGCGGCATTGTAAATTGGATCTAACCTTGAGTGATTGTGTTCCTGGAGCAGCCATGTTTAGTTTGGGGAGATTGGGTTGAGAAGGGAATATGGGTGATAGGCAAGTCGGGGTCTTCGAGAAGTTTGTTCTTGGACGAAGCTATACGCTGCATAAGGGTCAGATCTTTTGACACTCGGAAGCTGGGCCTCCCGCAGGAATAGCTGATGAAGCTCAGCGGGTTGTGTGAAGGTTACTTACCAAGTGGTCCAGTTCGACTCAGGGGAGGAGGCGCGACGAGTTTCGGTCTGCGAATGTCCAGGCGAGGCGAGCGTGAGGGACGGGTTCAGACTACCGTAGTAGTAGGGAGAGCAGAGGACAGGAGAGCACGACGTGTGTACGCGCAACTGTGAGAGAAGCAGGAGGCGGCGGAGGCGTTCGCTTGGGTTGTTTCTTGGTAGGACGGTAGGAGATGGAGTGGTGGGAGGGCAGGGCGATGCTGAGCGGTCGGCCGTAGAATTAATTGGTTGGTTCTGCGTGCAGCTGGTGTTGATGCGTCTGATGGAGCAGGACTGCAGGAGGTGTGATTCTGGCTCTGGTGGTGTTTGACAACTTGAGGGAGATCTCAAACGCACGAGAGAGCTTGGCCTGCGACGGGGGCAGCAGGGATGTTGGCGGCGCTGCGGTGGTCAGAGAGGAGAGGTTGGAGGCAAGGTGGTGGTGGTGGTGGTGGTGGATCGTGGACAGTGGACAGCAGACCGTCGGTAGCAGATGCAGAGCAGCAGCTCGGTCGACTCCCGAGGAACCGTTAAGCGCTGCAGACAACCAAGGAGACGATTCAATCGAACAACAATGAGTGAGTGAGCAAGGAGGGAGGGCGGATTGGCGATGGTCGACTGTGATGGATGTTGAAGTGTTGTGTTGGAGACCATGAGCAGAAGTGCCTGGCAGGGTGGACTAGGTGCTGCTGCTACCTTAGGTAAGCCCAAGCTACTTTCACCAGTTCGTACGGTCGTAGTAGATAGAGACCATACGAACGACCTCCTGTCCTCTGGTCTGACGATGCTTGCATGTTGAAAGATCTCTCGCCAACACCCCCGTGGCACCTTCACGATAGTCCTGAGATCATCCCAGGTATAGATCTACTGAGCATCCTTTCTCTTGTCCTCCTCCTCCTCCTCGTTCTTCTGCTCCACAACTACTTGCACTCGTACCTCCTATATAGTCAATCTACCTACTCCTACCTTTTCCTCCTCCTCCTCCTCCTCCTGCTCCTCAACTCTCAACTCCTGTCGGCACTGGCATGTATAGGACGGGGACATATATAGTTCAACCTCGAATCACCCGTCTCCCCGAGTCCCCATACGGCAAGTGTTTTGTTTGTTCGCATTCAAAGGCCCTCGCTACTGTTTTGTTTTCGCTCGCCCCCCTTCCGCCTCCCATCCAGGCTCGGATCCCGATCATAAGGTGAGTAATAGCACAGATCAATATGAAATTATTGTGGGCGTTATCGCCTTCGACGGGGTTCGAGCGCCAGGACATCGCATGTCAATCTTGTTTTCCCTCCTTGCTGCTGCAACTTCCATAGCGCGCATTGGTACGGTAGGGACAACTAAGTTCCAGCCTGCTTCCAGAGTTCTGGCAAACTCGTTCTTCCATGCTCATCCTTGTAGACTCAACCGCAACCAGCATTATTGCACTTGCACTACTACTCTTGCACCTACACTCGCAGGTCTTCTACCGGCACTCGCAGGAGGCCCGTCTTCTGCTTGCAGCCTCTCCACTTCTACTGCTGGTCCAGTAATAGCAAAAGGACGGTATATCATAATAATGTTGTGCTCTTCGTCACTCGAGAACTGAGCGCCTTTCTTACCGAATCGTGTTTGCGCTCCAGGAACCGTCGCTTTTGTTCCACGTTGCGCCGTGGCACCATACCCTTCCGGCGAAAGAGAGTACCTGCTGCTTGGACGATGCGCAGGTCCGTGTGATGTTGACTTTCGAGGCCGAGAGAACTTTTTGAAGACGTTGAAGATGGATGACTTATTGAAGGTCTCTGGGGACCTAGTTGCTAAGCTTCATCTTCATCGTTGGAAGAGTGTGGGGGGACGTGGCTCGAATTTCAAAAAGCGTGGCTGTGTATAGTTAACAAGAAAGTCTTGCACCATCTTCGATGACTGATCATACATACATTGCCTTATGGATCAGTCTTTTGACATCTTGTTTATGTTTCTCTATGCTCAGACCAAGGCACTCTGTCGTGTTCCTTTTATCGCAGTACTGTTAAACAAAGAGCGTTTGTTTCATGATTCGCACACATACCGTCTCTGCTAGGGTGGCAAGCACACCTAATTGTCAATAGGACGCACCGCTCTACAAGCTTCTCCTGTTAGAGCGCTCGCTTGTTTTCCCAGATTCTTTCTTTCATTAAGCATCGTCGCTTCCGATTACCACAACCTTTGCATTTTTCAAGGATTCCAGTCTTTCACAACGCCGGCCATCCTATATGTCTGTCTTGAGTGGAAAAGAAGGAATGGTAGAACTAGCAGGCCCTACATGAAGATTGGCCACTTCATTAAAAACAAAGGGGGTTCGGCTATGTGTGAAATGCCTAGTCGCTGGAAGTCAACACTAGCGAGCATATGGCAACTGCTATGTGATCTAGGTCACAGAAGAACACCGACCCTAGAAAATACTCCTTTTAAGAAGACAACAACTTTCCATTCTCACTTTTGTAAGTGTGAACAAGCTGTCATCTTCCTCGTCCCAGCCAGTATTGATCTCGGGAGAGCAAGCTGGCTTGTAGGAGGTTCGGAAAGTGTCCTCAAACAGACCGACGGCTTTCTGAATAGCGATCAGGGTCTCCATAGCAAGACGGCGGAAGTACTTAAGACTTAATTCTGACTCCGCAGTCCAAAACTCATATGTTGCTTACACACTCGCAACTAGATATATCTAGGCAGGTTTAAGTACGTACTATAAGGTTCCAAAACCGCTTCCTATGATAATCTTCTGGAAGGTTGTCTCCCTGTAGTGATGATGCATGTACAGTAATACCGGCAATCGATAGCTGTTTTAGTGTTTGGATTGTTAGCTTCCCATTCCGCCTTTTGGGACTTGGGGTCATTTCCCTGGATTCTTTATGAATAGCCGCTTCGTTTCAGCAGTGGTTCATTTAAATACGGATCCCACACACGTGATGAAAATACAGTTTAAGTCTCACGGTGGGATATAAGGAATGGCTCGCCAATGAAGCCAGGGGGGTTCCCAGAAAGGGGCTGTTTGGATGTCGGATTTGAGAGCATTACTTGTCACCCTGCTTATTGAGATGAATTTTTAAAGTATTTCATACGAGTTCATCTTCAACTGGTTAACTTGACTAACTCAGAATAAGGGTACCATATCTTAAGCAATGGCTTGTTTAATCCTTCCATAGAGGTTGTGAACAAGTGGGATGGAGCGTCTAAGGAAAACATGTTTATCGGCCGACTAGAAAAAGGAAATAAAAGAGTATTAACAGCAAGGGCGTGCTATAATCGCTTACTATAGCTAACTAGACTCGAGCTCTTACTGGAGAGAAGTTGAACTTGGTGAAGAACTCTCGTGCATCATAGCATCTCCCCAGTGTCTCCATTGGCCTTGGAAGAGCCTTAATATCCTGCTCGTTCATCAACTCACGTACCCACTCAAGATGTGGGCCTCTTGCATCGGCACCAATGCCACCACTTCCGTCTCCCCAACCTAAGACTAACGAATACCAGTCATAGACAAACAGGTCTGTCAACATCTATACAGCTCGGTCAGCAACATGCAAATACCCCGTAAGTTTGGGCGTAGTAGAGTGCATACCCATCTCTCACCTGGCGTATACAAGCGATGAACAGCCAGGATTGCCCGAGCCACATCTTTACCATGGCTGTCAAGATTGGTGAGTCAGTAATTTCCTTAAGTAGTGATTTTTTTGGAGCAAAGAGGAGTGGAAGCTGCTCCTGTAAGAGGGAGTACATGAGACGAAGCATGAGTGAGATCGGGATAAGTAAGACAAAGAGCCAAATACGTGCATGAGGTGAAGCGATGTCTTTGTCCTGAGTTGTTCCTTTGTTGTGGCTACCCTCTTGATGAAGTCCTTTGGCTGCCTTGCACCACCCCACAAGCCCGAGAGGTTCAAAACACAACCGCCCAATGCCAAAAGTTCGTCTTCTGCAATTGCTCTGCTGTCGGACTTGTTGTACTCGGAGTGTCGGGTGGCCCAGAGTGGCTGGTTGGGTATGGAAAAGATTCCGGTGCTACCAAGCTGGACATAATTGGGTGAGGCATGGGGGTGCGTCTGTGAGTAGAGATGAACGAGATGAGTGCTCTGGCCAGCTCCTCTCAGCGGAAACGTGATGAGAATAGTTTCAGCCGTGGGAAGTTTCTTGTAGGGGGCCTCATCGTCGGAAGAAGGGTCGAAGACAAATTGCAGTGTACTGTTCCTGCCTGTGGTCGAAGTTGCAGAAAACGAGACATTTTCTTCTTCCAGGAGAGGAATTAAGAAGGTAGAGGTCCATCCAGCACCGAGGATCAAGATCGATGTAAGTTCGGATTTTGTCTGTCAAGTTTAGCAACAGTAGCAACGAGTACCATGGGAGGAGAGTGTCTCGCACCATAGTTCGGTGGTAGTAAATGATCAATAGTATGAACTGGCAGGTGGTTGGTTATCTGTGATTCTAGACACTCGCCTTTATTTATTAGATGTTTTGCAGGGAGCTATTCAGGTTTCTGGCTCCTTTTCATTATTTAGTAGAGATCGATCTAGCTTATCAAAACAGGAACCCTTTGAAGCCGTCATTGATGATGAGTAAGCAATTTGCTGCGAACTGGTGAACTGGTGGAAACAATAACTTGTAAGTTACAAAGTAAAAAACACCCCAAAAAGCAGCATTCCAAGCCCGTGTCATTCAAGTGCCATTTCTGTTACGAGGGAAAGGATTCTCGTAGGAACTGTCTCTGTCACCTATCTCTCTCAATGTTGCTTGCCACGCCACCTACCTACAGAGCATGAATCACCAAGTATACCTGATGACTTACTGAACATCGTGGCGTGCTTTTCCAAACGGCGTGCCGCTTTTTCGGTCTACACGAAGAGGGGCTCTTACAGACGGTGATAGGTAGGTAGGTAGGTATGCATGAATTGTGTCTTTTTACCGAATTTTAGGTTCCGCATCACGTTTTAGTGTATACACCACTAAAATTCGATGTTAATTTAAAATATTATTAAAACTACTACTAATAATGTCTATCACCTATTTTAGACATTTTTTTAAAGGTAGGTAGGTAGGTAGGTAGGTAAGGTATTCTCAGTCTGGAAATACAATAAAAATATATATAAAATATAGTTAAGTCTAGACTTTATAGTTATAGGTAACTATATTAAGATTAAACTAATTAACCTACCGACCTAGGTAGGTATAGAGTTAGAAACACTCGCGGTAGACTAGCCTTAAGAGGTAATTTACTACTATAGCCTAGAAATATATAGATAGTTAATAGTTTACTAGAAGTCTATATGTCTTTTATACTAAAAGATTTAAGGTTATAACTAAGAGGTAGAGGTAGTGTGTATCTACCACTAATGCCTACCTTAGGTGTTACAATTTGTACTTGCACTCTATCCATGTTAGGTATTTACCTTAGCCATGGAATCGAAGTGGTGAGCGGAGCCTTGAGTTTAAGAGTTGTTAATATCTTCGATAAGCTCTCTCTTTGATCTCACAGTAACTCCGCCGGAGATAATGTCGCTTATCTAAAGGTGTGGGGATCGACCTATCTATGATGCTCACGACGTCTCAAACATCTTGAGAAAACGTTCAAACATTAATAGCTTTGCATACCAATTTTATATCATTAGGTTCTTCCTTCCAGCTTCCAGGCGCATCTTCCACAGGGTGCAGATTTCTTGCAAAATGGACGATGGCATTGATAGAAGAGTAATGGACGAATCACCGACCTCCGAGAATGACGACCATGAGGATTATGAGCCAGGCGCCGAAGAAGAGAACTTCGAAGACGACGAGGAAGAGGACGACGATGATGGAGAGGATGAAGGCGAAGAGACTTTCCTTGAGCAATTATTAGGGGGCCATGGGCGCGTTGATGAGGATATGGGGGGTAAAGGGAACCACTCTTCTTCCAAGGCATGTGCTAACTACGAGTCCTTCTAGATGTCCAAGTAGAGGTCGAAATTGAAGAAGACACCAGAGGAGCCGAAACACAGGCCGAACGAAGTGAGCCTTACCTCTTTACATTCATGCATATTATGTTGCTCATCTTCCGGTTTGCAGTCGCTCGCCAACGACGACAAGTCATGAGGTTATTACAGCAGACTGCAATTGGAAGAATATTTCAACTTGCCGCCTCTGAAGATGACGACGATGACGACGACGACTATTACGAAGGTGGAGACGATCGAATAAACCATATGTGGAGGCATAGAAGGAGAAGAGATCGGCCAGACCCAGATCGATTTCCAAAGGTTCCCAGCGACAAAGGAACAGAGCTCATGAACTCTGGCACATTCGGATCCAACGAAGGTCACACGGCACACACCATTTCAAGCAATGGCCTCCAGAGAAGAAAAAAACTGGCCAGGAGGATACTTGACCGCGAACTGGCGATTGATGGGGAAGCAGGTCTACGTCTAAACCAGAGACTAATGCGACAGGTAATATTGACGATGTATTATCATTCATAGCTGACGTGTTCAGGGCATGATACCTTCATCCAATGCTGACATGATCATCCATTATAACCAACCTGTATACTCAGGTCAATTCTCAGATGACGGTAACTTCTTCTTTTCGGCCAATAAGGATTTCAAAGTACGAATGTATGATACATCGAATCCATATAAATGGCGATACTACAAGAGTACGTGACTTCTAACCCTTGTTTTCGATTTTCCGCAAGTTTGTGCTTTCTAGGCAATATAAGAATTGCAAAAGCTAAAGGAGCTACCCTTCTCTCTGAAATAAGTGTGCTGACGACTAAATTCATAGCTGTCGAATACCCATACGGTCAATGGACACTAACAGATGCCTCGCTGAGCCCCGATAATAAGTACCTAGCATACACATCTATCCGAAGTACAGTCTGCTTGGCACCAACAGATCCCAATGATCTTGGAGACCCATATAATCTTGAGCTAGCAGAGCGAGGCCCTCCAGGACCGCTCGGACGTGCGAGATTTGGCTCTTTCGGTATCTGGTCTATCCGTTTCTCTGGTGATGGACGCAACCTTGTCGCCGGTACTACTGGAGGGTCAATTGTGGTGTATGACATTGAATCCCGACAAACTACTAATCGCATATTTGGCCACGACGAAGATGTCAATGCGGTTTGTTTTGCAGATTCATCTTCTCCTCATATTCTTTACTCGGGCTCAGATGATACCACTCTGAAAGTCTGGGATACTCGAAGTATGGGGGATAGTCGGGAGGCTGGTGCTTTCGTTGGCCATATCGAAGGCTTAACCTACATAGATAGCAAGGGAGATGGCCGTGAGTAACCCTTGTTTTCCCTTCAAAATTCGTCCTGCCAGGACTGAGTTGTTCGGGGCAGCAAAGGTTGGGCTAGCTGACGCTGTCAATCACAGGCTATATCTTGAGCAATGGCAAGGACCAGAGTATGAAATTATGGGATCTTCGCATGGTTATGTCGCCTTCAGACTTCACGAACATCAGACCCAACCGAAGAAACCAGACGCATTTTGACTACCGCTGGGGTGCATATGACGAAGACGACTGGTATCAGCATCCTAATGATAACTCGCTCGTTACTTTCCGTGGACACCGCGTGCTTCGAACCCTGATCAGGTGTCATTTCTCTCCAGCAGGAAGTACCAACTCAAGATACGTCTACTCTGGCAGTGAGGATGGAAAGGTTTACATTTGGAATATGGACGCCACGCTCGCTGGAAAAATTGACGTCTTCGCAGCCACCAAGAACACGAGACCAGTGCATGACTTCATGAGAGGGTATGATGATGATGACGATGACGATATTGCACATTCTCGTTGGAAGACTTGTGTAAGAGACGCAAGTTGGCATCCTAATGCACCTATTGTTGTCGGTGCGTATCTGATACTACCTTACTTTGCTCAGTAACGGCCGCTAACGAATGGCAGCGTCTGCATGGAGTGGCTATGGCATGTCGACTGGGACTTGCACGGTTCATTCTTGGAATGATGGGGCTGAAGAAGACGAAGCTGAACCTAGAATGGGTCTTCGGGTGAACCCAAAATTGGACACTGACCCCTCCCTATATGGATCGGACTCAGCACGAGGCTCAGCATTGAGAGCAAATAATCTGCGGAGATTTGTACATTGAGTCGGTTGAACGAAGTTAATAATGGATACTACATTGCCGTAAAATGGTATAGGCGTAGTTGGATTTGTCTCTGGGAGATCTTGCGATTTCTGGCGTGACAGTGCATGAGGGAGCGCATAGAAGTACAGTACATTCCTAGTATTTGTGTCGAAATATCTTTCATAACTAAATGAGAAGGATTTTCAGCAGCCCGATCTTGCTAGTTTGTCCTAGACTATTTTAGAAGTAGAAGGGTTCAGTGGTGAATTAAGATGAAAGTTCAGTAAATTTCTCCCCGCTGAAGGCATTGCCACGTTATTTTACTTCTCCCTAGAACTTGATGCACAACTCGCAGCGTACAAAGGTATCGAGTAAATAATTAACATGATCTCAGTATTTGAAGTGTAAGGTAAGGTAGGGTAGAGTTAGCGAGCGATATCTGCTTTGCAACGCCAAGTGATACAGTCACGTGATGCCGAACTAGTCTTAGCTTCCGTCGGCACACACTCGATATTGAAAATTATCCTCCCTCGCTCAGGACTTATTTCTTCGACCAACGACACTCCACGATAAAACCATATCTTTGTTTCTCAATTCGACTTGAGACGCAATCATGGGTAGAGGACCGTAAGTTTCACCCTTTTATTTTCTTTTGAATTGTCTATAGCAACATCCGATCCAAAAGAGAAGACTTCCAACTTTAAAAGCGACCTGCGCATTCATCATGATCAGCTGGATATTGGAACCTGCGCCGGTCTTCAAGGGCAGAGGTTCAGAAACGTCCTCGATTCAATGGCTCTTGCGTCGAATCCCAGCCTTGCATTTATGTACATCCACTTCGAAGCAAATGCTAACTTGACATCTTCACAGAAAGAAGCACCAAAAGCGCCTCAGCGCGCCATCACATTGGCTCTTGGATAAACTCTCCGGTGCCTATGCTCCTCGTCCTTCCGCCGGTCCTCACAAGCTCCGCGAATGCATGCCTCTCATCGTCTTCATCCGCAACCGTCTAAAGTATGCTCTCAACGCTCGCGAGACCAAGGCCATCGTCATGCAACGTCTGATCAAGGTTGACGGAAAGGTCCGAACCGACGCAACATACCCAGCTGGCTTCATGGATGTCATCAGCATCGAGAAGACTGGCGAGCACTTCCGCTTGGTTTACGATACCAAGGGTCGTTTCACCGTTCACCGCATCCAGGCAGAGGAGGCAGAGTACAAGCTTGGAAAGGTCAAGAGAGTGCAATTGGGCAAGGGCGGAATCCCATTCTTGGTCACGCACGATGCTAGAACGTAAGTTCTGTCAGACATCATTCAGCCGTTGGTCCAAGCTTTGGTCGATCCACCTCGACGATACGTTCGACGATACGTTCGAGCGCGAGCGATTGGAGCTAGATCAACGGTTGCTATACACTTCTCCATAAATGCTGACCCAATTTTCTCCTGTGTAGTATCCGTTACCCTGACCCATCCATCAAGGTCAACGACACTGTCAAGATTGACCTCGCCACTGGCAAGATCACCGACTTCATCAAGTTCGACACCGGTGTCATTGCCATGGCCACTGGTGGTCGTAACATGGGACGTGTTGGTGTCATCACGCATCGAGAGCGTCACGATGGAGGTTTCAACATTGTCCACATCAAGGATGCCATAGACAACTCGTTCGCTACCCGTGAGAATAACGTTTTCGTCATTGGGTCAGAGAAGCCGTGGATCTCTCTGCCAAAGGGCAAGGGTGTCAAGCTCACCATTGCAGAGGAGAGAGACCGTAGGCGCGCACACGCCATCGCCGGTCAGTAAATCTGTACTTTGCCATGGGTTGGAGGGTTATCATAAGGGATGGAGTAACTGGGGGCTTTATTTGTGCTTGCTTGGGAACTCTACGGAAGAAAAATGCACGAAGCATAGTGAACCAATACCATGAAATATGAAACCCTACTCAGTCCAGTCACGGAAAGGTTATTGCAGATCTCTTTTGTCTAGACCTCGCCACAGTTGAATTTTCGTGATACCCCGAGGACATGGGAAAAGTTGCAGGCCAGTTCCTTCATAATTGGCACTGCAAGGCATGATGGAACTCTTAACGGCCAAGGCCTGTCTGTTCCAGAGTCGCCTTACCTGCCTTCTCCAGGTCGTGTGTGCCTGCAGGATAGGTGCATGCTGCGGCTTCATCGTCACGCGCCGCAACCTGTGGATGGAGAGAGCGCTTCCGGTAAGACGTTGACGTTCAGTTCAGCCTCGGGACGAAGAAATGTCAAACGGCTGACGGGGAATGCGGGGATGGATTTTCCATAAGGTAATAGCAACAACGACCGTCCGCCCAGGTGCAAAAGTTCCTCGAGGGAAAATGACTACTCTTGCACCGCAGAAGAGCCTGTTGCCATAAAGTCTGCACCACCATCACCACAAGTGAGATCCATCAGTAGCTTCCCAGGTACGGTATGTTTGTTGGCTTCTCTGGGCCGGCCAAGATCACAGCCGTGGGGGGTGGGGTAGTGTTCTGGGAGACTCCATCGTCAGCCGGTCAATGAGGCGAGGAGGAAAAGACGGTCATAAGATGATGCTGGCAATGATGTCTCTCATCTCACATAACCTCTCACATAAGCTCTCATATAACCTCTCACATACCCTCTACGAGGCCAAACAGCATGGTCGGGGGGAGTGGGATGGGGTCGCAAATCCCACTCCCACGCCGTAAGCTGGCACCAAGGCATTCAGACAACCCTCCAACCCTCTGCCATCTCGACAGAACGGCAATAGTCTGTCTCCACTCTGTTGACTACTTATTAGCGGACTTGCTTGCTGCTCAATCCTATTCCCTTCCCTTCCCTTCTCTTCCCTGCTCCTTATCCTTCCTGTCCACCTTTCCCTCAGTTATTATATTTTAGTCCCTGCCCAGGGCAGAAGTTGAGGCTCGAAGGGTATATGCAGTGCAATCTGATCTTCACGCTGTACCACCACCGGATGTATTGGTCCTGGCAACGAATCTGCTTTCTGCGTCTTCAATGTCTCTCCGCAAGTCGGCTCAATGGCTCGCGAGGTCGAGACTCGCTTCGACAGGGGTTACATCGACCCCTCTATCTCTATCCATGAGCAGAACTCTCACCAAACAAAGATGGAACAGTTCGAAGCCTTCACATCCGGCTTCCACTTCGAAGGCAGATGGGACAAAACCCACGCCTACCAAGAACTCGCTGCCAAGATGGCCTACAAGCAGCGCCTTGCTCCTGGCTGCAGTCGTGGGCGGCCTTTCCTTTGCTGCAGCGTCTCTCCGCACTTCAAAGGATAGACATTATTCAAGGGCTTCCAAGTTCACCAGTCCGAGCTTTGCCACGGTAAAGGATATGGGGAATGCAAGTTTCACGCAACGATAAACCCATTCGTCGCTAACCGACTTCACAGGCCATAAATGAGATACGTCAAGCGACGGGAGATGAAGATACCATCTCAGTCGACCCAGAAGACCTGAAAGCGCATGGGTATTCAGAATGGTCGTCAACCAACGTTGAGGGTCTACCAGTTGCAGTAGCCTACCCAAAAACCACGGCCGAGGTCTCGAAGATCGCCAAAATCTGCAACAAATACCGCATCCCAATCATTCCTTTTTCCGGTGGCTCCAGTCTTGAAGGAAACTTCTCCGCTCCATATGGAGGTGTGAGTGTCGACTTTGCATTTATGGACCAAATTGTACAGTTCAACGAACAAGACATGGACATTGTTGTTCAGCCTTCTGTTTCTTGGATGGATCTCAATGAAGAGCTGGCAAGGCGTCAAAGTGGTCTCTTTTTCCCTGTTGACCCGGGACCAAGTGCCAAGATTGGTGGCATGGTGGGAACTAACTGCTCGGGCACAAATGCGGTTCGATATGGAACAATGAAAGACTGGGTCATCAACCTCACCGTTGTACTGGCAGACGGTACGATTATCAAGACTAAACGCCGACCAAGGAAGTCCTCAGCCGGCTATAACCTCAACAGTCTCTTTGTTGGCTCAGAAGGCACGCTTGGTCTTGTTACCGAGATTACTCTCAAGCTTGCAGTTGTGCCTCAGGAGTACTCCATCGCCGTTGTGACGTTCCCAAGTATTCGACACGCAGCATCTTGTGCAGCAGGTGTTATTCGAGCCGGTGAGATCATGAGCTTTCTTTAATTAGGCATATACTAATAGCACCTAGGGGTACAAGTAGCAGCAATGGAAATAATGGACGAGGTCCAAATGAAGGTCGTTAATCTCTCCGGCTCAACGGCACCCAGGAAATGGAAAGAGCTTCCAACCCTCTTCTTCAAATTCTCGGGGACAAAAGCCGGCGTCAAAGAGAACATAAGCATGGTCTCGGCCATTGCCAAAGCGCACAAAGGCGGAGACTTCGAGTTCGCTAAGGATGCCAAAGAACAGAAGTTGTTGTGGAGTGCAAGAAAAGAGAGTTTGTGGAGTATGTTGGCCTTGAGAAAAGAGGGAGGTGAGGTGTGGAGCACAGACGTTGCTGTGCCATTTTCGAGATTGGCGGATATTATCGAGGTTAGTAAAAAAGAAATGGATGAATTGGGATTGTTTGCGAGTATCCTCGGACACATTGGAGATGGCAACTTCCACGAGAGTATCATGTATGACAGTAGGGTTGTAGGAGAAAGGGAGAAGGTAGAGAAATGTGTGAAGAACATGGTTCAGAGAGCTTTGGATATGGAGGGAACTTGCACCGTAAGATCTTATTTGCCCCACACAACTATTCCAATCCGCAACACTGATGCTTGCTAAAACAGGGAGAACATGGCATTGGAATTGGAAAAAAAGAGGCACTGCTGAAGGAGGTTGGAGTTGATGCACTGGGAGTGATGAAGTCGATTAAGCAGGCGCTGGACCCCTATTGGATTATGAACCCTGGGAAGATTATGGATGTTCCTTCATGATTAGTTCAACACTACTGTTTAGCGTGGTGTAGTGGGGAGGTCTTCAAAATGGCTGCATTTCTTCAGAGCATGGCATGTGGGCAGGTGGGATTTTCCTTTCCGGCCTTACAGTACAAAAGAGCGCTTCTCTAGAAAGTCTCATGCGAAGTGGGAGGTTAGACTGGACGGTTGCATAGTGTCTCTTGATGACATGGAGTCAACTACATAACATGAATGTCAAGCAGCATGGCTTTGCCCTTCTCTCTCACTCAGCTCAGAACGCTTAGTAGGAATGCGACCATCTTCACAAGCATTAAGTAACAAGCCAAACAGTCAGAGGTCTAGAACCATGTCCGCACCCTCCCACACAAGGCATATACGTCACATCTCACCTCACACAACCACAACCACACACAACCCCCCCCTTCACAGCGCTGACTCAAGTCCTTTGTCACACTCCCTTGCACCTGTTGTGTGGCACAGTAAACATAGACAGAAGCAGTACACATCGCGGGCACAGGTTGCTATCGCTTGCTGGCTTGCTTCTTGCCCTACACCCCCCGACATTCCGAAGAAAGGCTGTATTTATGTCATACCGACTTTTACATCCGCCAACGCCCCGAAGTAATGCGCCCCCCAATACTGGGCCTAGGGCTACCATGGTGGGAGGTGCGGCAAAAGTACTAAAACAACTGCATGACCAAATTAGCGCTGTCACCAAAGGATCGACTTTCTCTTCTGTGTACCACCTTTCACCTTTGAGAGCATCTTTCATATTGCAGCACCAGAATAGAAGCGAAAGAATTGATGTAAATGTTTATTCTTGTAGGGTATGTTTCTGTGGAGCATCTAAACACGTGCTCAAGATTCGCATGTTAATCGCTATGCCAAATGCTTAATGCTATCCCCAGGAGACGCCGAAATGCAGTGCTTAAAAGGACTAAGGGATGTTTCCATAGTCAGGTCGAGGAACACCCCAGCCAACAAAATGAAGAGATATAGGCAATAAAAGTCTCATCTCCATGCGTAGTACAAGATCTCTGAAGCTCGCTCACGACTCATTCAACCGAGCAAGCTTCTCTAAGGAAGATGGCTTGTCATCAATGATGACTTCCTCTTCCTCCTCTACTACGACAGGTTCATCGGACTCCGGACCAGATGAATTTAGACGAGCGAGCTTCTCTAAGGAAGAAGGTTGATTATCCTCAACGATAACAACTTCTTCTTCCTGTACAGGATCCTCCTTGGGCTCCAACGCTGTTACAGGAGAGTGTGCTGCCCTATTGAGTTCAGTGGGAGAAACACGTCCACTATCGGAGCCCGTAAGACCAGCAGGTGACTCCACAGGGGTATCCTCCGGAGTATCAGTACTATTAAGGGAGCTGCTGTCCAGGGAAAACTTTGCCAGTGGAGATGGATTTCGGGTAGCATGTCCGATTGACTGATCTCGACTATCATTTCGAATGGCAACGCACAATCGAGCCTCAGAAACCTTGTCCTCATGGAGTGGTTGCGAGTTCTGAGCAACCTCTGCCATCTTGCGTGGGTTGACAAAGCCATCCAGTACTGTTCTAGGGACGACATCATCGTCTCCAGTTTCATCCTCACGGGAAGACTTCTTGATGGAGAGGTTCTTGTGGGCGGTTGGTGCCTGGATTCCTTCCAATTCGGGATCGTAGTTGCTTGTCTCGAGTATCAGTTCACCAGATTTGCCCATGACAAACTTGTGATTTGTGTGGGAATCCTCGAAGTCGTCGTCGTCGAATAGCAACTCGTCAGGATGTTCGCGATCTATAATCGGTTTAAACAAATCAAGTTCTTCGCCTCTGTGGATAACACCTCCATCCTCCATCTCGATGAAATCTTCTGCGTCAGCAGTACCTCCATGACGGGTGCGAGCTTGACTCTTTCCTTTGGTCGTTATATTCAAGAGGCCGAGATCCTCAAGGTCATCGTATGCCTCGACACCCGTTGCGATTCTTCCAAGTTCTTTCTCGAATAGCCATGGGAAACTCATGAGTGGCATAGACCTCGGCTCCATATTTCGCTTAGGTACCTCTCGGCCTCCAGCGATTTTCATAGTCCGACATTCAGCGAGCGCAATGTCCATTTCTTCTTTAGTGACGCGGTACATGGCGGCAACGAATGGTCCCAGGACGCTAAAGTCCTTGCTGCCAGCCTTCTCAATACAAACCTCCTGAAATCGTGCCTTCAGTGCACCGGTTATCTTCTCCATATCCTCTTGAACTTTGTAGTCGCTCCCAACTCGAGGTTTTGAGAGGATAAAAGTAGTCCAGACCTCAAATTCAGTATTGATTTCCTGTTGAGCCATGATGCGGCGCATGGCGGTGTCGTACTTGCTTTTGATCTGTCGTGCAGATTTCAAGATCGCGGTATCCAGCTTGTATGCCCTCAAGATACGCTTGTCGAATGGCTGGCTGTACTGGGGAATAAAGTCAACACATTCCACACGATCGTAGAGTTGCCCCAAGATCTTCTGAGAGTAATAGATCTTGTCCTTTGACTTGTACTTTTTCTTCAGAAAATGTGGCCATTTTGCAATTCTGAGACGCTTTGGCATTTCAGCTGGCTGTCCAGTCTTAACATAATCCACAGCTTTAGAGTGTAGTGCAGCCAATTCCAGACCTATGAAAAGAGGATTGTTAGCACAAATTCCAATTCCGTTGATTTGGATAGATCGGATATCGACGTGTGAACCAAGAATAATTAGACTTCTCAAGAGAAGAGTTGAGCCAAGCCCCAACCACGTAGACATAAATGCAGCCAATCAAATCTCAAATAGCAGGGAAAGCTTACATTTAGCATCCTTGATACCATTGGTAAGATAGTCGGATTGTGCCAAGTGGTTGTGTGCAATTGTCGGAAGTGCATCGTTCTTCATGAACTTGACAAAGAATTTGATCAAGTCAGTGACTTTGACGGCCCTGTTGAGCTCTAACGGTGCAGGAGGAGTGTAGTTCATTGGCTCGTTGTTCCATTCTTTAGGCCGAAGTTTCTTGTCCCAGATGACGAAAAAATCGTCGCCATCGAGGTCGCCACCTGAACACATGCTTGGAATATCTCTATCACCGGTCTGTGGGAAGACAACAACATCGC
Source organism: Pezicula carpinea (assembly GCA_026119845.1). Classification (NCBI taxonomy): domain Eukaryota; kingdom Fungi; phylum Ascomycota; class Leotiomycetes; order Helotiales; family Dermateaceae; genus Pezicula; species Pezicula carpinea. The sequence goes on along the minus strand of JALRMK010000011.1, from coordinate 881,612 downwards.
GAAGATGGTGCAGTGCTGGCACGTTGACAGCTTGAACGATGCGAATATCTCCAGGATGTAGTGATGGATTGCGTCCAATGAGGCATAGGCCCTCGATCACCTTGTACTGAGTGGAATCAGTTTTATCGGGAACCTGGATGAAGATTTGAGGCAGCTCATCCTCTTTGATAGGACTGGCCAGTTTAATGCCTTCTCTCGCCTTAGGCGCAGTGTGCCCCCGCAGCGTTCCAGTCTCATCTACACACCCAAGGACAAATGCTCCTTCTTCCACGATGATCTTTGCCTTTTCCTTGAGAAGCTTGATTGACCATGATCTCCAAAGATGTAGGAGGGATAGAACGAAGGGCTCTTTCTCTGTCATAAATCCGTTCAGAATCATACTGGCAATATTGAGGGTCATGTGGTTTTCATCGATATATCTGCCCAACAATTCGAGAGCCAGAGTGTTATCGCTCACAGCCTTTTGGTAATTTGATAATTGGTCCGAAAGCATATCGAGGAAAATTCCATCTTCAACCCCCAACGAGGATAGGATGGTGATTATCTGTCGGTTGAGGGAAGCACAAGAGAACCGAGAGCATCTAATAATCTCCAATCCATTGTATGTGGCTGAGAATTTTTGTTGACTCTCACGAATATGCACTTCCTTATCTTTAGCGTCGGAAGAGACCACCAGGATACCTTTGCAGCCACCAAGGCGGAATTGGAAAGCAGAGGGCTGTGAACTAGTACCCAGCTCTGCCGCAATCATCTGCGCAAGAAACTTGGAAATCTTCCCAACTCCGTCTGTAAAGCAATACTTATGGCCCTCAAACGTTCTTTCAATGTCAGGAATCTTTACAATGACTGGAGCAGACATGCCATTGATAGCCCTTGTCGTAGAAAAGCACTGGCCGAGTCTTGCCGCATACTTTGCAGGAGTTTTAATGTGCTTGAAGTTACCCATCCAACGACGGATGTCATTACAAGACAAGTGCTCAGTTGGACAGAAGAAGTACGCGCCGTTCTCTCGGAATTGAGAATTACCAAAAGCGAGGAAGTGATAGTGACGGTCCCCAATTTGAATACCATTGGCCAAAGTTCGATAGACTCGAGTGTACACTTCATCATCGCACCCCTTGTCAGCGTTGGAATTGATCCGGCCCTAAGAAATTTAGCCGCCGTTACAAGGCAATGGTCATCGAACAGGGAACAAACCTCAAAATCTTCGTCCGTGAACTGCACACGCAGGAAGCGTCCATCGTCATTCTCTTTGGAATAGTGCCTCGTAACCCTATTTGTTGTTTCAACAGTTGGGGAGCTGAAAATAATGGTAGAAGGTGTAACAGTTGCCTTTCGTGCATATCCACAATAGTGAGGGATCTTTGCATTTGGAGAGTAGTCAAGGGCTTCGGGATCATCAAAGATTGTCATAGGTTCGTAAACTCGCTTACCCCGTTCCACAAGATATTCTAGAATGGTCCTGGCTTTCTTTGCATCCTGATGAGACATCTGAGCCAATTGCTGAACAAAATCTGGAGTGATGTTGTGCTCGTTTATTATCTCGCGGGAGAGGCAGACTTCGAGTTGATATCGGACTTCAAAAGGAAGGAATGTTGCCCCTTCGCCGTTGTCCAATGATTGCAAGTCAGTCGATAATTCAAGGCTACCGCTTTCCTTGCGAGGTTGCAGATGGCGCGGAGGATCAATCAGTGACCAAAGCGGAGTGGGTTGTTCTGATTCCTCCTGGAGGTCAGAAAGCGTGACTATTTCGATATTGAAGTCTTGAAGTGCGTTCTTCATCTGCTCGATGATTCTTTCTTCATTCTGAGCCTTTCGAAAGATCATTCGATAAGTTCTCCATCGTCCTGTTCCTTGATCAGCAAATGTCTGTGGTGAGTTCTGTGGTAAAGTATACCGATGTCAACCACAGGCTTTTCTCTGGGTAGAGCCACCGGTCTAGTCCTGAGAGGGTATGGATCATAGACGATATCTGTGTATCTCCACCACGTATCGTGCTCGTTCCACGAGGAAGCACTTGGGGCGTGGGTTTTCTCTATTTCGACGGATTTCTTGAAGTACCGCGGTGGACTGTCCAGTGTTATGACAAGAGCAAACTTGCCATCCTCGAGGTCAACCATCCGGATCGATTTGAGTAGTCCAAAAGGCATCTCAAACTTGAATCGATTATCTCGATCTAACCAGCCAACAGTATGAGTGGCGCTAGAGTCTTGGATACCCCTGTGCCGTGGGTCTCGGAATGCGACAACAAAATCAACAACAACCTGCTTGCGGAATAAGTCAACCACGAACGTCATATCACCTCGCTTGTCGGACTGCAAGGTCTGCATAGGCATGATAGTATTCGCCTGGAGCATAATTCCGAATTGTAGAGTAGATCCCACAAGTTTCATCTTCTGGTCGTAGAAAATGTAAGACTTGATGGGGCTCTGTATCTGAAACGAGCTCTTGGCTCTCTCCGAATACAAATGCACAAGGTATGTGCTATTTCCAAATCTGGCGGGGTAAGGATTCTCTTCCCAAAAGGCACTTAGCGGAGGAGGCGAGAACTTGATCAAGGCAGTGCCATCTCGTTGGCCATTTGAGTCAAACAGAAACACATAGACAATGTCTCCGTGCTTCTCAAAGGCTGAGAACAGCTGCCAGGTGTCAAGATTCAAGGGCAATCCTCTGACTTTGACGATCAAATCAGGCCATTCCTGCCATTCTGCCTTTTGTTTCATGATACCACGCTGAGCGTTGTGCACAGGAAGTCTTGGGTGTCGGAGGGTGTTCGCTCTGACAAAAATTCGAGGTTCAGGCCCAGGAACTCTAGAGAACGGTCTTGAAGTTTGGTAGCCTGCAGCATGGGACCTCGTAGGACTTTTCCGAGAGCTTGGTTGGGAAGATACATTGCGCCTTGAGGACGTCGTGCTGCTCGCGGAACTTGAGGTCATGATGAGAATGTTGGAATACCTATGGTGTGCAATACGTTAGCAGTTGTGCGTGGGTAAGTAATGCAAGTGGATGGGAGAATGAAAGAGTTCAGGAAGGCGAGTCTGACCTTAAGACGAAGGGATATCAAGGTGAAATGCTGAGAGAGAAAAGAGATCTCCTAATAAGGAAATTCTATGCTTTGTCAGGAGCTGCAAGGGTGGTGCTGAGAATAGCAAGAGTTGCTGTATTGTAGGTTGTTCCCGAAGAAGGAACAGGTGTTGATGCTGGTGTTGTTGCGAGGAAGGGCTGTATGGTTGGAGGTTGAAGATAGAAAGCGAGGAAAGAAGGAAAGCAAGGAAAGACGACGGAAGCCGGACATACAAGTGGGTGATGGTGAATGAATTATGGGTGAATACATAGGAGACATGTACTTCTCCTGCAAGATTCCAAGTGGCTTGCTTGCAACAAACCACTGGGAAGATGCTTTGTTTGTCGAAGATACGGTTTGTGGTTTAGCTCTCTGCTGCAACGATGTCACCCACTACCTTGGAAGTATTTGGAGGCCCATGGATGTCTAATACTATCCAGCAGATGATTGACGCAGTTCCAAGTGGCCAGGAGGAGGTAGTGTTGAGAGTTAGAGATTAGGTTGTCGTGGTCTTTAGACCTGATGCCGGATCGCGTTTTGGAATAGCAATTTACGCGTAGGGATTTCAGAGTCACGTGAATGCCGTACTCGTATTCAGGTCCAGACTTGATGTTGCCGTCAGAGTGCAGTCAAGAGTTACGATAGTGTACGAGGGAATTGGTACAAGTATGAGGAACAGCAATGGAAATACCTAGGTACTAGTATTACCTAATAATGGTCGCATAACCACAGGTAGGCATAGGTAATAATAACATTGGGTTCTACAGTATTCCCTGGGGCGCAACCGTGCAAACAGGCTTTCCAAGAAACCAGGAACCAAGTCATGTTTCCTTTCCATCAGCCGCCGTCATACCTACAGTAGTGTCGAGGGGCTTCTTCTGTCTCTCCTTCTGGCTTGTTACAGTAGCAGCACTCACATATTCAAGGCTAAGGTGGACATGAAACCCTCTTTCCTTTATCCCTTCTCATTCATCCACAGTACTGTACATACAAGCTTCTGGCATCCATCATCTCCATCAGCATCTTTTTCTCCCGCTCTCTCTCTCTCTCTCTCACTCTGCTACCTGCTCAATATGCCACATTTCATATCTGAGTCTATAGTCACTTCTCATCAATCACAGCTTCAGCTTCAACTTTCGAACATGTGTCGTTGGTTTTGTTATGTGTCGAACACAGAGCCATGTCTCTTGGAAGATGTTCTACTTGGTCAATCATTTGAACTCCAGTGTCACTCACTGCCAGCTACCTCAGTCTGCGTCTACTTACATCGACCAGCGCCTGCACATTCAATATCGAACCAGGTTCATGAGCATCGCCTCCCAAAGCTTCTCTCTCATGGCCCATTGGTCCATGTCGAGCCCACGACAGAAGCTGAGATATCGACACGAAACCGGCTCTTCAATATTGATGGCTTTGGCATGACCTGGGACACACCAACACTCCGCCTTCTCTCCACCGAAGGCTTCGTCCATAGCCCCAAAGCCTCAGCTGCTATGTGAAGAAATGACGCAGGAGGCCTATGAGAATATCTAAGGCAGCACCGACACCGAACATTTTGCTGCTCTACTCATATCGTACCTCTGTCACAACGGCTTTCGGTCCGGCCTAGGAGAGAACACTGTAGTCCCAGCAGCATGAGGGGAGTACCACTCTGCTGAACAGATCAGAGAAGCACACTAGCTAGCTTATGCGCATTCTTGCGATGTCGAAAAGGCTATGGTCTATCTCGACTTCCGTCGTCAATAAAAGAGTAACTCTCGACCTGTCTTAGGAGCGTAAAAGCTATCGATTGAAGTCTATGGGAGAGGCTGTATATACAGACTAATAGAGGTAGGACCCCCTAGAAGGATTGTATAAACCATCCTATCTGCGGCTCACAGTAACTCATCCCCCAAACCTAATATATCTTCTAACTTACTCGCTAAAATTATCAATATATGGCACGAGAGCATCACCGAGCATCTCCTTTGCCTACATCTACTCTTTTCAAACCAACACAATGGCAAGGACGCCTTTGCCAACAAGACCTTGCCTTTTTAACTTTTAACATTGGCCAAAAAAGCTCAACGATATATCTTCTTCTCATGCCCCTCAAGTTCAGACACATTTCTGTTGGAGCAACGTCGTCTGTTCGGACCGGGGATATGGCCAGCACACAATATATGAGACCTTAGTGTCCGAGACTACAACATTGAGCATGTAAGTGCCGGTATGATATCCAGGTTGCTAAGGATGTAGGATACCAATCTTTGCTGCTTGTTTTTTTTGTTCCTGGCTTCCCTTGTAAACAAGTGGCCAAACTAAGTAATACCAAGCTCACTTCTACTTCTTATTACTAGCAGGGCATTTCAGCATCTCTGTCTGTCACCACCATTTTCGCTCTGCTTCTTTAGCTTGCGATGAATATCATGAACTCTCAAACCCCCCTTCTACTTTCATTGTATTCCAATCCCATCATCTCCAGGTACATGCGATTCGAGAAAACACGTATTTTCAAGCACTCAGCCTTCTTTCCTCAAATCTTCTCATATCCCCAGATTTGAGACATTCTGAGTGCCGCTGGGAATGATGAGACGAGCATGTAAAGTTGAGTAGGCAAAATGTTCTTGAATGATTTTAATTTGCTGCTATTCTGAGGACTGAGAAGGTGCCGTAAGAAACTATACTTCCCTTACGAATAAGATCTACCTGGGCTTTTGTCAGCGGAGATGTCACTTGGGAACTGTCCAGATCGACATAAATAGCAGCAAGTGAAAGTGGTTGTACTCATGCTTAAATTAATTCAGGCTTCACATTAGGAACGCTACGGAGATCTAATATTCTATACCATGCTAACCTGTATTGAATGCATATTGAAACCACCCTCCACGTTGAATTGCTATACTTTCGTGGATTCGTACCCACGCTCTTTTCTTTGAACATAGCTTATCCAAAAGGTGCTCAGGGCCAACCTACGGCATGGAAATCCCACACATCACGCTGTTGGATACTCCATTGTAAACTGCGCCTCGGACCCCATCTTGTCTCCTGAAGGCAATCCGCCGCCCTCTTCGAAGCTCCCCCTCCTGCCCCAGTTCCTTGGTTGCCTTTTCAAAAAGGCACCGACACTTCCCAGATACCCTTCATGCCTCAAAAAGTACGCCTTCTTCTCGCCATTACTCCAGAATTTAATAGCATAGCTCAGGGTATTCATAGTTTGGCGATGACCACGGATAAAGGATCCACCAAAGTAAATGGTAGACAGTGAGTGTTTTTCAGATTGTAGATAGGCAATTTGACCAATGTTATTGGATATGGCGTATAGAAGTGACCGAGAAATGTCTGCGCCGGAAAACGGAGACGAAGAATCAGGATCGTGCAGAGGCTTCTGTGACGAGGGTTGAGATTCTGCTTCGGCGACACCATCTGCGAGACCTTCACTGCTGCCTTCGCAGTCTTCCACCTCCTTCTTAATTTTGAATACCTTGCCGAACGAACTCGCAATAGTGCTACTTTTCAACCCAATCTTGCCATAGTCGGTGCCGTAGATGTCACCTACGAGCATGTCGACCTTCGTGTTGTCTCCCCTTTCTGCCATTCCCAGCATACTATCAAAAGTCTTGGCGCCTGTCAATAAAGAAAGAAGTCCCCAAAGTGTTCCCCCTCCTAGAGATGTCCCTCCCACTCGTTTGTAATCGCGAGGTCCGGAAACCTTGACCATACTCACGCCTGAGCCGATGTTGACCAGCAAGTAGGGATAAATGTCTGTCCGAGGTTCGGCGAAGTGCATTGGGTCCGTTTCGCTGTATGTGAACACTTCTCGTGGGATCTCGGTGATGAAGAAATCCAAGCCTATTCCAGCATGAGTCCTGCCTGCTGTAATTGTGGAGAAGGGCTGGGAATACCAATAATTAAACACTCCATTTCCTCTTCTCTCAGAACGTCTACCCCCAAAGCCTCCTTTATTTTATCATAGTATTTATATGCCCCGCCACCAGTGGCCATCACACACAAGGCACCAGGTCTCGAGCCATTGAGCTTCTGCTGTTTGACCTTCAGTTGCTTCATGAACTCGATGCAGTCGTCTATACGGTCCGTCTCGAAGCTCATAAAATTCAGTCTCCCTCCTGGTTCGCGGGAAAGGGGCTCTCTCGAGAAGTAGACAAGCTTGGCCAAGGAGCCTCCAATCTGAGGGGATCGAGAAGTCAGTAGAGTGCTAGAGAATGGCCAGACAGAGGAGGCTCTTACATCGACAGCAATGTGGCTGACCACGGCCGTGTGATTTGGCAGACGAATGTCCTTGGTATCATGACTGCCTCCATTGGAATTGATGCGCAGGATGCCGGACGGAGAGCTAGATTCTTGGTCCACGATAAAGGCGCCCTTGACATTGATCTTGACATTTCCAGGATGAATGATGGTACTGTCTATCTCGGCGGTATCAGTTCGAGCGCGGAGAGGCTTTATGGAGGGGCGGTTCTCCGATGCTGTCGTCGTAGGAGTGGTCGCATCCGCATCCTGATCCTGGACTTCGCACACCGGATCACACTTCTTCTCTTGCAGGGCTTCCGCAGTCATTGCGGACAGATGCTGGCGTATTTGCCAGAGAATCGCGGACTATGAAGACATCAATGGGTGTCTTGCTGGCTCTGAGGGAGCATAGTCACGGCGCGTGAATTTGTTATCTGCTATCTGGTGGATGGCTGAGGGGTGCTGAGCTGAGCTGAGCTGAGCCTGCTGCTCCCTCTACCCGAGGCCGGCATATAGTAAATATGTAGCAGCATCACCGTTGAGGTTTGAGAAGGTTCATGATGGTGCTCGTTCGAACGAAGAGAGATCACAGTGAAAAGAGCGCAGCTGGGCAGGACAACCAACATCTGCTTGTCCTGCCATACGGTCGTACTTCGTGCCGCTACACCTCAGCAGGACAACTGCAAAAGGGAATCAAACGCAGAGCAACAAGAATTCACTGCAGTGCTCGTACCGCAACGTCAGGCTGGGGTGCATCAGGCAGTGTGAGTGTGCCATTTGTGTGTGCTATGTCCAGTTCCCCGACACGACATATCGACACGACATATCGACTCCTGTATTCTTTCGATTCTTTCATGGCGACCCCGGTACCTACATACAGAATACATACACGTACGAGGCCCGAAACGCGCTTCGTATCTTCGGATCTGACCGTGAAGCGAAATGCCAAAGTCAAGTGCATGATCTAGACGTCCGATCATTCATCTCTTCCTCGAGATCTTCACCTGGGATGCCTGGAAGCTGGCCTTGGCCGGGTCGTAGGTGTCAGACATCTGAAGCTCTCCGCGCTTTCCACCATTGACCATGGCTGTTACGGCGCCTTCATTGCTACAATTGCTGACCGGGAGTTTCATGGGATGATGCACGCCCAGCCCCGGCGACAACGTCGTCCTGAACTCCTTGCGTCTTTTGAGTACGCGCGTATGAGTCTTGACGATGGCGTATCCCAAAAGAAGCCAAGACTTTGGACAATCTCACGAACTCCTCCCTTTCGTTCTCGTATCGAACGTTCCTCTTTTTCCTGCCAATGTTTCTTAAATATATTACTCACCCTCCTCTCCCAGAATAACGAGGATGTTTTGCGACCTTTGATTGCTCTCTTGACGCGTGAGTGTGCGACTCAACCCCTTCCCTCACTTACTCCTCCACCACGAACCCGAAACGCCACATCAGACGAACCTCTCAGTCGCGAGGTCCAAACCTTAGCAGTTCATGTCGATAAGGAATAATTAATTGTCGAGATGCTCCTCAAAGACCACGAACAGCCTTTTTCGCCCTCGCGGGCACCATGGCAGCACCGGAGGATCCAGCGCTCTGTAACCATTGCCGCCTTCTTCCTGTGCGCAGCCCACTCCTCTGTCGCGAGAATCCCGAACTAATATGCGTCAGCACACTCCTAATATTCGCTCTCTATCGCCAGCACAAAATACCGATGGTTACAGATCTACATCTCGATACAATAGCGGGTTTGCATCGCTACGGTTCAGCACCCGAAGCTGGCAGACCTTCCCTCCCTTTTAATGACGATGCACATCGCAAGACGGACATAGAACCATTCTTCGACATGCCTCAGGATGAAGAAGATGCAGAAAGCCTCGAAGAGCCCGCCATGCAGCTTCCAGCGATCCCAGAGATCTCTGGAGAAGCATTTCCGAGCAAAGATCAGGCAAGCCTGCCACCATTAAAGGCTACCGATGAAGCGAGTGTGGAGTTTAAAGAGGGTGCAATCGGGCAGGTCACAATACCGACAATGCAAGGTCAAAGAAAGCCCATTTCACCGGATCTTGTAGCCCTAGACCCAACCAAAGTAGCTCTTTTGCTCGAAACCAGACCTCTACCGCATCTCCCCGCGCTACTCTCTCACTTCATCTCTGTCCTACCTCTTGCTTGGACATTCCGCTTCGTTGGCTCTACGCAATCTATTGGTCTAGTTCAGCGGTCTGGGGCCCTCCAGAACCATATTAGGACCGGAAAACTTACTCTTACCGACCTTCCAAAGAAGTACCCGATCAATAGCCAAGAAGCTATCAGCACAACCCTTGTAGATATCTCTTTCTACAAAGAGTTCTTAGCCCCAGCCGAGTGGCTTCTAGTTTTCCAGAGTGATAGCATTATCTGCTCGGGCTTCGAAGGCAGCATTGATGATTATGTATCGAAAGGATACACATGGGTCGGTGCTCCGTGGAACCTCGATAATAAATCCGGAGGAAATGGTGGCCTATCTCTTCGACATGTGCCCCCAATTATAAAGGTTTTAGAAGTCGAGACACGCAAAGCAGGTTCCGACTGGGAAGATCGTTGGCTGTGTGATAGACTAGAGAAAATGGACGCATCTAACATGCCCCCTCCGGAAGTCGAGAGGCATTTTTCCGTAGAAGGGATCTGGACGGATCGGCCCTATGGTTATCATTTGAGGGGAAGTGGGAAATATCTGGAAGATGATATCTGGGGTGATCCCAAGAGGAGAAAGGCCATCTACGACTATTGTCCAGAGATCAAGATTGTCTTGGATATGGATCTAAACAATGAGATTGCAGATAAGAGAAAGGAGCTGGCGACCCTCAAGAAAGATATCATCAGCAAGTCCGCAAAGATCTTAGGAGTGTCTGATAAAGACATTTTAGACAAGGCCATTGAGAAATCCACGGGACAGTCGGCTAAAGATAATATGCAGAAAAGAGCTGAAAAAGTGGCGGCGACGAGGAGACTTTGATCATATGTTCATAAGTTGTACATGCATAGCTTGGAGTTGGCAATCTACTGGAGTTTGGGTACGGTAATTCTTCCTAATCTAGGGGAGTCCTTTAGGGAGGATGAGCGGAGATATTTTGGTGATCACAGTTATAGGACGGCTCGGACGGGCGTCTGTGCGGAGGGCAGGGACGAGGCATAACGGGTGGAAAACAAGACGTACTAGGTATAGTCATAATTTAAGCTAGGATATATACATAAAGCTCACAATCATTATCAGACATTAGCAAGCCTTAAATTAAAAAGTAACAACCAAGGCGAGGAGTCTCAAGTTCCTTATGGGTAACGTCCCAAGTGATATCTAAACTCCATTTTCCAAATCAACCTTCAGAAGAGATTCTAGCTTGGCGTCGTAGTCTAAATATGGCTCCGGAGTTGTAAGTGTTCAGTGGACCATCTAACATGCACCCTTGAACTGCCTCTTCTTTCTCACACACTTAACTGCGGACACATAGCTAAAGGAGTTGTGTGATAAGTAATTAAAATCCTCAACGCACTTCGGGCAACAAAGGCATCTTTCCACCCGACATCTGTATATTCTTGCGACTTCATCTCAAATCGGGCTTCGCAAAACACAAACCCCCGGACTTCCACAAGCTGGTGGTGTTGAATCAAGCGGAGAAAATACGAGGTTCATGTAGGTCTATTACCTTGCATTTAATGAGACAGCAAAAGTTATTGTTAAAGGCTGGGTGACAATTTGGGCGTCACTATAAGGTGCAAAGAAGGAATCGTGCTATACTGGACATGAAGAGATTTCGGGTCTTGTTCCGTGTCTATACCGTTTTACTGTCCAATAGCAACTCAGAACAACATAGCGTTGCGTTCTCCAACTCATGATTGGAGATCACAAAGAGAGCTTTAGTTGTCAGATAACGTTCTAGACTGCCGTGGCATGAAGATCACGCGTGAACTCTGTAAGACATCGTCCTTCCTATGCGCTGTTGGTGATTGTTTCCCACACAGACTGAGTAGATTAGTGCAAATCTAGTAATAAGAGTGACGAGTTCATCTTGGGTATAGTGCCAGCAAGAAGAGAGTTAATTCGATTTGTTGAAACTGTGAAAGTGGAGGTCGAGTACCTAGAGCGGTGAGAATGGCTTCTCCGTACAGAGAGGAGAGGATTGCGAGGCAGGGAGGTGGGACCGATACTACAGGGGAAAAAGAATGGTGGTGTGTTCGTAGACTAAGGCATACAAACAATTGTATAATAAGTCTACAAGAGCAGTGAAAATAGCGAAGGTAATGATGCGTAAGGTACGGAAATAAATAAAGTTCTTTTTTAACCCCCTAGACAATCTAATTGTAGGCAAAGAGTGTATCACCACAGGACCATGTAGATTTCTCTTTAGTGATCTAGAATTGTGCATTTGGTTCAGTTAAGAACACATGCTTTAAACTCCGAATGTATAGATCAACTTCATGTTTGTGATAACTTACCACCCCCTGCTTAGAGTCAGAGAAACGGACGGTGTTCGGTAGAAAATGCATTACACCATTTTTCTAGTTTATCTAAGGAATTTCTGTAGATTCATTGTATAAATTCTAGACCACGATATTGATATAATAAGTGGTGAAGGGTTCTTGGAGAACCATGTATTTAACTTCTTGTCAGTTATACAGAACCTCCACAGTTGCTATTAAATGCAATACATAGCTCTCAGCATCAAAACCAAGCAAACACAAGCTCCAATGGGTTAGTCATCTTGACCACTTGTCAATCTCGTTTTATGCTAACAATTTACAGCGCAATGGTAGCGCGCAAGACTTCTACTGATAGAAGTTCATCTTGAGGCTGTGGGTTCGAGTCCCACTTGGAGTGCTTCAACCTGAATTTGATCATCTCTTTTGGTGTTTCTTTTACACTGTATGTGTGTCCTGGACTACACTAATGTTAGTTCTTTGAAACAGTCTGTGGGTCTACAGAGGGAAACGAAAAATTCTTTTGCCGAGAGCTCGCTTACATAGTCGGGAGTTTACACAGTAGAACCAGAGTGAACCTTGTATATCTTATGATCAACATGTCTCGTAGTGAATGTTGCTTGAACTGTATTCATTTACAGCCTGTCAGGTTTGTGTCATGTAAGAGTCTGTAAAGACTGTAGAGGTTTTCGTGCTGTATTGCATGTTAGACTTAATCATAGACTCCACTCATTCAAAGCATGTCCACAGCTATCAATATCAATTTGAGAAGTCGTTCTTATGTGCATTTACATTATTCTAGAGGCAGCTTGTCTGATAGCAGATTTTGATCTAGAACCCCAATTTGTATATTGGTACTAAGCTCTCTAGAAGGGACTCTAGGAAACCCCGTTTAGAAACATTGCCTTAAATGTGGCCTAGATTCATTTGTGATTTTTAGTAAAATTGTGCTTCTTTTAATTATAAGTCGTATTTATAAGACTAGGTAATTGTGCAACTTCTAATCACTTCTTTGCTTTAATGTCGACCGACTTCTAACGAGATCTCGTAGTTTAGTACTAAGATTTATTTTAAGATCTTTCTTATAGGTACCTATACAAGTAAAAGATTTTAGCTAGGTAATTCTCCTAGAATACATTATAAATCTGTTTTTATAACACCTAGAAATAATACACTACGCAGGTTCTAAAGAGTTATATGTCCTTGATAATCTCCACATACAGCAGCCGATTCTGCCCCTAATCTCGGCAAGCCGAACTCCTTAGCTTCTCGGCTAAGAGAAGCAGAACAAGGGAGTCTCAGTTTGATTGTAATAACCTAAATAAGGAATTTCTGCCAAAAAGACCTATCAAAGCTCCAATGGGTAAGCAATTCCGATCGACTTTCAAAGATATCTCAACTAACATTATCCAGCGCAATGGTAGCGCGCAAGACTTCTAGAGATAGCAAGTTCATCTTGAGGCTGTGGGTTCGAGTCCCACTTGGAGTGTTTTTTTTATGTGCCTACTTTGGCTATGTCCTTTCGTGCATGGTGTTTATGAGTTTACCCTCAATTTCGTTACGCGTGGGCTTTTTTTTGGTCGCAAGTTATTTTTGGTGGATGGCTCGCTTATCCTCGGCAATTGTGCTTGTATTTGTCCGGCTTTAAACTAGCAGTACCTACCTACGACACCTTAACTCCCTTACTGAGTCCTAATAAGGTGCTGATTGAAGAGCTATCTTCCCAAGCAAACAAAGCAGCTGAGGCGCATCTTTTGAGCGCCCCCTTATCCATTTTATTCAACACAGTGCTTTGCAACAGTCTCAAAGATTGAGACCACGGGGCCCTCGGGATGGCTGGATGACTGGATGGCATTCTCTACATGGTACTCCTTGAAGTACAAATTTGGAATTCGATCGCTTACAGAAACGCGACTGAAGAATGTGATTTATCATGCTTCTATGGTACGATACTTCGAGCCAATCGAGGGAGCCTTGCATCCATCTCAAATTCTGATCAATTACCCACCTTTCCTGTTTCCCCTACGCAAGTGCACTGTATGGCACTGGAACTGGGCTTACCCTCCGTTCCCGACTGTGGCCGTTCCATCTTTATGAGATCTCAGATCGCATTCAGCAGATCTTGATCGCTGATCGAATGGGAACTGGGCTCAGTGCAACAGCTATAACTCTGTATTCTTCTCCAAAGCCGGCGCCAAAGAGCCTGGGTTCGCGGTATTTCCCACAGCTCAATCTGGCCATTGATGTAGTTATTGTCCCTTTCCTCGGCAAATAGTAGAAGAAAATATGAGGAGCATTACTTTCATTAGGACAAGGATGATTCGACCCTCGGAGAAGGCAAGATTAAGCCTGTGTCACCAGGCTAGCAGTAGCCGCGGAAACAGGGCATCTGCTATGTCCTGTGCCATTCTTGGATAGTAGAATTTCTGTGCACTGTGAAGCATCTCGTGCGACGCTTCAAGGCCTTTTATATCTGCAAGGAGAGATTCATGTAAGAGGATGATCAGATCTTTTCCCCAAGTGTACTATTGCCGTACGGGAATGGATTAGCATCGGTCTGCTGTGGGTTGCTACAAGGCCGTTATCGCAATGGGCCATGTACAACCCAACGGCCCACCCGGACCCAAAATCCAAACGTTCTCAGTAGAAGCCGGTTGCTTAGCATTTACACCAACGACAAAATCCATCATTGCTCAATTAAGTTTTCAAAGATACAAACCCTGACCAGTGTAAGTAGACTTAGCCAAGGTCCAAGGTTCTAACAGTAATACATCGTATAGTTTTATCCGAGATGCCTTCGCTCCAAGAATTTGTAGCTCAAGTGGCCAATGTGCTTGGTCCACTTGGGAAGAAAAATACCAAAGACCATATTAAGCGCACTGTCGAGGACATACACAAGATTGCCGGGCGTTGTGAGGATCATAACAAGCTATACAGATGGCATCAAGACCAGCTCAACATTATTCATTCCTTGTACAGGCACGATCCCCAGGGCCAAAGCGCCTTGCTAAGGTTGTGTACTGAAGTTGGAGACCACCTGTCAGCAGCTGCCAAGAAGATTAATCTTCTTGAAAGATGGTCTGCAGGAACTATGCCATGGGATCAACTGCGAAGACGGGCAAGCCTCTTGACTCTGGAACTCCAAGGGGAACAGCATTTGCTAAACGAGGCATTTCACGATCTTCTCTGCGCTTTCCGGTCTTTCGAGAAAATTCCCGACAACCCACAGACCTACGCAAATCTGACAGGCGATCCCATGGTCCTTCGCTACTTGAAGATGGTTTTTATAATAACTCGCCATCCAATTCGGCTTGCATACGGTCCGGACGAGGAACCGGAGTGGTTGGATTACTGGGAAGAGTTTACTAACAGTACGAAGCTGCAGGGCTTTGTCTTTGACAAACCTAAAACTGTCATCTCGCTAGTCGACGTCCTAACGCAGCACTATGTATGTATTATCTTCTGTGTTCCCAATAACCTTGGGATGCTGGAGACATGCAGGTCATTTTCGGGCTTCTCTTGACAACGGCTCCTGTCCAACAGGCAACAGCCAGACCGCTGACTTTGAGAAATTCTAGTGGGATAACTCATACTGAAATGCATCTGTTAAGACCCACAACGCTGAATTGGCCTGTGTCGATAGGGAAGGGCTGTTCTTAGGTATGCAAAACCCAGCTCAAGACCGTGAAACCCAAACTCACATGGTACGCCTCCTTCTGCAGCAGACCACCATGACAGTCGCCACGAGAGTAGATTGCCGTGTCATCTTCGATATACTTCATCACCTTCTGAAGGGTCGTAACAGTAGAAGTTGAGTATAAATGTAGGGGAAGAAAGAGAAGGGTGAGGCAGAGTAGTCAGGACACAGGAAGACAAGGGAAGGGGAGACCAGTACTTAACTTTACAGAAACCCAACGTATTATGCTGTTCAAATATGACTGTCATACTCCTATCAGTTAGCTATCCATGTAACCGTAAAAAGAAAGTAATGCCGTTGTGGAGGATATGTCGACAGGATGGGGGAGAGTGTGTGTTGGGGTACTTCTTAGGTTCATTTAAGGTTGAAAGCTCGCTTTGTCAGCTCACCCAACCTAAGGCAGCGAGCTAGCAGCAACCTTCCAATACCTAGGACTAGGTCGATAGGTCGAAAGCATTACCTTCTTGTTCGCCAACCTTTACTTCCACCATCATACAACAAAGAGGATACATACCTAGGTACGTATACCTACGAGTACCTAATTCTCCAGCAGCTCGGGAGTTTCATACCTGTACTAAAACCCTCCTTCATCGATGGCCTTTCTGCAGCCAACAACAATGGCCGATCCTCAACGCATCGTAGCTGCCCAAGCTTCTGCGGCCTCTCAACCACAATCTGATTTCTTCTCTCGTCGCGCACGCCGTCAATTGAGTCTCTTCGCTGCCGGTGCTGGCTTCGTCGCACTTACTTCGGTCATCACTCGACGATCCTTAGTTCGGCGGTACAAAGCCACAGCCCCCAAGTTCTACCAGCCGAGCAATCGACCCAACATGGAGTTTGATGGCGCCCTGGAGGCCTTCGAAGCATTGAGCATTGCTACTATAAATGTGACGAGTATTGGCATGATGACCGCAGGGGGATTGCTTTGGGCCTTTGATATATCGTCTTTAGAAGACATGAGGTCGAAGGTTCGGACAAATCTTGGAACGGAGGGTTTCCAGAAGGATCAAGACGCTGAAGAGGAGGTGGAAGAATGGATAGCTGGAATACTGGGTAGGAAAGATGCGAAGCTGGAAGAGCGAGCCAAGGCTCGAGAAGCCAAGAACAAAGAGAAACCAGACAGCAGCGCGGAGAAACCACAGCGTTGACGGAGGATTGCTGTGTGTGTTGGGCAACAATGCATACCTAACGACTTATGAAAACACTCCACTCCAAAATGGCAGCCGCAATGAACCTCACAGATACGTGAGACTCAGCGGAGGCTCTTACTGGACCGGATGTAGGCTGCGCAATATCGGTCTCACACACGGCATCTCAGACCGCCGTTTGGGGACCGCGGCAGACTCAAGATTGATGCAGGCTCGAAGTGGTTACCAGCACCTTCAGAGATATTGTGAGCCAACAGCGGTGGAATCGATTTGCTCTAGCCGGGAAGAATAAAAAGTTGTACAACATCAAGATCGTTTTCAAATCGCTTTGCATGAATGGCTGGTTTCTAACAAAATCTTACCGTGCGTGCCATTCATTGGCTGAGTTCTTTTGATTGTGTGTCCCGCTGACTGGTTTCTTTTTTAATGTTGTTCCCTGCTCAGACTTCAAGCAGACACCACAGCATCATCTTAAACAAGACTATGGTTGGCTCCTTTAACGATATAGATATGCCACAGATGGGGAAGGAGTTGATGGCTTGCGGCATTCTTCGAGATCTGTAGCAGACCTCCACGTATGCAAGGGCAAGCAAGCCTCAAAGTTGCAGATCGCATACCTAATACCGCCCGTGCCATTTCTATCATATCTCACTCCCTCACCCCAAAAGTTTCTCGACAGTGGTAGACCAATTCATACTCATGATCACAGTTTCTTCAACCGAGAATCTATCCCCCGCGAATCTCAACTATGCCATTATTCTTGGACATAGTTCCTGATTGCAGAATCGAAGTTCGGAAATACGTTCTGATATCACGACCATCAAGTAGGTCAAAATCTCGCAGTATAAATTCCGAGATTAAGGCTTCATGCTCTTTACTTCCGAACTACGATTGAGTTACTCTTGGATGTTGCTAGAACAAATAAGCTGACTCGGAGTTCCTGGATCACAGGATGGTCGCAAAGAGGAGATAGGATAGTGGTTCAATCGCCTATGATCATGATATCGGCAAAGACCTCTGAAGTTCCTGTGCGGCGCTTCCGTGGCGAGGACAAAAACGCTGTATGCATGCAAAATTATCCTTCTGGGGTTTATTACTCATTGATTTTGAACCAAGTTTGAGATAATCTTGAGTAATCTAGAGCAAGTAAACTAACTCGAAGTTTTTGAATTATAGGTATGCTTTTTACCCCGAAGCGACATTGAGAAAGACACCAACAGCATATACGACAAGTTACGAGTCAGTAGAACCACATCTTGGGTAGAGGCACATGGTATCGCCATGGTCGATAGCTCTTCACAGGAGTTCAAGTATAGCTTCGGAACTCGATTTGTACGTTGACTCCCCATGAAATTGTATTTTGGTTGAAAATATGCACTCCAGGCCACCTCTGTAGCATTTGAAGAGGTTCTTGGAATGCCTAAACGTTATAAAAGCTGACTCGGGAGACTTCCAGTGG
This sequence comes from Pezicula carpinea, assembly GCA_026119845.1. Taxonomy (NCBI): domain Eukaryota; kingdom Fungi; phylum Ascomycota; class Leotiomycetes; order Helotiales; family Dermateaceae; genus Pezicula; species Pezicula carpinea. The sequence continues at coordinate 863,562 of JALRMK010000011.1, read as the reverse complement.
ATATGTGTAGGCGCAAACACCGCTGACTATCAGACACACATACCAGTCATAAATCTACAAACCTTCGAACAGGGCACCATTCCTATTTCCCATGTATGCTGGTATCCAAAGGTTCGAGGAACTCACCAAGAGCTGTGGACCTTAGGTGGCCAAGTTCGCAAGCTCAAGCATTATCAATCGAAAAGCTTCACGCTCTTTTCGTGGGTAATATGCCAGTCACCGGATGATCCCATGTGCAAATCTACTAAGAGTGAGAGAATGCCCCGGGCAATTTTAGAGGAACATTCATCACCACCTACAAATACAGTTACCAATGAAGCGTCAAATGATGGACGAACCAAAGAGGGGGATAGTCCGGAGCAACCACCGCACCTCTTTACACGTGCTGATAGGCGGTTGTATTTCGTTGAATTGTATCAGATGATGATGCCAGAGCCTATCGGGAATGTCAACTCGCAGTGCGGCGATCAACTCGAAGACGGTAGAAACGATACGCAACTACTTACACCACCTGTCTCACCCTTTCAAACGGATACTGAAGCATACACAAAGAACCCTCCGAAATTATCCAAATCTATCTCAGCATCCCAGATCAATTACAACGAGTTAGGGAGCAGGATATTGGCAATAGCGGAACATCCTGGAGCCCCTCTGCCGTTCCTTAGGCGGAGCTTTCTCCAGCCTCAGGAACCCACAGATGAGCGCGCAATGCAGAAGCATAGGCGGACACCGGGCGACATGGGCAGCCCTTCTACCCCGGTAGACAGTCCTGTGTACGATGACATGCTCAGCTCTCGACGTCCAAGTATGGCCCTATTGACATCTGTGACCTCCTCCATTGAAAACTATAGCTCTAATCCAAGCCGGACACAAAGCAGGCCACCTCTTCCAGCTCATGCTGACTTAGGCGCGCAAGCTATAATCGATACATATCCTCGACCAGCTGAGGCCGAGATGCTTTTGTTCTTCAGGAATTACTCGGAAGCCAAAGCGAGAGCACAGAATAACGGGGCAACCGATGAGTACGACCCAGCCATGAGCGTTACGTCGGTGACCGATCCCACTATTATCGGTGATGTATGGTCTAAATATGAGCGTATGGAATCCTCTGGCCCGTTTCAGAACAAGTTCAAACTTAGGCCTGCTTGGCCAAACTATATGCCAAGGGAGACATACCCTTCAACTGAAGTACGCCCTGAATTATTGTAGGTGGCATGGAATTGTTTTGGAGTAGAGACAAGGGAATTTTGTGGACTTGATGACAATAGGTGCGGGTTGGTAGTTGGACACGTTATTTGGCTTCGTGCTTGGCATGAAGGAAGCCTTAGGAGAGGTAGCTTTAGTCGCTATTTTGTAGCTGCAAGGTTTAGACTGAACAGCTTTGTAGACATGAGCTGTTAGATCGCGTAACCTGTCTGGTTCTTTTACTTCACAATACTTCCAAAGGCAAGGAATTGTGTCATGGATACTACGAGATTTTCACTTTCTATTGATTAAATGTATGAAACATGAGAATTCTGTCTAGAACCTCTGCGTGTTGCTTCAGCCATCGAATAAACTCTCAATGTCCACCATAATTACCAAAAAGGAAAATATCTTTTGTACGCCGGAACTCCGCAACTTTTGGACGCCACTCGCCATGAACTTTTGTAAAAAACCGTATTATCGAAGTAACAAACTGATGGAAATTTTGACGGGAGGAGGAATTTGGCTGATGATGGGTGCTGTAAAGAAGTGCCATGTTAGCTTGTTGGCTTTAGAAGAGGGTAATACTTTCAGGGTGTGGTTTCCTTACCAATGTGTAACACTTAATAATCGTCAAATCAACCGAAGTTCAATACCGCACTTTATCCAATGCGTTGACCACCACACATCCAGCCCTTGGATGTATGGACGCACTGGGGGCTCTCAGCACTGCGGCCAATGAGCGGACGACCGCACTTCCAACCCTTGGGAGTCTTGTGGCACTGGATGCTCTCGGGCTCAGCGCTTCGTCCAATGAGTTGCCCATTGCACTTGTAGCCCTTGGGGGTCTTAATGCAGCGAATGCTCTCAGGGTTTCGCTTGTGTCCAGGGACACCAACCAGACTGCCGTTGCATTCATACCCCTCAGAGATTCGGTGGCATTTACGGGCTTCAAGTTCCTCTGCAGAGTAGAGAGTTTCATTGTTGACAGTGCGACCAATAAGTTGCCCGTTGCACTTGTAGCCCTTGGGAGTCTTGATGCAGCGAATGCTCTCGGGCTCAGCACTTCGTCCAATAAGTTGACCATTGCAGATATAACCCTTGGAAGTCTTGATGCAGCGAATGCTCTCGGGCTCAGCACTTCGTCCAATAAGTTGACCATTGCAGATATAACCCTTGGAAGTCTTGTGGCACTGGATACTCTCGGGCTCAGCACTTCGTCCAATTAGTTGGCCATTGCAGATATAACCCCTGGAGGTCTTGTGGCACTGGATGCTCTCGGGGCTTCGCTTCTGACCGATGGGACTGTTGCACTCATAGCCTTCGGCAACTTGGAGGCAGTTGAGAGCTTCAAGTTCTTTGGCGGAGTAGATATTGGAATCCATATCACGTTCAGCAAGAGCTTCTTCAACTTGAAGCCAAACCCAACGATCGACATCCTCGTCAATGACGGGCTACCAAACGGTCAGCAAAGTCAAGGGTGTGTTTTGATAAGAAGGTACTTACTGCAGTGTCTTCAGTATTATTGAAATCACGAGTAGTGAGAGGACAGCTCTTGTTGACATCCGATGCGTTGTCCAAGATACACTCGAGGGTGGAAGAGAGATCGACACGGTTGTTGAAGCAGCTTGCGCAGTCAAGGGTTGGACAAATCTGGCAGCTGGTGAGGTTTTGTGGAGTACGATTGGAGAGACCGGAAGTAGTGGCTGAGATAGGGGAAGCGACGACGTTCATGACAGAGGTCAAGAAGATGATGACAAGGCCGAGGCCGAGGCTGAGGCTGAATGTTTGAGACTTCATCTTGGAGGTATCTGTAAGGCGATACTTTAGTAATGACCTGAGCAAAAGGGGTGCGGGTGTGAATGACTTGATATGGAAAGGGCGATGGAGTAGAAGAGAGGACGGAGTAGAAGAGGAGGTGGAGTAGAAGAGGAGGAGATGGAGTAGAAGAGGAGATGGAGTAGACGAGGAGATGGGGTAGACGAGGAGATGGGGTAGAAGAGAGGATGGAGTAGAAGAGAGGATGAAGTAAAGAGGAGATGGAGTGGAAAACGGGATGGAGTAGGGAGAGAGAATGAAGGAAAGGGAAACGGGCTCTCGCGAACTCAGCGAACTCGATCAATTGCGGTTGATACCGCAACGAGCGCCTTGTGAAGAAATGCGAGTGCGCCGAAGCTAAACAGAAGGAACTTACCAAGTCAACGTAGTTACGAAGCTGTTTCTGTTCGAAAAGACTCTTGATGAGATCCACTGATTTCACAAGGGCAATGAAGATGCGGTTGTTGTGGGAAAGGAAAGAGAGGAGGTTGAGAAGAAGCGCAGCAAGAATTTATGTCGCTGAAGGGGCGCTAGGGCGTAGCTAGCGTGTAAGTAGCGTGTTGAGAGCATGTGATTTTCTCTTTGCTTCTAGCACTTGCAGCCTTGCTATGTGTTCTGGCCAAAGGAAGCGAAACGGGGTCTACTTGAATGATTTTTCATTTGCCGAAACCAGGTCAGTGAATTTCCGCTCTTATTCAGGAGATAAACATACTTGCTCCCTCCAGCAAGGTATAGAATACGAACAACGAAGTACTTGGCGTAGCAATCTCTCGCAGCTTTCTCGATATTGTAGATGAAGCATTTGCAATGGCAAATTCAGAACTCAGGACTACTGTAAGTACCTGCATTCAAGGCTTTACAGTGCCTATACTTTAGGCCGTAAGTACCTCTATTTAGAGCGGTACAGAGCGACGACGGGGAACATACATATTTAAAGCTCATACATTCAATAGTTCTGTCAAGGTCACAAGCATTTGATAACAGCTCCGTGGCTTGAATACTTGAGAGACTATCTCTAAGCTCGTATTGGGTTTAAGAATAAACGAAATTAAACACTACGTTGCTTAACATCAATACTCCAAGACAAGACAATATCCAGTACATAAAACGTAAGCGCCCCCATGACTTAATTAACATCACTGTTGGACAAATATTAAAAAAACAAATCAAGAGCCAAAGTTGAAAATCGAGAGACCTAGGTGTGTTGAGGTTGAGGGTGGACAGTGGTGGTTCTTGTTAGCGTCTGCGTCGAGACAAGAGTGGTGGTTCTGAATAGTCAGTAACAGTAGTAACACTGAGGGAAAGCTATTGGCTTACGGTTCGGAACCTGACACAAAGAACGACGATACTGAGGCTAACGAAGATGCTGGCACGATTGATACTGCTGTGAATGATATGTCCGAGGCCGAGGTAAATAAGGATGTTGAGGTCAACCACGAAGCCGTGACTTCACTCAGAGTCCTTGTTACTGTGATGCCTGTCGTTACATAAACCATTAGAGTAGTGGTTGTTGTAGAAGTGATCTGGCTACTGGAGATTACAGTTCCAATTGTGACGGGGCTTGGGGTTCCGATAGTGGATGTTGTTGTACTCTCACTGGCGGACATGCTCGAGTATTCAAAACCTGTTGAAAATACAAAATTCCCGCTAGCTGTCACGCTCTGAGTTTGTCCAAAGAGTAAAACCACAGGCTAAATAGATTAGCGTATATTTAAGCCCTTCGACGGAGGCACTTACAGAGGTGAAGGATCGCGATATGTATAGGAAACTCGTTGAGACTACTGGCGCATACTCAATGTGTACAACCCACACTTCTTGGACTTGCAGACAGGACTCATTGCCGTGAAGATCGAATATGCAGACAAGAACGGTAATCCCGGATGGGTTATTGGCTGCTAAAGATTGCCATGGTGCAATGAAGTAAGACACAACGCTTTGCACATACGTCGTTGAGGATGTTTCCTCCCGCCTCTGCAGGGCAGCACTTGCCGTAGGGCTGACCGAAGTAGTTGCCAAAGAAAAGCTGCTCTTGGTAGAGAAAGTGATGACTTGATCACAGTCACTAATGGTCACTGAGGTGAAGAAGCCAGTGACGATCGCGGAGCAAGCAGATGTAGTAATGGTCTCGAGAGCGGTTGAGCAGGATGTTGCCGTGGATCCAGGAAGGTTGCACACTTGGTATTTCGACACAATAGATGTTATCATGGTGCCTGGCTGTGAGGTGACAGTGGGCTGCAGCGCGGTGATTTGAGGACTCGAAGGCTGGTAGTAACTAGAGAGTGTCCGTGAAGTCGAAGCATTCCAGCCAACTGCGACTGAAGTTGCAAGATGCGCGCTCGATTGCTGGGTGAGGGAATTTTGGAGGGCGCCAGGCCCTCTGCGTACGTGCTTCAGCGCATGAGCTGGGGGCTGAGGACGTTCATGTCGATGCCAGACCCACGAATGAACAGGTAGAACGCACAGCGTCCATGTAAGAAAGTAAACAAGTAGCGATGACAGTGTATTCATGTTGCTTTTCGAGGAGGATTTACTGAAAGACGGATACACTATTGCCTGCAAAGATAATATAGGACATAACACACTTCAACACCGAAGGGCAAGACCTACAGCTGTATATACTCTTTCGCGAGCAACGCGAAATACATGGCGATCTCCATCCCTTACCGCAGTGCACGATGTGAATGGAGTCGCAGGGTGAGTCGTGGCATGGTTCTGGAATGAGGATTGAAAAGTCGCGATACCTCTCGTAATACGGTCCAGATGTATTGAAAGTGAGCACTCGCCACACATTCGCCGGATTCAGCCGTGCTTGTGACCATATACGAATGAGGTGGTGCAACAGAATAATTTAGCATCGAAGGGCGCTGGGTGTGGAGGGGAGAAAGGTGTCATTGGAAAGAAAGATGTTGTTGAGTTGAAAGATGGTGATGGGTGTGGTGTGGGTGTCAATCTCGGCCACCGGAGTCAGCACATGGAATCAGCGCGATGAATGCTACCTACCCTACATGCCTATTATACATGAAGCATCCAGCAACTCTCATGAATATCGAATTCCAAGGCCGGCTCTTCTTTCATCTGACCTGAAACCTCTGAAACCTACGACCCAACTATTGAAACACAAAGACGTGCACAAATTCCCCGGGAAAACAGTCCTCATGCCACCATCCAAGAAGAAACATTCCTCGAAAGAATCGAAGGCGACGAAAGGTGCTGAAGAAGCCCAGTTGCCGGCCTGGCCACTGTTTAAACCCCTGCTATCAACCTCGGATCTTTGTTTGTCGACAGTTACAGCCTCACAGATCGTCGTCATCAGGAATTTCTGGACATCGACTCTCTGCAAGAATTATGTTGCCTTTTTGAAGATGCTTCCCCTGGTCACCACCCCTGGTCACCCGAAGAAAGGCGAGGCATTGAGGGTAAACGACCGATACCAGATTGTCGATCCGGGGTTTGCAAATAGGTTGTGGTTAGAGACAGGCCTACGAGAACTCATATGCGGACCGGATGATATCGATGCGGCCGAGGACGAGGAGTCTATGAGCAAAGAAGAACGTCGAGAGTTATGGTATGCCCTGCGTGTCTTTTTGCAAGCCAGCACGTGAGTTTGACAAGAGGAAGGGGAGGAGAAGTTGTAGGATTGAACCCTTCGATACGTGTCTATCGATATACTAAAGGCCAGTTCTTTGACTGCCACTGTAAGTGATGGAAACTGTTCTCATACTATCCGTTCTCCCCCTTACACCTCTCCACAGACGACGAGTCCAACGTCATATCTCTTCCAACAAAACCAAACCCAACGCCGGCAAAGACCACCTGGACTATTCTTATCTACCTTACCTCCCCAGCTACCGGGTGTCAGGGTGGTGAGACAGTCTTCTATCCAGACGACATACCGCAGAAGAAGTCTCCAATCGACAAAGAGATCGTGGTTGAACTCGAGACGGGAATGCTACTTTTGCACAAACATGGCAATGACTGCATGTTGGTAAGTCTTCGGGACTCCCTGAGGGCAAGGGTCTGGTCTGACTATTGGCAGCACGAGGGCAGAGAAGTGACGGAAGGAGAGAAATGGGTCATTAGGACAGATCTCTGTGTAAAGAGGGAGAAGATGAGGTAATATCCAGATCAAAGCACCAGATGTGGGGATGCAGACACATGAGAACTCTCACAAATGAATATACTCCATGAACCGAGCGATTAAGACTTTTCTGTAGGGATGGTGTCACCATCCAATCTGCCCTTGGGGCCCCTACGAACCTAAAGACTGGTTCGACACGGAGGTTCCTTGAGGGCAAGAGTGATCTTCTTAGAACTTCCGTCAAGAAGAGATTGGGTATTGTGCCGACGGTCGTGGCCAATGCAAATAACGACTCCATACTGTACTTCGTACTGTGTGTCTGAGACCCAGCCAGGCGCATCGACCAGGCTGCCAGCGATTGCCGCGTTGTGCTGTGCGTGCCCTCTCTCTTGGCCCTGCACACAGCCGCGTTGGACCAGAGAGAAAGGGATCGTTATATTGAAGCGATCAGAGGGATCAAAGGAATAAAAAAGGGTCGCACACCTGGTGCACCCCGATTGAAAGCTTATTGTTTGGAGGCCGGCATTGCAGCAGCTGATTGGTGTTTGGAGCAGGCCTAACGGCAAGCCTCTGCCCCTTCGTCGCCGAGTAGCAACGAACCATGGTAATTCACCCATGGCAATAAGACAGAATACTGCAGCTACTTTGCTATTGACTGTGCAAATCAAATCAAATAGAAACTCAAGCCAATCTCCTGCGCAATGATGCGCGCCATGGATGGATGGAGGCCAACGAGCCCCGAGTAACAGGTCATAAACCAAGAGATCTGCGCTGGTCGCTTGTTGCTCTGAGTTACTGAGTTACTGAGTTACTGAGTAACAGAGTTAATTTGAGTACCTGTCGAAAAGGGGCACAAGCAGAGGGGACCCAGACATCACTGCATCGACCTTGCCTCAAGGCCTGATCAAGTTAGGACTGCACGAAGGATCATGAACTGATGTTGAAGAAGAAGAAGAAGAAGAAGAAGAAGAAAGTGATGGTGCTGTCCTGACTAGATCCAACTCGCACAGACACGACGGCGGCCGCAGACAGGGATTGCGCACCAAGACAGTGGCCCTGGAAACACTGCGCTGGCACGCTCTAGCGGCAACACACCTCAGCTCGGCTCGCCCAGCCCAGTCCCAGCTCATTCATTCATTCATTCATTCATTCAATTCATTCATTCATTCATTATATCACCCATGGTGTCGTGGTCGTGTGCTCGGTGCGGTCCGTTTCTTTTCCCCCAGCCATCGCAATTCCTCCTCCGTCACAGCCAACAGCGCCCAAATATGGAATCGAGCCAGCCAAACAGAAGTCGACCTGTTGCCTCCATTTGCCCTGCCTAATTTCCCTCCAATTGACTGACCCAAAGACACGGGCGCCAGCTTGGCCACGCTCTCTCTACGTACCTACCTACCTACCTACCTACCTATGCGCCGCGCACTGCCAACTTCGAGACTCGACCACCACCGAAATATCGCAAACTGCACGCCGTCGCCCCAACCCCCAACTGCTCACTTCCACTCCCAATTGATCCCCAAAACGTGCGAGCATGATCTCTTCAGAACTCTGGCACACTTCTTTGCTGAGTTCTCCTGTGTTTCCGGTGCCCCGCCAGCGTCCCTTGCTCCAATTGGGGTGCAAAGGTGGTGTTGCGACGAAGGACGGCACTGCTCGCCTTTGTTGCGCCTGTCCGTCTTCACAGCAACATATCTAACATCGTGACCTGGAAGCTCTTCTCCAGACGCTTGAAGGTTAGGATCTTGCAAAAATACAATTTCTAGTCAATAGTCTGAGTGCTCTGCGACCTTGGTCTCGCCTCCCGCCACCGTCTTTTTTGACGACCAACCTCCTCCCTCACTGCCAGCTCCGCAAGCTTTTTGCTTTATCACACTCGTTAACTCTTTTTGCAACCTCCTGCGTTTTTCCCTGCCAGGCGGTAGTCACATTTCTTCGACAGATCACGTCCTGACGTCCTGTCTACACGTTTCCAAAACCCGTTAGGGCCTGTCTTGCTTCATAGCAAACTTGTCTACCTCACGTTCACCTGTGTATACAGCAGCGGTGACGAACCCAATTCATTCACGCTTTAACGACCGTAACGACGTGAACGACCCTATTACCCCCACCCCCGAGCAGCGCCAGCAGCATAGGCCACTCCGACGAACCCATCTCCTAGCTGCCTCGGTTGGAGTATCTCCACCGCGAATCCAATTCACAGAGCAACAACAAAGGAGCGTACAGCAGCCGCTCTCCCATGATTTTAGCGACGATCTTGAAGGTTCTTCTACTCCTTTAGAGTCGAGCTCCCAACATTACTCTCCAGAAGCACCGGGAAGACCTCATCGAGCACTACGAATCTCAAGAAACACTGCCAGCGCGATCCTCTATACTCTCGAAGAAGCCCTTCGACAACCGAACCCCTTCACACCCGATCTAATTGAAGAGAACGCTTCGATGGCAGACCTTATTGGTGGGGAGCCAACTACCTCTGCCAGTAATGGTCGTGGCGGCCATGGCGCATCTAGACCACAAGCTGCACCAGGTACTACCGGGTCGCCAAGCATCAAGGGTCCCAGGGACATAATGCGAGAACGTAACGCCAGAGAAGCTCGAAGGAAAGCTGAACAAGAGGCATTAGAGAGACAGCGAGCGGAGGATGAAGCAAGACTACTTGACGAGGAAAGAAGGAAGAGTGTAGAGAGGAGAGCCGCAGCTGCTGGCGTTGCAGGGGGAACACAGAGAAGTGGTGGAGGTGATGCCGCACAGCGAATTGCTGCCAATATATCACAGCGGGTCCCGGAAAGCTCACAACGATCAGATCGGAGACCAAGTGATCGAGTAGCCAGTGGTGACGAGAGTGGGGCTAGGAGACGACAAGAGTCGCCATTACAAGGACATGGTACAGGCGGTCGCGCGGTTGGAGGTGGTGACGCAGCTTCCAGCAGACCTCGTGGACCCTCACAATCACAAGGGCAAGCAAGACCTGTTCAAGCTGAGGGTGCGCGTACCGGAGCTGCCCCAAGTGCACCTCCTCCAGCTTCTGGACCTTCGATTCAACCCACCGGCCCTCCTTCCGCTGCACCAGCCACGCGATCATCGTTTCCTCACGCCTTCGAACGCTGGGAAACTCTGTCAGCTCACTGGGAAGGTCTAACTTCGTTCTGGATCCGCAGACTCGAAGAAAACACTACCGAGATCAACCGAGATCCCCTATCGCAGCAACTATCGCGACAAGTCACTGATCTCTCTGCGGCCGGTGCGAACCTTTTCCATGCGGTTGTTGAACTTCAGCGTCTGCGTGCTTCTTCAGAGCGGAAATTTCAAAGATGGTTCTTCGAGACAAGAGCCGAACAGGAACGCGCTCAGGAAACACATGCCATATTGGAAAGTGCTTTGGAGGACGAACGCCGCCAAAGAGCTGTTGCAATTGAAGAAGCTGTTGCGGTTGAGAGAGAAAGATCCAACTCAGACAAGATGGTGGCAGAAATGAAGCGCGAGCTCCAGATATCCAAGGAAGAAGCGAGACGCGCCTGGGAGGAACTTGGTCGACGAGAACAGGAAGAACGAGAGCGGACGCTGTCTCTGAGAGATGGCCAGCCGACTCTCGTTGGAGGAGTTCAGGTAGTGCCAATGATGCAGGGTGTGCCCAGTCGACATGGTAGTGCTCGCGACGCTCCGCCGCCCCGACAAAGTCCCTTCTCTGCTGCGGGTGGAGCGTCTGGAGGCGGTCAAGATGTGCAAGAGACCGAGGGGATAAGCGAAGAGGCGTACCGGCAATACACTAGAGCGCAGAGAGCCGAGCCGGTAGATCCTTTCGTAGAGACTGGTCGAAGTAGTGCTTCACCAAGAGCACCTCGAACAGCCGCAGCTGCAGCACCAACCTCCGCACCATCACATCCAGAATACACCCAAGCCCCAGCGGTTCAACCAACCTCTACAGAAGCCTTCTATCAACAGCCGGCAGGTGCCACAGTCCACCCCACTGAACCAACTGGGCGTGCTGGAAACGATCCTTCGATGGAAGGTGCGTTAAGTGAGGAAGAATATGAGATCGATTCCCAAGGTCAATTCATCCGTGATGCCAGAGGCAACAAAATCCCCTATCAAGGCATCGTTTCTGACGATGATACAGATGAATACGATGTTGCTGCTGAGAGAGAGCAAGAACTAGCATACTTGCAGCGATATGGTAGTGCGCCAGTCTCTGGAGTCGAATATGGAAGAGGATCGACTACTACTGCAGGAGCAGGTGCTGGAAGTATGCCACCGCCGTCGACTCGACCAGCCACACAGCACGCAGCACCTGCTGAGTATACAGGCCAGGGATATGGAAGTGGTTGGGAGTCAGTACCGCGACATCACCACCCCACGAGACTCAGTGATGTACTGGAGGAAGATGAGCGGAGTAGAACAAGTGCCAGTCAGATCAGTCGGCGCGATTGATTGAGGATAACCGGAATTTTAAAAAAGGATGACGCGCATGATAATGTTGGAGTTGAGTGAGGATAGGACGGATGGAGGAAGGCGCTTAACATTCTAATGCTGAATCTCATTCGGTTGGGAGTTGCATTTTGGGCGTTTCTGCGGAGTCCATTGTTCGAGCAAATTTTGAGCGAGGAGCGAAGCATATTCAGATTCGGATTCGGATTGACTGGCAGAAAGACACTGTCCATACTTGTAAGATTATGTTGAGAAATGTGGGTGGCATAGATGATTAAGTACCTCTCAGCGTAATTGAATGAAAAAGAGTTGTGTAGACACAGACAGAGAGACAGCCGGGATCTGGAATGTGTCGAATGAGAATGAGGTCAGAGGAATGTGGGTGCCGAAGACGGACTGAACACAATTGAGGAGCAGATGGGAATCCCTCCGGCCACATCCACGTTGTCAGTCAGCAGTATGCAATGCCGCCATCGTGAAGATATACATACCTGTGTTTATATGAGCTCCAGAGAGAGTAATGTCATCTATATGAACATGGTTTAGGAGTCTCGCCATGCTCCTCACTCTCAAACAGACGGTCATGGCGGGATAACCTTCTCCAGAAACTCACACATGTCCCTAAACTCAGCACCAGACGTAACATGCCCCATCCCCTCAAACTCATGAGTCTCCAAACCCTCCACACCCACAACTTTCGCAACCTTCGCCTTGCACTCCCTGTAGAGTCGCATGGGAACCAACATGTCCTTTGTCCCGTGCGCTAAAAACACTCTCATCTTCCTCTTCGCATTTCCTTCCTCTTCGTCTTCGGTGTCTTCGTCATCAACTCCCACGACTTTCTTGACTATCTTGACCTTGGGTAAATATCCCGACAACCCCACAATGGCGCGAATCTTCCCAGCATACCGACTTCCCACGCCCAAACCAATTACAAGACTAATAGCACAGCCCTGACTAAATCCGCCAACGACAATCCTATTCAACTGCACGCCTCTCGCAACCTCATCAATCAACCCACAAACGTACTCCACGCTCTTCCAAATCTCATCCTCCTTTTCTTCCCCTTCGTCATCTGACTCCTCGTCCTTGACACTAGCACCCGAAGAGCGACCCACGGGAATTGGAGAGAATTCCGAGGGCGTGTACCAGGCGTTGGTCATTGCTTCGTGGTTGTGCGGTGCGTTGGGGAAGAGCCAGGTCAGATGGGAGAGTTTAGATGCAGCGTGGAATTGTTGCGCGATGTCTATGTAGCCGGTACTTTGGGTATCAGCAAAACATACCTAGGCTAGGCACCTACCTACGTTCCAATGAAGTATCGAAGCGAGGCCACACCCAGAGCTGGAGCAAAGTAGGAGACTTGGAACTCACTGATCCAGCCATCGGCATCGTCGCCATAGCCGTGCAAGAAGATGATGGTTGCTGGATTTGACGTCGTGGTCTCTGGGGCGAGTATACGTTGGGGTGGCTTTTGTGCCATGATTACTTTGTAACTTATGACGTGTGAGGTACGAGTATGGAGAACTGGAGGAGATGTAAAGTACCCCGCATGGTTGTGCTACCTAGCTAGGCTAAGGTAGACGTAGGTATCGTACCTTTCGTACGGCCTGTTTAAGCGACGGAAATAAATATGTTACCCCTTTTGGATGTGTGACGGCCACGTGACACTGAAAAATCATGTTGCCTGTTTTTACTGATTCTTGAACATCTTGTCTACTCGAAACACCGAAACAAGAGAACGAGGGAGATGTCAAGTACTTCTTCACTAGCTTGACTATCCTCTTGATCCTCGCCAGCAGCCTTCCACGCATCAAAGACATTCATCATAGCCTCTTTAATATCGTCCCACGCTGACTCATCCGTCCTATACCTCTCAAGCCGAAAAGGACGTCTCTTGGGAGCAAACTTGCTGCATTTAAACTTAATCATCGTGAGATCTTTGCCTGTTCGCCTCACGGCCTTTTCAAAGATCGAGTAAATACTGAGGCCGAAGAGTTCCATTGATGAGATGGGATTCTGTCGGTCTAAAGTGCTGTCCTCATTTTCGAAGAAGAATGTCAGTTGTGGCGGTGTAGTGGCAGAGGCCAGTATTAGCTCAGTACGAGGTGGAGTGGATTCTCGCACGTAGCGCGACTCAACAAGTTCCGAGCCAGTCTTCACATAACCGCTTGTGTCTTGTTGTGGAATAGGAGGAGATAGTAAAGCCTCAGTAGCCTCTGTCACGACACGCTGGAGGCAAACAAGAGCGGTAGATGGAATGGCAGAAACAATAGGTTGAACGGGGCCTGAGATTGTGAAGTTCTCTGGCGTTAGGTTCTCGTGTCTACATTCTCCGTTGAAAGTCTCGACAGAAGCCATGTTGGAATGTGTCAATCGCCTGTGAGAAGCCAAGCCTCGGTCCGTTGCGAATGCCCTTCGGCACTGATTGCGGCGAAAGAAGAGGGATGCATCGGCTGTTGGATCCTTTGGAAGGGTCTCATCGCTCTTCGAACTGCCAAAGGAAGGCGGCGTAGTTTCTCCTTCCTCTATTGTAGGGTTGCCTAAAGCAGTGATTTCGGGGGGACTTATATTGCAAGGAGTCGTCTGGCTTTCAGTCGAATTATTCAGGACTACTGTTGGTTCTAGGACTGGCGTAGACTGTGAAGTCACAGCCTTTTTGCCGATATCACGTTCTGATTGACTCGGTGTCTTTTTTCTTTTCCCATAAATGCACGGCTTCCTACTTTGCTCGCAAGATTTGCAACTGGATGCGAGCCCAGAATCGACGCCTAAAATGCTCAGTTTTGATAGGTAAGAAGAGATACAAGGTAGTCTTACAATCGATTTTGAGCAGCTTGCATCTGCCGCAAGTGGCCTTAACTCCAAGGTGTTCTTGGAGACCTGGTCGGTAACCCGCTTCCTTCGCGGGTTGTGTTTTGCAGAGAGTGGCTGGAGGAGAATCGAGGGGTGTCGGAGGAGGTTGAGAGGATGTTTGAAATTTGTGATTCTCGGTGCTATTGGGCTTTGGGCTTGGTTCCCGGTTCTGGGTAGCAGTCGTACACTCGGGGCTTGTATAGTGCTGCAGCAGATTTGGCTGAGTTCCAGCTTGAGTCGCTGCCTCTTCAGTTATCGGTGCTTCCCTTCTTGGGAAGTACCTCGCGGGTTCGTACGTATAAATTGGTGGCTGGTGAAGATATGATCAGCCTGGGAGGTACTTAGAGGCAGTGAAGGAGCAGGAGAAGCCGGCAAGCACACATTGGCACCGTATGAAGCACCGGTCCGCATGGCCTTCCCAGTGTGAATACCGCCAACCTGTTGCTGGGGGGTGGCCGGTGGTAGCATGGGGGCAGTAGACACAGGATGGGACTCAGATGACTGAACACCACCAAACTGTTGCTGGGAGGTGGCTGGCCGTGGAAAGGGAGCCGAAGGAGTCGACGAAGTCATGTCCCCCGGGCCCTGTGGGTACATTATGTCGATTAGGTCGTTCAGCTCACTTGCACTGGCGCCAACGAATTTTGACACGAACCATACCACAAAAGCAATCCGAGCCTGCCGAGGATTTGGACTTGGCAAATTGAGCAGCCAGCGTTTCCACTCTTCCGACAAGCGGTCACAGAGGTCACTCTCTAAAACCACCTCCTTTCTAGGTTTCCCGTAGTATAGTACCCGTGCTCCATCATGATGGTAGCCTATAAACATGTCTCTGGGGAGGAAGCCATCTCCTCTCTTGAGAATCTTTGTCCTTGGATCAAAGTACCAGTGGCTTGGTGAAGTCGGAGAGCACATTCTGTTCCAGTAAGACCTTGCGTGCTCCATACGCGGGCATTCTTTGTCATCTAAGGCTGCGCAACATTGTACTTGGTCGTGAGGTTTCGACGCAGGTTGGCTTCTACAGACAACGACTTCGCAATACAGGCCAAGGCTTTTGCAGTGACTGCACGGTCTTTTGTCCTCGCACTACAAGAACGGAATGTTAGCAGCCTTTACAGCATTGCCATATTTCAGCACATATGGCTGACCTTTTGCTCGCGCATCATACACCTGTAGCAGGAAGCCTCGGCTATTGCCCGCTCTGCCAACCCTATGTTTATGTTGATATTGTTTTGTACCGGTTCTCTGCAGAGACTGCAAGGTTCCATGTCGTCGCACTACAAGAACGACGGAATGTTAGCCTTTACAATTTCGCCATTTTTCCGCCTTGGTGTCTTCGTCCTCCAGGATGCTGACCTTTGGCTTTCGCCCCTGGCACTCTTCGCAGGAACTGCGGACTCTTCTTTTCTTTGAATCGGGAGAGGAAGCCAAAAGAGCCTTTTCAGCTTCTTTCCTAGATGTATACTGTTCTAACATTATTCTCGTCCTCTTCTTTGCTGATAGCGCTGAGAGTCTATTGGTGTCCGACTCGAAACCGCCTTCACTGTTGCTGCCTCTGACCGACCCCAAAACTTCCTTCCCTGTAAGGTCATTCATGTTCGCGGCGGCGACTGGTTGAAAAACACCTGATGGCAGGCTGTTGAAGACCATATCACTTGACGCTCAAGTTTGCATAGCTGCTGTCTCATTTACCGGTCTATGTTGGTAAATATCTAAAGCTTGTTCCTTCAATAGCGATACTAAAAAAAAAAACAGTAATTCTATGTCAAGATTTCAGCAGCGACTCTTTTTGAAACCCCAGATCACTTACAGATGTACATCCCTAGGCCAAACTTGCAATCGCCCCTCATGATCTGGGAAGAGTCGTGATCTGTGTTGGTGTAGAAACTCATATGCCCAAGCAAGTGCAGCCTTAGCAAACGCACTTGGCGACCTGTAGTTTCTCTGCACTGTCGAACAAGAAACTATGAATCAGTAAGGTTCACCTGTTGCAGAAACAAACAGGAGGGGATCGAGACTTGAGAAACTTCTTGTTGGGAGTAGAAACAATACCGCAACTCTCAGATATGCTTTAAAGACTCGAAGGGGGGATTTCTCACCAGGAAACTCACCAGTCCACAATACAGCAAAAAACTTTAGTTTTATTATCAAGGTGACTCAAGTCCCGAATCGTATTGCAGTTCGTGTTGCGGTTCTCTCGTCAGTTGTCCTGAGAAGCTGGTTTGCTGGGAGGGGAAATATTATCAGTACATTCTTCCATTCTGCACCGTGCAATATTATACGAAACTTGCAAGGAGTTGAGCATCAAGAAGACGCATAGCCGTCTGGAGCATTTTTGTTTGTTGTTCGTGGCGTTTTATGCCATAAAAAGGCAAACTGCATGCCAATCTTCCTTTGAAAATGGGTAGTCACCTGTCCCACTCCTCTGTATAAACCCTTCTATTACAAGGATTAAGCACCCTCATAACATGTTGGTACTAGAGCAAGGCATTTAAAGGAATAGCAAGAGGACCACAGCTCTGCAATAGGCCATATAAAACCCCACCAACCATTAGAAACTGTCCATATGATGATGTCTTGTGAATTTCATATTAATTAGCTACCTTGCTAGAACACAATACCTGCAATGTTGGCATTGCAGAACGCCACTTTTTACTGCCGTTGAAAACTTTAGGTAGTATGTGGCGGACTTGTGCTGCTGTAGCTGGAAATTTATCCTAAGCTCTCGAACCTCTCTTTAGCTTTATCTTTCGTCTTGCTCAGAAAATCGGCGTATGTTCCTTTCGTCTGCCTTTGCGCTTCCTGTATTGCATCGCCAATTTTGCCTCCCTGTGCGCCGAGCCCTACCCCGTGACTGTAAAGCTCTGTCGTGATGGCTTCTGTTCGTCCAGTTCCCTGTGCGCCCAGTCCCTCACCCGCAGTCCAACCCATCTTTCCCAATAAGGCAGCGCCCTTCGATTGCAATGGCGGTGACTTCTCTGCATCCTTCTTTGTAGGATGATCTGCTTCAGCATCCTTTGGTAAACGGTGATGCTGAGCTGCAGGTTGTTTTGGTTGGTTGAAAGCTTGACGGCGTTCTTTTGCTCTGTCTCGATATGCAGCGTTGTCGGTATCTGCCTCGTTTGACCTTTTGAGCTTTGCCATAGCCTTGGTAACCAGTTCTTCGTTCGTCAAATTATCTCTATGGAGTTGACTGATACGTTCATGCTTGTGGATCTCAGATTCTGTCTTGAACTGCCGTGAGCATAGCAGACAGCATCGGCGCTCCAGGTCTGCAAACGACTGAGCTGGTGGTGCATCATCCGATACATTCGTCCTGGAGGGTGGCACAGCGTCGGCTGCCGCATTTTCATCATGTTTCGGTACGATACCGTGCAGTTCTGCATGCCTATTGGTCCAAAATTGAAGATGGGGGGCGACTACCTTTTTGGTGCTACTGCCCAGGGCCGCGTCTTTCTCAACTTTTCGCTTCTTCGCTTTTGGCTCCCCGTCTTTTCCCACGCCCACTAAACCTTCGTTTGCTGCCGCTGCTGCCAGTCTTGCATGCTTGCTTTCCTTCGCATCATTGACGGCCGAGTGTGGAGCAGGGTTTGTAGTGACAAATTCGCTGGCATATGCAGCTTCATCCCAGTACATCAATTTGATTGACGGGTTTGACAAGGGACTGAATGTGAATCGAGAAAGTTCCGGGTCGACATGTTGCAGCACCGGGACAAAGACTCCGGCATGGATGTACGATATGAGGACAGGTTTCGAAGATATGGTGAACTTCTCCGAAGCCTTGTACTTGGCCATAGCTGCCTGCGCATCTTCAACACTGTTGAACTCGGCAAAGCCGTATCGCCAAGAGTCATTGGTCTTCCTGTCTCTAATCAAGAGGACTCTACGCAGCGAGCCTACTTTTGCGCCCAGGCTGCTATCGTTTGAGGTTGAAGAGATCTTGGTCTTTTTGAGTGCTTGAAGATCTGCTGGAGGTGTGCTGGCTTTTGTTTTGTACAGCTTACTCACTCCTTTGGCCAACAGCTCCTCTGTTACACCAGGTTCTAAGCCTCGAAGAAGAATGAATTGTGACGCAGTACTATCGGGTGAAGCATCACTGTCACCAGTGGTTGCAAAGCCAGAGAAGGAGGACATATTGCTTTGTGCAACGACAACGCCCTGAGCAGTTGAACCTGTGAAGGTCAGCAAAGTTCCTACAGGGTAAGCAGATTACTAACGCATTCTAGGCGCATTGCAACGAAAACATAATGCTCTGTGTGAATAGTTGGTGAGGTAGCACTGTGCAATTAGCCGGGAGCATCTTAATAGTAAAATCCGAAGCTTACCACTTCACACTTCCAGTCATCTTCACTCATGCCTGGCTTATCGCGTTCATCTTTCTCGCGACTGAAAGATACACGAACCTTTGTGGGTTCCGCATCCGTAGCTTGGGAAGGGTCATACGCGCCATAGAGGGAGATTGCGGGGTAGTGTCTGTCAAGAAATCGTCTTGCTTCCAGCAAAGAAACAAACTGAGCAAAGGCAAACTGGCGCGAAAGTCCTGTGATCCCCAGTTAGGGACGGCCAATAGTTTGGGTCCTGCTGCCTACCTGTCTTTTTGTCTTTGATCAATCTGATTTCCTCCAATCCCTCCGCTCTCAGGCTATGTTGAAGTTCATTTGATATCTGTATTCCAAAGCAATGGCCAGAACGGCCAAACCCTATGCTTAGCCAGAATTCCAAAAGCTGAAAGAGCACTTAGGCTAGAGGTGGATTGAATGATGTTTGGGAGGTCCAAGAGAAGCTAAAAAGGGGGCGGCCAACGTCTTCTTGTGTCATCTCCATCAAGAGCCCCTCCAAGATGATTGTGCGGCTCGGCGGTCCTCCGAAATATGGCGAGCGGCTACGACTTCGACTTTGACTTCGACTTCTGCGCGCTGGCGAATCATAATCTTCCCTATCACGGTCGGTGTAACGGGACCTTCCTTCTCGTCGTGGGGATCGCGATCTGTCCTCCCTGCGGAGTCGTCCTTCAGAGCCGTAGTTTCGTCCAGTGGAGGCAGAACTGTACATGTTCTCGCCAGCAGATCCACGTGGCGGTGCTCTCGAGTTATCTTGAGATAGCCATATCAGCAAAGATTCATGTCAGGTTCCAAATCCAACGATCGATTACCCTTCGGCACATTGTGGTAGCCGTGTGGTGAGCTTCGTCTTTCATATTCGCCCGCCCAAGGCTCATCGTCGTACATGTTGGCATCATGGCCAGCAGACGGTCGCATTGGCCGTGGGCGATTCATTTGTGGGCTGGTTTTGCGGTATGCCGGTGAAGAAGACGTCGCGCAGCATTCATTTACTCGTGCTTGCTTCGTGCTTGCTACCTAGGTAGGTATGTAGGTAGGTAGGTACTGTAGTGCTTCTTGCTCCGTAAAGAAAGGGCAGCAGGGCTTATAGAGTAGCCGGTACAACTTCGGCTCGGAGCCACCACTGTCACGTGCAACTTATATGGCTGAGATATGGTTCTACCTAGGTAGGTATAAGTACCTACTATAGGTATAGGTAGGTAGCAAGGCAAGGGTAGGTACCTTAATGACTGAAGGTATTGTTTTTTTTCAACACGCCTGCTTCGAAAACAGTTATCTCTAACTTGGTCTTGGTCTTTTAGGCACCCGCATTCTCCACGTAACAATGGCAAATGAACGACAAGAAGACAACTGCTATGTGGCGTTAACACATGACCTCCTCGATGCAAAAGCAGTGATGGATCGCGTCCGAAGTCCAAAAGCCGGAGCCATCGTACTCTTCGCAGGCAAGCTCGACACTTCAGCGTCATCAGCTGCGCTGACACATATCTAAGGCACGACCCGCGACAATTTTGCTGGGAAGCCGGTGAAAGAGCTCCAATACAGCTCGTATGAGCCGCGTGCTCTGCAAAGCATGCTCGCGATCTGCAAGGCCATACTTGACAAGCACTCTCTTACAGCCATTTCTATGATTCACCGGCTTGGTGTTGTACCTATAGGTGAAGAGAGCATCCTGATCGCAGTATCTTCCCCGCACAGGCAAGCAGCTTGGAGGGCAGGCGAGGAAGCACTCGAAGAATGCAAAGCAAAGGTTGAAGTCTGGAAGAAGGAGGAATTCGGTGGGGACGAAGAGGGTGTGTGGCGAGCAAATCGTGATGGAGGTGTTCGTATCGACCGAGACCGAGACCAGCGAGACCAGCACGAGAAACAAGCTCCAGCAGCTGGTCCCCACGGCCCCGTTACCCGGGCGAAGGTGCCAGGAGAACGAGGTCATGGAGCGGTTGTGCACTTGACTTGAGGAGCGGAAATGCTGCGATAGCTGGGAAAGCCACCTTCAAGTTCGATCGCCCTCAATGGGCAAGCGTTGCTGATCCGAGGGGGCAACGGAGCTGAAGACGATCACGGGCGCATGTGCATAGTTCCAGGAGAGTCCTCCGTAAGCTTCTGTACGTAGGTACCTTAGGTAGCAATTGACAACGAAAGAGAACTCTATACTCTATGGGCCTTGGGACTACAGCATGGTCATGGAGCAACAAAAGCACAACAAGATGCAGGTCTGCATAAAGCCGCCAAGTCACGGCAGTTGCCACGCAAAGGTTATCGTGATGATGAGGGTCTGCTCAATTCGTGGGGTGTCAGGTATCATATAGATGTCGAGAGTATGGTTGGAAGAAAGACGCGGACGGAGTCTCCGGCCCTGTCAAAGTGACCCGGGCCACTCGGACAACCTTCCACCCTCCCCTCGCAACGCTTCCACATGGCCAAGTAAGCCTCCAAGCTTCACGAACCCCTCACAACCGCACAACACATCGCAGTTCTTACGTCCTTCACCAAGCCTCGAGCGCAGCATGTCAGCCCATGAAGGAATGGAGTCACAAGGCGGCTCCTTGGATTCACCCATCTGGGCGAATCTCAAGAGAATCGCATATCATCCTCGACTTCCCCTTCGTCGCTCTGACTGATAGTTCGCCAATTGACATACCTCTCCTCGACTGTACAACTGTACAGTGCATTCAAGCCCCCCAACCGCGCAGCCATAGCCACCATGTTGAAGAATCCTGCCATTCTTTGTCGCGCCACCCTTCGCAGATGTACAGCTTTGCCCCAACGCCGGAATCTCGTCACCCTTCCGGCATTCTCCCTAGAGGGGAAGACATGTGTGGTAACGGGTGCTGGCCGTGGCCTTGGAAAAGAATTTTTGACAGCTTTTGCTCTCAGTGGTGCAAAGGGAGCTTGCGTTGACATCAACATAGAAGGCGGCCAGTCGTCCATAAAGCGCATCGCCGAGCATGTCAAGGAGCGAGCCTCTATTAATCCCGAACTACGAGCCTATGCCTGCGATGTCACATCCGAGCCCCAGGTCCAAGACACATGGGCATCGATTGTCAAGGATTTTGGGAAGGTCGATGTTGTGGTCACTGCAGCTGGTATAGTAGACAATGTCGAAGCGGAGAAATACGGTTATGACCGTTGGAAGAAGATGATTGACGTAAACCTGAATGGCAGTTTTCTCTTCGCAAGAGAGGCAGGAAAATATTGGATTGATCACAACATCAAGGGCAATCTCATATTGGTTTCAAGCATGAGCGCTACAATCTGTGTTCGGCCGCAAAAGCAAGCCGCGTACAATGCCGTAGGCCAACTCTTCTAATATGTCTTCTCTACGCTACCGGGAAGATCAGTTGACTATACCTCCAGCAATATTGACTAGCATGCTAACTCATCACAGTCCAAAGGCGCCGTATCTCTGATGGGAAGGAGCCTTGCAACGGAGGTATTAACAATTTTCTCTTCTGCTTGCAGCCATGTGCTCACCTGGATCTAGTGGGGCCCCAAGGGTATCAGGGTCAACAATTTGTGTCCAGGCTACACTAAGACGGACCTTATCATCGACCTCTTGGAGAAGGAGGGCAAACATATTGAAGAGGACTGGGTCAAAGACATTCCGTTGGGCCGCCTGGCTCACCCCAGGTACTTATTCGGCTTTTTGTCTTATTTACCCCGATCTCTCTCATGCTTCGTCCAATGTGCTCCATTTACTCCCAAGCCCTCCTACAGTTGCAGTTTATACTCCTGTTTACTCCAAAGAATCACTACACGAGGAAAAGACTGACTCCCTGATCTTGAAAGCGAGTTGCAAGGCACAATAGTATGGATGGCAAGCGATGCATCAACATATTTAAATGGAAGTGATATTGTAAGTCTTTATTCTGTAGGACCTGCCTGGTATATGTCTATGGAAGCTGATACTAATTGAAGATTATTGATGGTGGGTACTGTTGCTGGTGATGGCGAATTTCCCCCCAAGAAAGCTTGACGTAGAGCTCTGCATGTTATGTTGGTTCTCATACAATGGAGGCAATGCTATCAACGCAGTTATATTTGTGGACGCAGCAGGAGACTGATACCTTCAATTCCGCGAAAATTGCCGCTTGTAGATTACAGATAGTGGTTGGCCACAATTGGAATCATTATTATGCTTGCTGCCCTCAGTCATCCGCTGATCACAATATCAGGAAATGTGCAAGTTTCCACATCACTATAGAATTCTGGGCCAATCATTGCCACTGAGGATCTCGAGACCAGCAACACTCTAGACCACACATCACATGAATTTGTTTTTGATGCCATCATTCTCCTCGGCCCCTGTCACTACCTCTGTGGCTTTCACTGCCTGCTATCTAATCAGTTCTCGTACTTTGATTCTTGATGCTTCTGGAACCGTTGACCAGAACTTTATGTTGGTGTTTTCCAATTTTTCTGTTGGAGGAACCCCCGTTCAGCATATGGAAACGAATTGTTGAAAGCTAGCCAGGCATAGCGGCCTTCAAGGCCGAGTCTCGTTGTCGGGAGCCTGGTAACTATGCAATAGCCCAACGATGCCATCATAACAGCACCTTACCGCGTATTTCGACAAATTATCTTTACTTTTAGGCATGATTTCCTTGCTGGTGTGAGTTGATGTTGTCAAGTTTGAAAGCACTGTCTTCAGGGCCGCAGCTCTCTCAACGAAGAAATAACCGAGGAGGTATTGCTGCCTTCGACCCATATTGGCATATTGGTTGGTGCCCTCAGCAACTTGGACCCTGAGACTGAATTAATCAGCTTTGTGCGCTAAAGTTTAAAACGGGTCATCTATACTTTTTCACGGTCGAGACTGATGCAAGTGAAATACTGGAAGAGTTGTGAACACCGAAGTAAAGGATTCAGTCTGCAATGTACGTGCTGATGGTCTCGACATTCTAGCACATTAAAGTCCGCCACCATTTCAAAAACAATATGTTGTTCTGCATGTATATCTGTCCGTTTCTTTCTCTTTCTGCAGAAGGACAGCTCTTCCATTGTTGTTAAGACATACTTCCCTGGCATCAAGAAACCCAGTGGTGATATTACCAATATATTGAATTGCATGCGAGTTAGTAAGGAGACTTAACTCGGTGGTTCGATTGAGAAAATTGCCTATCAAGGTGATGCAGAGTATGTGATGGCAGGGCAATAAGCTCCTCAATGCCACCTTGAGTTTGGTCTCAATTGGAGGAACATGGGACGCGGGTTTCAGTAAGGAAAAAGGCTTTAAGTCTTGTAAAAGAAAGCAAAAGGCGGTGTATTTGTCCGCATTCCCGCTTATGATTCATAAAACTGCATTATTTGCATTAGGCTACCCGAACGTTTTGAATTGGGGTCACAGGATGATGAAGCGAGGGATCAATTTGGTTCTTAGAGTGCAGATGTAGTTGAAGGAACGAAAGTATTCGCAAGCACCTACACTACCGGAGCTAGTATTTACAAGTCTCTATATTTATAATACATAACATACATATATACAACCTCGTAGGTTTCGACCAAACCATTATGGGCTCCTAGGAGTAAGTTTCTACAGTCTATAGTCTATCGTTGTGATCGCTTAATTTCTACCACCACTTCTAAACCATCCCACCAATTCCTGCAGCACTCTTTTCATCCTGGCCAAAAAGCGCCAACTCTTCCCGCGTAATTAACTGGTAGGGAAGCTCCGGTTGTCTATATGCCTTCAGACCACCCAGATTTGCACAATGCTCATTCTCAACCCTTAGCAACATCCACATACTTCTTCTTGTCACCTCCCCAAAACCGACCAAAAAGCTAACAAGGACCTGGAACTTCTCACTGTGTGCAAACAACACTAAAAACACCCAAGAAAAACGCAGAATTACGTTAAGGACCGCGATAGTAATGTATACTGATTTCGACTTGAAGACGCGGTTAGGGCGCAGGGTCGGCGTCAAAATTGAGGTCTTAGGAGCGAGTAGAGAGAAATCCATAAGAATGTCCCAGAGTGCTAATCATTTGTTAGTACAAGGACAGTATACGGAAACGGAAAGGTAGACTTACAGCCATAAATAGCATTGATCACAGCGGCGAGGACAAGGAGGACAAGATTGAGGAAACGCCCATCCCATCGGTAGAAGACAAGTGCGATAATGAATAGAATGGCACTGACGTATTTCCCACCATTAACAAGATGTGGAAAAGCCGCCTTGCTGTCATTATAACGTCGGAGGCATTGCAAAAGCCGCCACACAGCTGGTAGGCCGGCTACCAAACTCGCTGCAAAAATATGGTTGATGTCGCATTGAACACCATCGAATTGAGAAGCATAAACACAGAAAAAGAAGCCAGCGTTCTAAAGAGACTTATTGTTAGCTTTGAGTAGACCTAGGAGGAAAAAGAAGGGTGAAATACCCCGAGAGAGAAACCAAGCGAGGTGTACATATCCCCCAAGAAAACATCTCTGAACTCCACTGTATTTAGACCAGCTGTAAATAAACGATACTGCATTGACATGTTAGTTAGCTAGTCGGCGAGAGTATCTGATAGTGAAGGGGCCATACATGTGAAATAAGGAACCACTTTCTACTTTGTGGTGCCAAAATTGGAGCGGGGAAGAAAATAATTAAAAGAGTGAGACCTATTAATAAGGCGGGCCAGCAGAGAAAGAATCTGGAGAAAAATTCGGATCTCATTCGAAAGTTAGAGTAGACGACGATGCCTAGAATAAGTAAAAATGCATTTGGGAAATTGGACATCTCGGAAACAGAGAGACGATGTCGGCGATCAAACTCGAAAATGAAGGTGAAGTTGATCCGGTGTGACTGCCAGATGCGGCAGTTGTAACAGAACATGAAGAAAAGATAGACCATTAAGAAATAGCCTCCATAGATCTGCAATAGTAGCTTGGTCTGGGACCGTATGAGAGGGTTGGGGTCATCCAAGAAATCGATTGCAGAGGAAATTCCGTGGCCCAGGAAAACTCCAGCAGTGCCTAAGAGCAACCCGTTGAAAAAAGAGCGAGCAGTCTCGTCTCGAGCACCTTCGAGGGTGGCCCTTAGCTTGCTGGTTGCAACCTTCCGATTCCCTTTCTCAAGATATTGGGCATAGAGGTCTCTCGTCGAGACGATAAAGCTTTCGAGGAGAGTAGACTGGACAAAGTAGCTCTGATCTGCCTTTGTATCAGTGGGTTTTGTTGTTCCTGGCTCGATACCCACAACCTTGGTATACTTCTTGTTGATTTTCTTGAAAGCTTTCTGGTTCAACAGCACATACGACTTTAACATGTCCAGAGCGCCGTAGAACTCTTCCATCACGAGCCTAAGCTGACCTTTTGCGGAACGATAGGGCACTCCATGTGAATTTCTGCGAATATAATCTTGGCGCGGATTTTGCTGTGCAGCAGGTTGTGAAAGAGTCATCTGAAGTCCCATATCGGCCTCTGATTTTGTGTCTTTTGGCGTGCTCTTAACCGTAGTTTCGGGTCGGTGTTGTTGCATTTCTTGAAGCTGGTGTCGTAACATCCCCAATCGATTCCGTGCCTCATTTTCTTTGAGCTTATAGAATGCTTCAACCTTTTCCAGTTCTCCATCTAGCCAAGCATGATACTGTCTCTTCCGATCCTCTAGCTGGTCACGCTCTTCCCTAGCCATCTTCAAATCCTGGGTTTCTGTTCGCGGAAGTAGCATGGCGATGGTTGCTCGACCCGGGAATGAGGGTTTCCGAGATGCTCTTGCGCCTGAGAGAGGAACTGTGTCTCCATATTCACTCTCTGCTAAGGTTGATGCATCATCGTCATCTTTCTGAAAATCGCTGAGCCGTGTCGCCTGCGAATGGGCTTCCGGTGCCAAGATTGAGAGGCTGTTCAATCTTGCAGTGAGTTGCTTTACTTGATTGGTAGATCGCTCTATGCCTTTGACGTGCTTTTTGCCAACGCTGTAGTTGAGATACTTTGGACGCCATTCTAAGCCATTAGTGATCAGTTGAGCTGTATCTAAATGCTGCGGAAAGGGAGTCAAACCAGGAGTGAGGCTACGATCAAGTTCCTTGCCGAACTTCATTGTGATGTCTTTTCAGATTAAGTGGGGTGCGGCATGCCCAGCACACTATAATTTCGACCGTCAACGATTAAATTGAAAGCTATCAAAATTATATGATGAACGATTGGAGAGAGAAAGTATTGGAAAAGGGCATGGCCAGCACGCCAATGTGATATTGTCAAAGGATTAAGTTGAAAACCACAGATACTATTGGTGCTGGGCGGGAAAGAGATAGTATATGGGGAAGCCAATGTGATGGCTACTATGGGACAGACTCTCTGGCGAAGTCTTGGTTCTTTATTCTTGTGATACGGCCATGTATTGCTTCTACAGGCCAAGAACCCTTGGCTGTTTCCTTGGTATTCAAAGATGAGCTGATGTAATGACAAGCCCCTATGCTGGTCTGGGTCTAACGTCTGCGAGCCTTCCCGGAAGATAAGCATCTTTTTTTGTAAGTCTATTCGGGGGTTTCTGGAAGCATGGAAAGCAAAAAGAGGGCCTTCGGCATGCGAACAATTCCCCTTCTGGGCTTTCCAAAGCAACCAAGCGAGCCAAAGTTGAAACAATCCCATGTAGATATCTCTGCTCAGCCTATCATTCCATAGATGAGTAGGATTAGTAAAATGGTGCATGTGCAACGAATCCGAAGCAGGCCCTGCAACGTACGAACGTTACAAATCGCACGGATGGTATATTACCTTACCTACCGTTTGCCTATCTACCTTGTGTACCTACTGTGTGGTTCTCGGATAAACTGGTAGGATGATGGTAGTGAGTAAATGCAGCTACTGGTAGATCCTGATGGAAAGCATGCCAGTGTGAGAGGCATGAGAGGTTCGCTAGAGCCGAAACTTCGTTACTCGCCTAATTTATACTTTACAGTTGTTACCTACACCTGCTACCTTTGATATCCGCTCAGCCAAGCGCCCTTTTGTTCCCATACTCGCCTCGTTTAGGCTTTATTCCTGCTACCTACAGTCCATTGTCGTTAATGCTACAAATTCCTTGCGAGCAATCAACGCAGCCTTCCAGGACCATTGGACTACTGGACTAGTTCTGGTTGGTCAGAGGTTCAAACCATTGAAACATTGCAGCATTAATAATGACAACAGACTGTGCATCTGCTACATTTTGTACCGGCTCGGCCGAGGACCTGCCTGTTTGTTTGTTTCTACGCCCGCCTGGTTTATACTCCAACCCTGCTACTTTTGCTGCGTAGGGCTCAGCGGAGAGCCACGAGAGCCTCCACACTCCTATATTCGCTTACAACTAATGGCCCACTACTCTTATTTTCACGTCGTTCCCAGAATTGGCGCCAACAAGGATCGTCTGATACTACATTGCGGATGTCATCTGTCTAAAATAGACTCGGCACGGCACTCTCAGTAGTATAATTTTCTCCAATTGCTACGCAAGCAGATACTTCAACTAGAGAACAAATAGAAACCGTAACTTGTGCAAAACGACTCAGAGGCGGACGAAATGTCCAAAGCTGGTGGATGGCAAGCTGATGGATGGCCCATGGGAGAAACAAACGCCAAGCGTCAGGCCATGCGTTATGCCAAGCCTCAGACCGCCGCCATCACATCAAGCACTACAGGCCAAGTCCCGATCCTTTCAAGAGGATGATTCAAAACTCGTTGAAGTATGGAACCAGGCACTCATGGTCAAGCACCAGAAGAAAACTTGGTGCATACTCCATGGTGCCTTCGACAAGGTCATGCTTCCCGCCTTGGGCTTAGTCGTCCTTCTAAAGAACCTACCTGCTTCTTCTCAATGAGCCCGCAACGGACTTTACCAGTTCTCCGAGGTGCTGGATCTCTTCTATTACTACCTGCACTACAAACTGAGTATCAGTGAGGACACTTGGTCACAATTGGAGGAGTTATCGGCCCCGTATGTTCACCAGCTAGGAGGGCTTCCACAACCACCAGAAAAATACTTTACTTTCAACAAGCAGTTTTACTCCTCTACCCTTTACTTCCCACTAGGCCTGTCGACTGACCAGCAGAACAACGAGAGCCAAGCAGACAAGTCTCTGGCTCTACGAAAACAAATCTTCCGACGAACGAAGCGCGACGAGACAGCAAAGCATTTGACAGCTATTGCCAACCACATTGGCGACCGAGGCCAAGTACACAACAAGTGATTCTTTGCAAGGGAACCCTCTTACAATGAAAGAAGAGATGATGGAAGCTGGGCAGGCAAACTTGAAGCTGATCAAGATGCACACCAGACGAAGGAACACTGGTTCTCTCACCTTGTGATGATTACGGAACTCGTTCACCCCATCATGGCGCGTACGAGCAGAAGATCTCATCTCCTCCGGTCAGAAGCCGAATATCTCCAAGCGCGAGCGAAGACCAGCTGATATGAAAGAAGACCCAAGTCTCGGAGAAAAAAAATCAAACGAACATGGTGAACCACGCCTATTCTCATCCGAAAGGCCCGAGGAATTATTGGCTTCCTGAGAAGCAAGTGTTGAAGCAACAGCACAGCCTTTATAATTGAGCCGCATCTACTTGGAGAGTATTTCGCTGTATGCTCTCCACGAATAGTAGCGCATGAGAGAGCCAATGTGCTTGGAGAGGCAAGGATTGCTCGCCAGGAAGCAATGGAAGCAGCGAAGACTATAGTTCAGACAAGTGAGTCTTGGGCAACTGGGTAAAGCTCTGCCAACTTTCATGGCATTATCGTTCGTCGCGTTTATCCTCGATTGTACTTTGGAAATTATAGTTCTTCATATCTACTCGCTTATCCCTCGATTTGCGATATGACAATCTTCCACATGAACAACTTTTGTGCCTCAATCTACTATGGAAGGTCATTGGGACATTTTTGAAAAATGGATTTTTTCTTCGAGGCTCTAAGTACGAAAGATACCTAGAAATTCTAGAAGCCCCATAGCTACTGAATTTCTTAGATAGGTTATCTACATTATTTAATGAGCCTTTGTAGACAAATAAATGAAGCGATTCTGAGCATCCTATCGTCGCCTACGTACACACA
Organism: Pezicula carpinea; assembly: GCA_026119845.1. Taxonomy (NCBI): domain Eukaryota; kingdom Fungi; phylum Ascomycota; class Leotiomycetes; order Helotiales; family Dermateaceae; genus Pezicula; species Pezicula carpinea. The sequence goes on along the minus strand of JALRMK010000011.1, from coordinate 833,848 downwards.
CATCACTCCGAATTACGTGTACCAAATCAACCTAACCGGTTATTATCTACTTTATAAAGAAACTAAACAGTAGTTACTAGTCCTACTTAGGTCAGATAGTTGCTTATATAATCTAGTCTTTTAAATACTCATGCTTTCTTTTCGCTTCTATTTCTTTCTTCTCTTCTTTTACTTTTATACCTGCTAATTATGGAATGCCGAAAGCCTACTCATATTGCCCATGTATGGCCAATATTACCACTAAAAGATTCATTTAGTATTCTTTCCCGTGAGCAATTTTGCCAATGGTGTCCAGATCCAAAGCAGAAGTATACCAATCCTTAATCAGTGATTCAGTCTGTTATCGAAGTCTAACTGGTTTGTAGAAAATAGTCTTCTGCTGCTTCCCTTCGAAAACATGCTCGACACCATCTAGCTGAGCTACCTACTACTCAATACTCAATACTAGAAAGTAAACCAGGGCCTCAGAGTTTGTCCTTTTTAACATTACAATCATTCATGAAGAAAGAAGATTCTAGTAATAAGTAGAAAGTAAGAAGACATCTATATAGTAAGATATAATATAAGATTCATTAGACTAGACAACAACCGGTTCCAATCCCAACCTTTTCCAGACCTTAGTAGTTCATCTTCTTCTACAACCAAGCTCTCAGTAGCGTACGGACCGGTGGGCAAAACGGCAAGGGGGCATGACATAATTGAAGAGGAGTGTTGAATTATTGGAAAAGCAGCCTGATTTTCCAAACTCTTTGTTCCCGTACAACAAATAAATGGAAAGGTTCATTTGCAACCAACTCTAGGATCACTTCACAGAGCAAGCGCAGCATCTCGGGTTTTACAAGCACAGTGTGCTAGCTAGACGTAAAGAGCCTCTAAGCTTGTCAATATCACGGTCAGCGGAAAGCAAGAATCGTAGTAAACAGCTTCCAGTTTCAGTCTACTGGTCTATTTAGTATGTACATTAAAGTTATTCGCTCAATCGCGGGTATTTATTTGTTTTGTTGCCATTTTGTACGTTCTCAGATTTTCACATCTACTCTCCAAAATGCAATTCTTAGAAGACTAGACCAACACCAAGCTGCTGCCTGCGACTGCAAAGAAGCCCGAAATACCCAAGATGATAAGACCTGAAATGTCAAATGCAGGGACTGTCCCGACGGCAGCGCTCTTACTGCTGGTGCCGGTAGCGGTAGACGTGGAAGTAGATTTTGCAGTTCCTGAGGCGGTTCCACTTGTCTTTCCTCCATTCCCAGCCCCGATAGGTCCTGTAGCAGTAGCTGTGACGGCTACTGAACTAGCAACACCAGATGCGTCGGGAATGGTGGTAGCGTCCGCTTGAAATTCGACAATGGAAGACGTGGTAGAATTAAAATTCGTTTGCGCGAGCGCAACTTGGTTGTTTGCAAGGTCGTATACCACGTAGGCGGATCTGAGGAAAGTATCACCAAGAAGGTTTGGCCCACCAGACGCAGGCTGAATGCCCAAGCCGCACGCGTCACTGTCGCTGAAAGGAAGAGTGGGCATCTCTGTGTCTTCTGGGACAGCAAAGAGACCTTCAAGATCAAAAATAACTTCGCTGACAGGCACTTTGATCACGGTGTCTGCAGAGTCTCCAAAGCCATAGTTGAACGTCATAGTTGAGTTCGAAGTCCGCAAAGTACAATCAACAAATACGTTTCCGCTGTTGTTTGTGTCATCAACTGCGTTTATCGACTTGAACAAGTCCCGAGCAAGGTCGTCAGGGATGTATGTGATAGTGGTTCCCGAATCAAGGATGACGGGTTGGGCATCGTCCATGGTCAAGTTTGTTGTTTTCCCATCATTATCAGTGTAGCCAAAAGACGTGAGGGCCACTGTGAACTCAGCATATACATCTGTGCCATTCTCAGATTGCTCTGCGGCAACGGGAAGTGTGGTCAAATCTCCATGGTACTTGTCAGAATCCAGACCACCAAAAATTATAGAGCCAGTAGATGATTGCAAGTCATCGAGGTAGAGACTGTAGGCCTTGGTGCTAATTAGACCTTGGCTGAACATTTCATCTATAATGTTGGGGTATATCGACTCGGCAGCTTCGTTTGTATCGTATCCTATTCCCATGAGACCAGTGGGGACAGTTGTGCTGTTGGCCAGGCCCATTTCCAAGTTCTTGATTGTAGCTCCACCAACTGTGAAGTCGTCTGTCACATAATCACCAGAACTTCCAGAGTTATCTTGATACTGTATGTCAAACCCGCCCTTGTCGACGACTTTGAATGATGTTGATTTGCTGTGGTCAACTGCGGAAACATGTTAGCAACCGGTAGCAGGCCAAAGAGCAGTATGGTCACTCACAAGTCGTCTGGCATCCTCCATAGTAAGCTTGCGCTGCGTCGTCGCTACAAAGATCCGCGGAGACATCCAACAACCAAACATCAGAGCTGCCAGTGTCGATCACCAGATCAAGCTTCTGTGCAGGCGTTCCCACGCTGACTGTCGCCATATAACTTCCTCCTGTCATGTTGTTCGCAAGAGTCTCTGAGATGGTGTCGCGGGTCCCTAGATGCCTGCGAGACAGTCCTGAGCTTGCTGGGTTCCGCGCAATGTTCATTGACACGACCTTGGCAGCCATTGCAGACGTGCTCAGCGCGGCGGCCGCGAGCATTACTGTTGACTTCATGATTGCAATGCTGGCACGAAGATGAAGCAGAAGAGAAAGGGACGTGAAAGATCGAACAGGATGATGGTTCTGTGGGGGAGGGATTGCAATTGTGACCCTGGTGGCGATCCTTGCTCGTCTGATGCTCTTTTCCAGGCACCACTACCGAAATAATGGAGAAGATGAGATTTTCGAGTCTTTATGCCACAACAGGCGAAAGGGGAGAGAGATGGTGAGAGAGGGAGAAAAGAGCCACACTTATGATGCTCTCCTCCGCGAGAGATAAATACCTGTCCGGCCGTCCCATGGCCTCCCATGCACATAGTAATCACGTACTGTACCGTGTCTATTCTCAGCAGTCGAGTCTGTGGTGGTGGTGCGGTGCATGTATCCTCACCAACGGGATGCTTGACTGGGCAGAAGAGGACGAGGCACAGGAGGCACATGAGGGCCGGATGATGTTCAGGCTCCAGGGCGCAAATTGGCTGTGTTGATGTCATCCGTTGTTGTGCCTCTGTTATGCCTCTGTTATGCCTCTCTTATGCCCCCTATGCTTCTTTCTGCCTGAGAGCGCCTGAGATGGCGCTGGCGAGTGCGGCGCTAAGAGCCAACCTTGGACGAGCCAAGCCTCTCTTTGGCTGCGAGCGGCACATGGGCCGGTGGCTGACGTGGCTGGTGCGAGGAGGCAGAGAGGCAAAGACAAGATTAAACATGTTTCAATTTCCCTGACTTGGGCAAACTTGCTTCGACCATTGGACGAGCGGCAGACCTGCAGTGGTCATTGTTGACGTGAAGGATGACCAGGCGACGCTACCAGGCCTTGCTTATTTGCTTATTTGCTGAGAGCGAGAGCTACAAACTAACCACAACATTAGCAACAAACATGCAATGCGCTGAGATGAGAAATAGGGTCCTTCCATTTCCAGCATCTCATGCCACAAGCATAGCACAGCCTTGGAAGATGTACCAGATGCTGCATCTCGTGGTCCGAGCTCCAGGCGGTTTTTAGTGTTGTGATCACTGCCAAGATAGCCTGTTCTTTCCTGAGTAGCTAGGTTCTCAACTGCCTTGAACAGTGTGAATAGGTGCCTAGTCGCACTAGTCTTAATGGTACTATTTTCAGCCTTTGATGCAGGCAGCTGTGGAAGCATGCATCAGCCACCACCCTCCCATGTTGGAGTAGGTAAGAACATAAGGACGGAGGTGTGTATTCGAGCTATTGCTAGTCCACATCTACAAATATTATACAACCCAGCAATACTCTTCATAGGTGTCTTTGCAATTGAGAGGTATAGGTATCCCCTATTTGCTCTTCCAATCCCCTATGTGCCCCAATATAATAGCTGCCGCCTGTTCCGGGCTATGTTGTCTGCCAATAGCCTCCACAAAGTCTCCCTCGGGGTCCATCAAGTAGAAATATATACTGTGGTCCACCAAATAGTCCTGGCCCTTCTTCACACCCTCGGGCGTCGAGAAGTATACTCTATAGCTCTTGCAAACACCTTTGATCTGTTCCCAAGTCCCTGTCAAACCGATCAAGGAAGGGTGGAACTCGGAGAGATATTCGGCAAGTACAGCAGGCGTGTCTCGAGCTGGATCGCAGGTAATGAAGACGGGAAGTAGAGGTGGTGTGGAGCTCTGTTGGTAAAGAGGGGACGCCCGAACAAGGTCAATCATTTGTGCCATTTTGTCGAGTTCTTCGGGGCAGATATCAGGGCAATGCGAGAATCCGAAGTACACCTGTCTCCCGTCAGTCTATCCGCACCGATCTCTGGGATTTTAACCCACAAGAGAGTATTTTCCCTTCATATCCCCATCTGTGAATTTGTTTCCGTTCTGATCAAGTAGCTCGAATGGACCTCCAACTTTAGGTCTGCCGACGCCCTTCGTAGCTTCGGCAACGCGCTTTCGTTCCATGCGTTCCTTTTCATAGCGGAAGTAGAAGATAAGACCGGCGCCGGAGGATAGGAAGAGAAGGCCTGCCTTCCATGAAAAGGGCTATAGAATTGACGTAAGCTTGTGATGACATATAGAGGACTGGAGAAAAGAAGTCGAGTGGAATCGTAAAGCGGAGGCGGAATTGACATACACCTGAGCGGTACCGTGATCGCTGTTCTTGCACTGTTTTATATGTCCGCGTCGTCGATGTGCTGAATGATTTCCTCGCCTCCTTTGTGGCTCTGCATGCTATACTCGTGCGTAGACATGAGTGATCTGTGGTACGAGGTGGAGCTGGAGCTCGAATGCTGGAGAACTGCTGACATTGTGGAGAGGAGAGGCGCGGAGTACCATTGTTCAAGGATCGTGAGAACGTAGACAGGATGGTGCGACTGGGTACAATTGGTTTAGACATCTTGTGGGGAAAGTATTACTGTTGTCGAGATGTTGCACTTCATGGCAGCTGGGTTTATTTTGCTCAGCTCCCCGGGCCGTACCTAGCTTGTAGCCTTACACGTGACAGTAGTCACCCCTCTCAAAGTAGAGTAGAATAGTTAAATATCACAACGTGCCCTGGCATAATGTGGTGAAGTGGGACTTGCAGGTGGTTCTATTCTACAGTAACCTGGAATCTTGTGCGAAAACTGGTGTGGTGTCAGCACATCATTGCTCCACCACTTCACCAACCTGCACCACTGCGATCTTATTCTGCCTTGCGCTTAAGGCCACAACAAGCCTTCCATACGGGACAGCCTGTGGAAATGACCAAATCAAAAACTTGTGCCCAAACCCATGTCTCCGAGAAGAATTGAAAAGGGCTGGATGCCCAAAGTAAAGTGCTCAGATATCGCATTGATGCTGTGAAAAGACGAGTGTTTGATCATTCCAAAAGGCCTCATCACTTTGACCATGGGTGTTGAAAATCAGATGGCGCAGGCAACCAACCTCCCCTCAGCAGGGGAACAGTTCTCCTCCACTTATACTGCAAGCAGCGGACGTCAAAATGCATTCTTCAGCACGCTGCATAAGCCATTGGCCGAGGTGCATACAGGATGAATTTCGGAGGACTTGACCTGCGAACTGTACAGCGTAAGTGTTGTCCTGATGCGTTGTTCTTCGGCTTCTCTCGCTGAATACAAATCAGACAATCGCCCACAATTGCAATCCAACCCCTCTGGACACTCCGTCACGCCTACCCAGATATCTTTTCACGATGATAACCGCTCTCCGACAATAACACCAAGCATTTCAACTCCAGAGACGGCCATTAGATGGACGACGCCACCGTCGCATTCATCACAACAGCCTCGGACGCCCCCAAGAAGCCCACGAGCCTCTGCAACGGAAAATTCAGCTCCAACTGGTTTCAATGAAGTGTCCCAGGTATCTATGGCCTCTCAGGTTGTGCGATTCGACGAAGAGCAGATCAGGAGTGTCGAGGCTCAAGGCTCGGAAGGACCAAAAATGAAGGATGGTTTGGATACTTCTGGTCCGCCAACTCCCAACAATGACGATACGCCATACATCCGCTTTGCAATTGAGCAGTTGACTCGGGATGAGGATATCAGAGCCACTGAACGACCTGCCACTGGATCAAGCGTTGATTCATATCCAGTAACTCGCATTATATCCGATCATGGTTTGGGTTATGTGCAACCCAAAAGAAGCGAGGAACTTAGGAAATCACTTGCAGCTGCGAGGAAGGACAGAGCATCTGGGAAGGACGGGGGATTATTCAAATTCAACCCAACACGGCCACTCTCAAGTCACTCTAGCCCAGTGCCTACAGAACGTCTGAAACGCCCTGCATCGGCAGATTCTGAATTTCTCATACCTGTTCAACCTCCGGTACATACTCAACGATACCCCGACCTTACGTTCGTCCCTATGATTTTACGACCTTGTTCAATGATAACGTTATCGTTTTTATGCCTTTTAATGATTGTCGCCATCATAATTTCCGCTACATACTCTACTCAACACAACGGACTCGTTCAGTACACTGATATATATTCTGGAAGTTATTTTGTGTTTGGGTTTTTGCCCCAGATTTTTGCGGCGGTCATATTTATATATGTTCAGAGTGTTACGGATGCTATCACGAGGATCATGCCATCCGTATTGATGGCAATGGAAGATCCGGAAGACCGCGCGGACGCCCTCTTCCTTGACATTTACCCGAGGAGTTTGTTGTTCCCGAGATGGGGTGTCTACTTGAAGATTGATATTTGCAATTTGTGTTTTTGTCTTGCGATTCTTACGATACCCCTTCAGAGTTCCCTTTTTACCGTGCTGCCAGCGGAAGGCAGTTGGCGATGGACTGCCGTCCAAGGTGTGGCATGGACACTTGTTGGATTCTACGTTATCATCATGGCGGCTACAGTTTTTGTTTGCACTTTCTTTTTCCGTCGTACCACCGGCCTTATGTGGGACCCTCGATCGTTGGCCGACACTATATCATTATTGCCTCGGAGCAATTGTTTGAGGGACTTTCACCGAACGGAGATCATGAGCAACAAAGAGGACATTCGTGAGAGACTTGGGATACGGAGCGATCGGCTGGGTTATTGGAGGCTACCTCGGACCCAGGCCATGTTCTATTGTATTGGAGAGATAGGTGCTGCGACACGTCGATACAAGCTGTCCGATGGCAAGCTACACGAGAAGCCATATGGAGTATACAATTCAGCAGATGTGGAGAGTACGGCAGACTTATACAGCACCAAGACACGATTTCGCTATATTCCCTGGTATATCCGAGATACCTTTGTCATATTCTGGGCTGTGGCCGCATTTTTTCTCCTCTTGGCTTTGATCATAGTATCCTTCTTGCCATCGACGGCTATTCGCAAAGGTTTCCCACCCCAGTTGTCTACATTACCAGACTCCGCCGGCTTCTCTCCAGCAAATTTCTTGTATAGCTTTATACCTTCGCTTCTTGGTATGATCCTCTACCTCCTCTTTCACCCTCTCGACATGGCTTTCCGAAAGCTACAGCCATGGGCTGAGCTAGCCCATCCGGAAGGCGCGACGGCAGAACGATCTCTCCTTCTCGACTACACTGCGAGACTTCCGGTTTCTTGCACTTTGTCTGCCCTCAGTGCAGGCCACTACCGAGTCGCTATCCTATCACTCTGCTCCTTTCTCTTCATCCTCCTACCTGTACTCTCTGGTGGCCTGTTCTTCGCCCTCACAACACCATCGGGCTCTGTCCACATGATCCCGAACCTCCCCTCATTCTACATCCTCCTCATCCTCCTCATTATATACGTCCTTTCGCTCCTACTCCTCATTCCTGAACGTCATGACATGCAATTGCCGCATGGCGTAGACTGTCTTGCTGAGATTATCAGCTTTATGCACGCAAGCCGGGTAGTGGATGACGCTCCATTCAGGGCTCCAAAGACAAAGGCGGATTTGGTGACGAGGTTGATGGTGAGACAGAAGGAAGGTGGTGTGGCCATGTTCGCCTTTGGTGTATATGTGGGACGATACGAAAAAGAATGCTTGGGTATTGAAAAGATAGGGAGGACTGGTGCCCAGGAAGTTATGGTATTAAGTGGACGGTGATGCTTATCATAGTGTCATTTGTCGAATTGTGGATGGCTGATTAGCTGCATGATATTACGGTGTTAATGGGTACTGGATTACGAGTTACGGGTCACGAACTACGGGGTATGGGTATAGGTTATGAATTATGGGTTATGGATATGAGACACGAAAATGCTTGATTACAATAATGGAGTTTATGACGGAATGGCGTCTATATAGAGGTATATAGCGTAGTATACATTGTAATATCAGATATCTTCAACGTTCGACATAATGTAACTTCAGGCCGATATGATCCAAAAGCGTGCTAATCACCAGTTCTAGTTTCAACGGAGATAGAGTTAGTCTGAATTAGCTCCAGACTTGAGATCTTACTTTGACGGGATGAATCTTAGGAGGATTGATGTAAGGCAGAACAATAAGATTCCTTATAAGCGGCAACAAATGGAGGTTTTCAGATAGACAGATCTGTGTGTAAAAAGCTTCGACGTGTGGTTTATGCCACACAGAGTACTCGTATAGCTCTAGAGAGCAGCCGACAGACTCTCGAGGCATGTTAAGAGAGATGTAAAAGGTTTGTTTACTGTTAAAGCTAGCACTTTCGAAAGCTGCCTTCGTCTCGATTCGCGAGTCACGAATCGTGCCTCTTCGAGAAGACCAAAATTTCATAGAAGTCAAGGATACTGGGAAATTCATCCACAAGTCTTATCATGAGCGACGAGACCCACCCAGGTGTTGAACTCTGTAAACACGGTACTAAGAAACAGTCTGTGATACATCGACGCGTCAATGGATCTTCAATTTCCTAAACCACATGACCGCCCCTATCCTTAACCGAGAACGACCAACCCAACCTAGGGTAATCTAACTAAGGGCTTTCCCACCAAAGAAAATACGCGCCTTTATAAATATACTAAGGGCATTGTTGTTCAACAAACATCAAAGCAAACAGGGGAACTGGCGCAGAGGTAGCGCGTTCCCTTCGCACCGCACAAATAATGTGGATGCTATATGGGAAAGGTCCTGAGTTCAATCCTTAGGTTCTCCAATTTTTGTTTTCTTTCAGTTTCATCTTTTGGTTCTATAACGCGTGAGCTTGGGGGGCTTTTGGCTTTTGGGGAGGATTGGAGCTTGAGACTTTTGCTATTTTTGTCCTATCTCTTCTTCGCGCTAAGCGAAACGAAAGGTCAAGGAGGGAAGGAGCAGGAAGGACTGTACCTACTAAGCAGATACCTCACCGCAGCTCAAGTCATCACAGTAACAAAATTACAATGTTACGCCAACAAGGTTTAAGTAGAGGGCTAGTCTTTCTTCCACTCCTCTAACCCACAGGCTCCTTGAAGAATTTCATAGCTTTGCTAGCTCATCATTCAGATACCGTATTGCGAGTGAAGCACTTGCCGCCGTGAAACGGATGCGTGACTAAAAGTGTACGCGTAAAGTGCTTCCATCATCCATAAAGTGACTGGACCACTTTTACAATAGTACCTACCTCAGGTACCTAGGTGGCAGACCTTATGGAGTACTTGAGTTCATGAAGCGACAGCCTTATTGCCCTTGCATAATTACTACATCTCTCTCTGGTGTGCACCAGGTGGGCTTGGCTAATATCCAGGTAATATTACTAAGTAGCATTGGAAATAGAAGTGCAGGAAGGGAAAATCAAAGTGGTGAGACGAGGAAGGAAGGATTAAGAGTACATGCAGCACGGACAGTTATATGCTGGTGGATGTAGATTCTCCTTATCTGCTCTACTTAAGAGCTCATGCCCGTACTCACCGCACCCTCACTTTAACCTGAATCACTGAACCCACTTGGACAATTAGATTCAGTTTTAGAGATAGTTGGCAGCCAAAATTGAAGTGTTGAACTCAGCCTACTTTGCATCTAAAAGAGTCATATTTCAGGAATTCCAGCCTCCTCATCAAATTGCGTTGAATAACTCAGACTGAAGGCGGCGGTAAGTACTGGTTTTTAATTGTTATACTCGGCGAGCTTTTGAATAAAGCGATATTTTCTTCCTCTTCAGATATCGACCGTCTCATTGACTTTCCATCTTCTCATCTCTCAAAGTGTCCCTGCCTCAGAGAGCTTTTGAATGATTTTAAACACTATTTTGCTCTTTGAATGTCAACTCAAAGACGTCCCATCTCTTAGGCGTCTTTGCGCCTTTGCGCCTTTGCGTTCATTCAGGCATTCCAACCGGCTCACGCAGTGAGAAATGACACCCTTCTTACTCCATGTTGAATCCTGAACAGGGCCTCCACGTTAAAACGTCCACAGTTCATCCACCGAAGACAGACTTCGAGGCTCATGCGGACCTTCCCAGAGAGTTTCTTGGCTCTGGGCTTCGGAAGAGCGGCGAAATCGTTCCAAATGCTTATGGATAGTGTTGCTTCATGTAACGGGTGAGAATTGTATCGCGACCCTCACTCTACACATGATGTAGAGCGGCCACGGTGTTTGAGCAACTCAACGATGCTGGATTCCATCCGACAGTAGCCTAAGATTCTGTTAGTACCTCTCACTTTATTACATCTTTACAGGATCAAGACCAACTTACCTATTTCGTGAATAATTCCATGCTTCAGTGACTTCTTCGGAAAGCACACTCGCCAGAGCTCTCAACACATATCCCCATTCCGACACATAACCATCTGCATCTCGGCATCGGTTGGTAAAGCCCTGACTATCATCCAAATCTTGGCCATGACAAGAACAATTATCAGGATGACGAGGAGCAGAAGACCGACGGGGCTGGTGGTGATGGTGAAGAAGTTGGGGATAAAGATGATGTCATACATTGTTTCGGAATTTGATGATTCGTATGGGACGGATGGGGTAATATTTGAAGCTTTGGTGGGTTTTGGTGGTGGTGGTCGAAGGAAGAAAGAATAAATGCGGGCTGGTGAGGTTGGTGAGGTTGGTGTCTGAAGAAGCGGTGGATGCTGCTGGATGAGAAGAAGAATCCCGAAGTTGGAAATCGAGAAAGGGATTGAACGTTCCTTCCTGATTTCGTTTCTTGTTTGGAGCGTTGTTCGCTTGGATTGTGACGAGGGAGTACTGGTCTTAAGAACTAGGATAAGTCTGTCCCTGTGTTTGAAAGTTCACATTCCTGGCCTCGCTCGAATTCCTAATAACACTCGTGTTGGGGAATTGACATATTTGGATGAGAATCAAGAGAAGAGAATCCACAAGAAGAAGAAGAATGTTCCGACCTACTCCTACAAGTGGGGGTTTTCTGGCGACGGCGCTTCATAAACATTCTGCTCGCCAGCCTCAAGATATATATTTGTCTAGGTCCTGAGCAGTGTTCGGCGTCATCGCCAGTTGGTCGTTGTCAGCAAATCCCCGCCCGCCGTCAGCGTCGTTCTGAGACGCCAGGACGCCCGGCCCCTTGGGTGCGTGGCTGCAAAAGATATGCGATGCCATCTATCCAACGTGCGCTGGCGGCATGGCGGTCTGTTTGGGGCGACGAAGTCTTGGAGTGGTGATTCTAGCGAGCGCTTTGATCGGGGCACGGCGGGATGGGATGCGCTTACTTGTACGTGGTGGTGGGTGGCTGGGCGGCCAGCACGTACAGTTCATACACCACCTCATGCTCGGAACTGCATTCAGCCAGGCCACGAGCATTCGCGGTATTCTAGACTAAGTGGTCTCGTGCACGTGGAGAGGTGGATGTACAAGTGTTGCATTGAGTGTGTTATCATGATGCGCATCTGCCTGTTGCACAGTCGCTTCACAGTCGCCGCTACGAGCAGGTCAGCGTCTATGTACTGTACACGGGCGCGTCGCGTTGTGGTACTCTGACGAACGTCAGTGTGCAGTATGTTTGGATTTGTCAAGTCAAGGCTCAAGTAAGATATGTATGTCAGTACGTACGAGCACGCTGCAATACATGGCAACCCTTTGAGTTTCGGATTGATGACGCTGAGGAATCGACTTAGAATAGAAGTAAGCCAAGGTTCTTGTTATGAAGCAAGGCTTCTGTGGCATGGATTCTGGATACAAAGGAGTATGTATCCATTCTTGACTCGAAATTGGAAGGGTCAGTTTTCTGTGTTTTTTGTATGAACGTCCTTGCGTCTTGACAGACGATGCTGAAGGAAGGGCGGGAATCAACTCCTCCTGATTCCGAAACCCTGGCTAGGACTGGAGTTTAGATTGTACCCTTTGAGTCTGAGCTGCTGAATGATGTCGAGTGGGAAGATATGATTCGATATTCTGGATGCTGTTTCTCGTATTGATTTTCACTTTCGAGATTTGGTGGTCCGTCTCGATTGTTTCGTAGCGATTTTAACGTCATGAGCGATTAGAGCACCCATAGAGGTCTGACTACTTGCCACACATGACTAGATTATGAGTATGCTTTGGCCCAAATCGAAGTCTCTCTCTTCGACTTGGATCCACTCTTCTATTTCTGCGACAGAGGTAGTGCGCCTGTTTCCACACGATCACGTGTCACATATTATCTTGTTAAGTTTTTGATATATGTTCTCCTTTCGCAGATTTAAGAAACAAAGTACATTACATTCTCTTCTGGTTGTTGTGTGTAACAAATTGAATTGGGAATTTGGGTCTTCTCTGCAGTCCTTTTTGAAGTAAGTTAAATCACGTGTCTGGGTACAATGCGTACTTCAACTATAATCATCTCAGGCTACACGAGCTGAGAGAGCTTCATAATCATGGACCACGTTTCAGTATTAAGGCATTGCCCGTTTGCAACCCACAGTTACGTGAGATCATATACCAATTCACTCGCCCGTTTCCGGCGTCCTCGCTCTCTCACTTTCAGACTTCGCACTCCAACACACAAACAGCCTCCACAACGGATCACGCAAGTCTCTGGATGCCATATCCGTATAATACCAAAATAACCATGAGCCTCTCGGAAATCGGCACATCTTCCTCACTTCGTGTCATTTGCCCCCTCATACGCCCGTCAAGACAGTCAAACTCCAAGTTAGCTAAGTTTAATACTCAAGACTCACTAGCCATGGTCAAGAACCGCGCAAACACATTACCACGAACGTAATCTGGGATTTTGTTATTCACGATCTATGGCATCATTCGACGCAGTGCCTTTCCCCATCCGGTCAACACCGCTTGAAGTTGTAGATCTATTCTCGGGACTTACCAACTACTCGCCTTCACCTGCCCATCTACAAGGTAATTTTCTAGGTAAGTACTGTAGTGACCGTTCCTCGTGGAAAACACGCATCATCCCGCGATACTTTTCCGCATCTGGATACACCTTGGTCTTATGATCCAAAGAACCAGAATCTTGGTTCTGGGACTCACTTAATTAAGGTAAGTACCTCGCGTATACTTACTTTCCTAGACAAACCACGTTCTTGTGACACACGGATCTTTCGGCGACGTTGTGGTTATACTGTGTAGCGTGCACTTTTCCATTTCCGGCAGTCTATACTTAGGCGTTATTGAGCACGAAGCTCTTGGGAATCACTTAGTTAAGTATCCCGTGTATACTTTCCTAGACAAACCACGTTCTTGTCACACACGGATCTTTTCGGCAATGCTGTGACATACACAGTGTAGTGTAAAACTTTTCTGTTGCGGCGCTGTTGTGCTCAGTGACCGTTGAGCATGAAGTTTGGTACTTGGAACTCGCTTAACTACTCGTACTCACACTCTCTCTCTCCAGACCACACATCATCTTCAGACTCCCGCTTCACACTTCTGACGATCAAAACTTGAATTTTAAATCTTCGGTTTCTCTTTTCAAGTTCCTCTCCTACACCTCCTTACCCTAAACTTGCCTCTCTGTCTATAAAACCCTTCTTCCGGCATTTCCTCACCTCGCCACACGCGCCGCAACCCCCCTCCAAACATCAGGATCCCTAGACCTGGTACCTCTGGTTCATGGAACCCTCCACTAGCAGTCAAAAGCTACTAAAATAAACGCTCGGAAACACTACAGTAGGACCCAGGCTTTCAGCAGGGAAGGTACGGTATCTTAGTAACTGTATTTCAATCAAGCGACGAAGTTCCATTTCCGGCGGCGGAACTCCCTCCTATTCTAAAAAAGGCTTTAGAAACTTCTACTGCTGTGGCGTATCTTCTAGTCGACGTTGTAGGGTAGATAGACATCGTCATGTGCTGTTGTAAGGCTGTATGGTTCTATTTCTGGCACTTGGTTGGCCCTTGACGATGATAGAGGGAGAGAGGGTAGTTGGAAGATAGCTAGCTCTTAGGAGGACGCGGCGTGACTCGTGAGGAAACATCCAATTTGGTTCCCTTGTCTTAAGCACGTTAGCACGGTAGCACGGTAGCACGGTAGGTACCAAGTGGCGGGGTTGGTGAAAGGACGGAATTCCATTTCCGGCGATAACTACATGATTTTTAAAGATCAGCTCCCAGCCTCCGTCTGGGCTCTCGGTTCTGAAATTTGTTGGTAATATTCTACCGTTGTGGCAAGGGTATGTACATGAGCTGTTTAATGCTCAAATTTGCCATGTGGAAAGTCCTAGAAGAATGGCTATGTGGTTCCATGTCCGGCGATTAAGTGTCAACGATATGGTAACGGGATGACACATGGTTCTCAAAGGAGACGTCAGAAGAGTTTGGAAACTTCTAGCGCGGTGGAAGTCTTCTAGGAGGCTACTGGGAACGGCTGAGGCTGAAGCTGCCTGCTGTTGAAGTTCCCACGTGGCGACTTGGTCAGCGGGTATACAATTCCATTTCCAGCGATCGAGTGTTGATGATGTGACCACTGGATGACAGAAAGCACTTAGAAGGGACGTTAGAAGACTTTAGAAACTTCTAGCGCTATGTGAGTCTTCTCGGAGGGAGGCTGCTAGATACGGCTAAGGCTGTCTGCTAATTATGTCACCATTTGATAAGTTGTTGTGTCAAGGGCACGATTCCATTTCCGGCGAACCGGCGTTGATGATTTTGATTTAAAAGGAAACTCTTGCCACTGATGTGTGTGGTCTTTGAGGCGAACTGCGGATAGGGGTGAGTGAGTAAGGGTAACCTGGTGGGTTTCCATGTGGTGTGTGGTGAGTTGTCTGTCTGTATATCGGATAGTGTGACAGCTAGTAGGTGTCAACGATGAATATATTGTGTAATAGGCGCTTGATAGTTAGAGCGGAGGATGCTTCATATAGTAATTAAGGCTGCGGGTATCAATTCATACTCAATTGTATACATGATAGTTTGAGAGAGGGGTGTTTTATATAGAAAAAGGGGATGATGAATTGAAAATGGAGAAGAATGAAGATGATAAGGTATTTGCAGCATGAGCTCTTCACTATTGTTATTCGATAAACTCTTCTTGCACTTTTCATGTTAGATTTTCTGATAATAAATTCTGTGATTGAACTCCTTAGGATAGCAATTCTAATCCTTTCTTCCTTGTCCAGTAGACTAGAAGGTAGTGGGCTAGGAAGGCTAGTCTCGTCTCTTTAACTTCTTCACCACTATGAGAATAAAGGGGGGTTAATCAGCGCAGCTGTTAGTGAGTCGATGAGGTTTTGCAGGTAAATGTGCGTGTGTGGGGTTTTTCATCATCTTTCACCAGTTTCACATGTGATGGGGCAGTGCAATTTTCTCTGGATCGAGACTTACAGGAACTAGAGTTTCTACGATGATGTGAAGGAAATAGGGATATACTTTTCGAAGATTTTACATGTGATGTGCGGAAGTTAGAAAGAGAGGAACCTCTGAAGTGAGGATCTAACAAGCGAAGATTCTGCTTTACTGTTGCTTGAATCTTGTCACTCAGCCTTACTTTAGGATTCGCAGATTTTTAAGCTGTAGGGTTACGGACTTTGAGACTTTTGCGCCTGTGAGGGTGGTTGAGACTTGCTCTTGCTTCAACAGTTCTTGTAAGGGGCATGCGTGTATATGTTGGTGGCTTCACAAGGGAAGGGAGTGATGGTAGCTGAAGCCTGAATGTCCTTACTTGAAAAAGGTAAAACTGGCGAGTATGAGCGTAGAGGCGTCGATTTGCACATGGTAGCAATTGAAGTCAGAGATATGATCACATCAGTGTTGAGCAATGAGGTTAAGTTTCGTAGCGATTGCGATTGCAAGAGAGATGGTTGAATAATAATTATTGTATTGTACGATCATCGTTATTCTCATGAATTCGTGTTCGTGAACATACTATTCCACATGGGCTGACTGAGCTGACCAGCAATCAATTCCTACTCCTCCAGACTTCAACCACCCACGCTGATGTTTTGCAGCTATTCTAGCCATGCGAAAGTGAGAAAGAGAGAGAAAGACATAGAACCCGTAGACTTTTTGTTTCACCCAGCCAGATTTCAAGAAATGCACACTTTGACGCTGTTTATCCCTTTCCATCTAACGTATCATCATGATTCATCGACACATAGAAAAACACTTAGAAAAGATCGTGTAGCACACTCCCGTGCAGCTCAATGCAGCTCGCTGCCAAGTAGAGAAATACTTCCTTGCCATCATATGGAACTCTGCTTGCTTTACTTCTTCAAGCCGAAAACTCCCTTCAGTGCCTCACTAGCACTTTGCCGCATATTCTTCTTCTGCTTCTTCAATTGTGCGCGCTTCGCTTCTACTTCCTTGGCGTTACCAGAACTGGCAGTCCGAAGATGCAGTCGCGCGGCCAGAGCTACGAAACCACTCTTCTCGTCTTCTTCTTCTTCTTCGTCATCCTCAAAGACGCTCTTCTCCATTAGCTCCATGAGCCCTGGAGGGAAGTAAGGAGTGTTGGGTGTGATTGGTGCTGATTTGGAGTAGATGGGTGTTGGTACTTGGGAGGCTTTGGAGGAGGTAGTGTTGGCGGTCGTACATGTGCTCAATTGCGAGGGTTTTGGTGGTGATGTGTATGATCGCTCACGGCGCGATGGGCGAATAGGTTTCATCTCATCAAGCGGCCATGACTTATGAAGGTCATGACTCGGCTCGTGATTGCGCGAGCTGGAGGGTCTTTGTTGAGGGAAGGCGGAATAATTGGATGAAATGTTCAGCAGAGGTGCTGGTCGTCGTGATGGTGGTGAATGGTCAGCCTCTCGATGACGGAAACCTGCGATTGGGGCTGGTGCAGAGACTTTGCTTGCGGGTGATGCACTCCTAGAGCTCGCTTTGACAAGTTGAGATTCGGTAGGGGTCCAGAACGAGTCCCAAATCTCCTCTGAGGTTGGGTGGTGGTTGCGTTCATCATCAGAAGAGGTGTCGCTGTCTGACCAGCCGTTTGAATCCTCAATCATCCCTGGATCCGAAGTCATGGAGCCATTTGAGATCATTGAGATTCTTTGCTGGCGCTTCTCCGGCAGGAATTCCGAGGCAGCAACAGGTCGACTGGCTTTGTATGGGGTATGGGATGGAAATGAGGTAACGAGGAGCTCGTCGGCCATCCTGGATTCTTCGCTGATGTTGAAGCTGATGGAAAATGGCGATGGGACTCTCCAGTGCCGTAGAGCATCGGAGGGGAACGGTGCGGACATATCTTGGGTTCCTACAGAGGCTTCTTGCGCGTAGAATTCCTTGTGCCCCGTCGGTGAAGGGCTTGTTATGGACGAGGAATGTGGAGTGGACATGAGGGGTTGTCGATGAATAAGTCTGGAAAGCAGTGACCACTTCTTCACGAGATATGATTACCACGTTGTGATGGATCGTAATGAAATTAATGACAGACAGGATACCGAGCTGATATATGGCAAAAGGGAGCTTTAGCCCGCGCACCCGTTATACTTCGGTGGTGGGCTGTGAGTGCTCCAGACGCTAGTTTGGCATGCATTCTTGGGATGGAGGATGCCGTGCGGAAGAAAATAATATATTGAGGGTGCATCTTACCGAGCTGTCAGTTCTAGATGTTAGACATGATCATTGCCGACCGGTAGAGCAAGGAGAGCAAGGAGACTTCCCCGAGAGCAAGCGACCATAAACGCGCATCCAGGCAAGGGTCACACGCCCTGCTGTGCTACCTATTGATTTGTATTATCGATGTAGCCACTCAGCTATCGTGATCAAACAGTCCATGGGCTGAGATGGACTCACGCCACGGCGATGACATCCCCAGATCCCCAAAGTCAGGTGTGCCAACGGGGCTACCTGCGTAGCACACAACCACAACCACATGCACATCCACATCCACGATGGACCGGACTGGACACGATGGCGGACACCATTAGATGGCAACTGGCGCTGGACCAGGTTTTTGGAAGCACAAGGGAGAGAAGTGAAGAGAAGGTCGACCGCCAGACGCCCCAGAGCATGTCGTGGCTGTCGGAGTCTGGTCACAAGCTCTGGGGCTAAGCGACCGGGCCCGTCTTACATCGGATCCTGTTCCTGTAGTTCTGTTGCCGTGGGAGAATAGTGACAGGTAGAGAAAGGTAGGTCGGCGCTGTTGCGGCTGTATGAAACGTCCTATTGTCGCTGTTGACAGGTGTGGACGTGTGGTGGTGGTGGTGGTGGTGGCTCTGGCGCTGCACCCTCGAGTCCAACCCCGTCACGGCATGGCAAGGAGAGAGAGGGAGGATTCGTTCGTTGGCTCTTCGTGCTGAAGTTCTTTCTGATCAGTCAGTTAATTGATTATTTGCTTCTGCGAAGCCGCCGTTGCATTAATCTGCACCCGCCTCGCATCCTTTTGTGCAACTCACTACACTCCCCTAATGCCATGGCCTATGCTCCTGACTCTCACGTCGCTCATTACACCAACGTCATCCAGCAAACTTGCAAAAGTCTACGACTCTATTCTGTGCCGCTACCAGTGAAAGAAACAAGAAAAACCCCCCGAAGAGGGAACATGTGCATCACCCATGGGCTTGGGCGTGTTATGACCATCGTATACTTCATCAGAAAATGAGAAGCCCTAGCGACGTGCAGACTTGCAGTGCAGCAACAAGGTACGAGTATAAGCCTTGACATCCGTCTTCCGCGCAAAGCTATCAGCAGTATCATGTATGCAGTATGCATCCCTCGATACGCGCACAGCTGAATGGAAGGACCCTTTCTCGCATCTGTTCCCCTCGAGGGAAAGTCCCTGAATGTCATGCAGTCTTGAGATGAAAAAGTCGAACGACAAACTGCTCCATTGGCATGGCTACTTGCGTCTGTCGCGCGAGTCTTCCTGTATGTATTCCCAGGTGAATGCGGTATTCTGGACGACCTGGTTGTCTTCTGTGCTCCTGCCAGTGTAATAGTGGGGTGCCAACCGGTCCATGAAAATCGCCCAGTCGTTGGGCTTGCGATACCTTTTTTGCCTGGAAGTATATGGGAGGTTTGGCTGACTGGAGATGGTTCATTGTTGACTCCTTGCGTTGTGAGAATCCGACATTGTGCATAAGTATGCATAAATACACAAAGTTATGTCTCACTTCCACACACCTTCCACACCAGATCAACATCTCGTGCAACCCAGATTCGTGTGAAAGCTGGCTCTCTGCATAGATGCAACTTGGACTTTCGGGTATTTTCAAGGACATTCAGATCAAGAACGCTTGTCCAGGAAAACTTGCGTAGTGAGAGTGGTATATTTGGCTTCTATTACGTTTCACCCAAAAAGAAAAAAGCGAAAGAACCTTTCCTTTCCTTGCTGAAAAGTTATCAGAAAAGAAGATAAGAAACATGTCCTTGCCTGCCCACCCTTCCCCTCTCATATCCTACATAACTATACTTGCAGCAGAAACCAAAAAAACTACCCCCACCACTCCTCCCACTGCATCTTCGTCCCTTCCAACCACCCTCAACATGAAATCTCTCAAACATCAACCCAACCATCCTTCGAATCCCTAACCCTCACAGCATCTTCATACTTTGGAGGTCCATCCAAAGATCTATCGACCGCTCGCTGACCTTGCGTCCCTTGGTAAGTTCCCCACTCCTGCTTCTGGGACTGAAAGTTCATCTCCTGGGGTTGTTGGTCCGCTGCACTGCCCTGAGCTATCTTTTTCTGTTGGTGTCTGTCGACTGCGTATCTGATTGCAAGTCGGATAAGACTGGGACGGGCACGACGGCACTGGCGGCGGTTGCGACGACAGCACATATTGCTGTGAGTTGGTTGGACGAGATGGAACGAGGCAAGGTGCCTTATGAAGTTGGAGATGATAATCTAGCTATGAGAGGTCTCCTTGTGTTGTTGTGCTGAGATGGCTGTTTTGGATGATTGACTGAAGAGAAGATGCTTGAAGTGTGTGATGAGAACTCCTCAACCAGCAGAAGCACTTGCCCTTATATCTTCCATAACTCCAACACCAACAGTAGTGTACGGCCGCATGATGGTAGTTGCGACGATGCTCTTCCATAGCCTCGTATGAGATGGGCTTCCAATGCGAGTCTTCGCTCTCGCTTCATCTATTCATGCCAATCAGTGTTGGCGGGGAAGACTTCAAGCTAAGCTTAGTTTGGACAGCTGTGCGATGTCCTTGTGTTTTGATACCGATGCTCAGCATAGCTTGGTTAGCCTCTTGAGATCCAAGGCTCTCGATGAAGGCCAGTTAACGCTGAGTTTGTTTCGGGCGTAACAGAAAGCACTGTCGCTGATGAAGTCATTGCTACAGCGACCGTAAGCTGACATGGTCACGTGTTAGTAATTAGCGTGACCTATTATCTTCGATAGACCTGAGCCTGAAAAGTATTTTTTTTGAAAGTGTGTAGTTGTGGAATAGTTTTCTGTTAATTTAAAGATGATTGACAAGGTTGATTGGGATGTTAACAATACGTCTAACACGTGACTACATATTAGCTGCCTCGAGTCCCTTCACTTCACTTCGCTGTTTCCTTTGCATCATGCTATGGCTTCCGTTTATGTACAACACTGAGTATTTTCTGAGTAAATATTCCCAAGAAAAGGTCCAGAAATTATATCCTCCAAGTGACATTGGATATCAGTATTTACAAGATGCTTCCTCACGCTCTCCAACGAACCCTGTGAGAATCCTCGTTGGGTGTCGGCCTAGCTCAGTTGTCGAGTCTACTCCACTAGCAAAGCTAAATCATATGTGTTGTAATCTGTGAATACTTACCAATAACCCTCCCCGAGAGTGACGGTTCGTATGTACCTCCTTCCGAGGCAAATTAACATTTCACTTCGTCTGGGTCCGCTTAGAAAATTGGTTCCGACCAATTTTCAAGTTTTTACTATTTTTGACTTTTGTTTTGGGTGCAATCTTAAGCCTAGTTGTGGGCTGGGAAATATTATGCTAGGTACACCACAAATTCGGATTTTTGCTCCGCTTCCCTGCTCAAGGAAACTGGGTAACATACTCTCACCTTCCAACCACATCCTCAGAGTCAATTTCTCGCAACAATCTCTTTTACTTAACAGGAATTGTCACCGATGACCTAGTTTCTCATGAACGCCAAAGAGAGAGCCGTTCATTCTTCTAGCGCACATCCTTTCGGTGGCTCGTTGACGAATTTGAGCCGGAACTGGGTCTCGGAGCTCGAGCCTCGAGGTAGCCGCCTGGTGTAAGAGCTAGGAAGGCTCACTTGAAACCTGCCTTCTGGACTTTGGAGCAGCTGATCATAGCACGGCCGTAGATAAAGTCAAAAGGTTAATCATAAACCTATTGGTCTTCTGCGTCCGTCGACGTTGAAGCTACAGTGGGGTTGAGTGGTATGTTATTTTTGCAAGGTCAGTCTGCAATCTCAGAGTGAAATCGTATGAGAGAGATAGAACTCGCTATTATGGTTCACATGGGGGAAAGGTTCCGAAAACTTTGGAGTTTGGAGGCACATTAGCTACCAAGCTTTCACGTCAGAACAAAAGTCATACGAGATGTCTACCTATATTTGTGTGTGCATCTCTCCAAAGCCGATCGCCCAGATTCCCGTTTCCGTTTCAAGATCAGAGATCTAGCACTTGTTTTGGCTGGTGTCCAGATGAAGACCGCAAGATTATCCCATCAAGGCCAAGGCGAAATATCCCATGCTGGTACGGTGCAGGAGACTTGCACGCTCCGCTTTCTTACCGAGTCTGTCTTTCCCAGGTTTGTATGCCATACTTTAGAACCTGCAGCTATTTAGATTATGCCAAGGTACGGCCCGAGTAATTGGCGAAGTATGCTTATCTTTAATCAAATTTAAGTTTAAACTATCTTTCCTAGAATACTTAGGTATAACGTGAAGTGTTAGTGCCCGTTCTTTAGCTTGAGACAAGAAGAAATTGAACTCTGCGATTCACAACCTTGTTTGTGCCGGCGATAAATTCGGCTATTCTCCTCTACTGTCTTATGCAAAGTCGAGGTAATATAGGCCGCGACAACTGCCTGTCAGTCACAAGAAGTGACACTTGACCACCACACGCAGCCTGCACCGGGGAGCCAGCCCACTGTGCACTCGATCTCTTAGATGCAAGATCATCACAGAGATCATTGTAAGCAAACCCCCAAAACTGAGCAAACTGTGGGCTAACTCTAGAGTCGGCCCACTATGTATACGCTTAATCACTCAGACGCAAGATCATCCCACAGATCATGGTAAGTGAACCTTAAAATCGAACAAATAAAGTAAGTTAACATGACAGGTGGGAAACCCACAGACATGCACATCAAATTCTGGCAGCCCAGCACCAGCAATAAAGGGCCTGATTCCCACATGCTAGCCATAAGGTACGTATGCATGTCCATCTTGCCACCGGGGAAGCAGAAATATCGCCTGTACCCATCGTTCGAGTATGCCCTGCACGCCCCCACGATGTACGGGAAAAAGCAAAGAAACACTGCAACACTTGATACAGTAGCCGTTGAGAAAGTTTACAGAGCTTAAATTTGAAGCGTCCGGGTGTTGGCAGCAATCAATGCGGATGCAGATATGAGAGAGAATGAATGTCACGGGGAGGGAGGTTAACAGCCTGTGTGGTTTGTCTTTTCTTCTTCTCTTTTCCACCATGTGCATGTGGACGGTAGCTGTGGATGGAGGTTCGTCTGGAAAGTAGCATGGTTCTTGCGAGATTTGAGCTTGTTTCATGGACTTGCAGCTCGCATGTTCATCCAATCTTCTACCAAGAATGATGGAGCGATCAGCTGATTATGAGGTCCTAAGCGAGCTCGATGATTAGGGGCTGGGCCTGGGCTAAGGGGTCTCGGCTATTTTGGCGAACCCCTGATTGTAACATTGAAGGCCCTTCACCAGCTTGGCCCTACACCGTGTGCACTGTGGCACGTTACAAGACTTAGATCTGCAATAGCGACAATGGTCCACTCCTCCAATTTACTGCTTTCAGAAGAGAGAAACTTGTAATTGTGATTCTTCTTTAATTAACGACTCCTGTCATGTGCAACGTAATGCTATTATTTGTTATGGCCTTGCGTAGCATCTTGCTGATGACAAACAGCTCAATATTGTGTGTACTTTAGATTCTTTTTGCACCCCTGAAATGCTATGCCCTGGAAACCGGTGCCCTCGAATATGGGCAACTTTGAAGGCTAATTTCTGACACTTCTAGAGCTCAAAATTAAAGCTCAAATAAGCCGAATCCGGATCCAGATCAAGAGTTCTTCTTGCACTTTTCCTCCGCTGTTTCCTTGTGTAGTCCGCTTCTCCGGAAAACACACGCTCAAGGACAGGAAGTGGAGAGTGAAGAAGATCTCTCTTTGTAGTTTAATCGTAGAAGAGAGCGGATTGGCGTGCACTCATCGAATAGATAGATGGACAGCTTGGTAGACGGTTGGACGTTGCTCGCTTGGGTAAAGAGAGACTTTCACCGTGCGATTGCTTGCGAACGATGATGTCGTCGCTTAGTAAAGATAATGATGTCGTCGCTTAGTAAAGCGCTTGAGACGAGCTTGACGATCTGCTTCACAGGTTCAAGAGCTTCGACTTCGAGAGCTTCAAGGCTTTGACATCAACTCGAGGAAGCAGAAGAACTACCAGCAAGCCTAAAAACTTCTGCACTAGTTATCTAGACTGGTAAGTACATTACGCAAAGCACAGCTTCCCAAACCCTGGAAAGATAGCTTGAGGCTAAATGAGAGACTGTACTCTCGCTCCATCTTTTCGCGGTAAACAAAACCCAACCCACTGTGAAACCATCTCACTAACCACAACAACGCGCTGTAGACCTCCAAAACCAACCACCAAACCCACCGTCATCGCGACGAGAACCTCCAGCCATGCCAAAGCGTCGAGTCAGAATGCCCAAGTGGCCAGAGAGGATCTCGAAACCGCGCGACAAGATGACAACACCATCCTACGTCCACAACTACACCTCAACATCGTATTTTGCAAGATTGCCCCCCGAGATAGTCTCCAAGATCTTCAAGAAGTACTTCATCGAGGACGCCGAGGTCGAGAAGCAGTTCCGGCAAGAAGAACCCCCTCAATGGTCAGGAGTCGGCTACATGAGACGTCGAGGAGGACAAGTTCCACACTATGATGATGATGCTTGGTATACCACCGATGAATCAGATTCAGATTCAGATTCAGATCCACCTACTACATTGCGTGGGTATTGTCGTAGATATGGGCTTCGTCGCATGGGCAATGAAGCATACAGACCACCTGCTCTCCTTGTGGCAATTCGACCAGAACAGATTGCCTACGCCATAGCTTTGGAGACGTTCTATCGTACACATTTGTTCCATTGCTTTTATACGAGCGATGTGCAAAGATTCAATTTCCAAGTCTACTTTACAAAGAACCTGGAAGTATTTCTCTATGCCAAGGTACCGGCTAAGAATTTGAAGTTGGTTCACAAGATGCAGATTCACTACCCGTAAGTATCCAACCCAGCATTCACTGATCTTCAAAGCGATCTCATGCCATCTTGAAGAACAAGAAGGATTGCTAACGTGATATGATATACACATAGGAAGGATATCCGTTTTCTCTCATCGACAGTATCTCATATGGCTACGAGTATCCAAAAGGTCCCGGACGTGAAAGAGATAACCATCGGTAGCGACAAGGACATCAAAGAAATCGGGGACCGTGACAGTGACTCATGGCGAAAACTACTCCTCCTTCTCCCAGAATTACTGCGTGGTAACACTTCTCTGGAAAGAGTCCACGTCGTTATACCATATCAGCTAGTATCAACTCCAAACCCATCACAGTTGCGAGACATGATCGGTTGTATCGACGCACTCAACCACCTGTTGGGTGTGAATGCAAAATTGAAGTCTGTCACCGCTTATGATAGCGACGAAGAGGATCCTAAGAGGTTGAACGAAGTTTGGACCTGGGAGGCTGACAGGAGAAGAAAATTGGACTTTGCGAGATTGAGTGTTCAGGAGTTTAGGGACTTTGAGATGAGCGTGCGCAGAGGGGTGTTGCAAAGACAATTGGAGAACGCTAGGCGACTGGGGGTAATGCCATTCAATATTTGATTGCCAACTTGGATGGAGTCTTGTCTCTTTTGAGCAAGCTAGAGGTCCTTGATGCCAAATCATTTTCTTTCTGGTGGATACTTGAAGTCAAACGAAGTCATGGGAGTTGTATGAGAAATGTTCTTGATAGGTGTTGAGCATGCTTGACGAGAATACGGGCGCTACATGAGAGATGTACTTGATACCTAGGTATCAATCATAATTGAAAAGAGTATAATGCATCTGGAAAATTGGAACTTGCTCTTCGTAAAATTGGTAAGAGACAACAAAGGTTTAGGTGACAACTGAGGAAGATTCAAGTTTCATCGCAAGTCTTCTAGAACTCGGAGAACGTAAACGGACTTCTGGTAATACTGCCCGATCACAAACATAAACTGCGACACCACTGGACCCTTGGCTGAAAAATCGTAGCATTCATTCATCTTGAAGTACATCGTAAACGAGCAACGCCAAAACACCCCTGGTATCCATCCATCCTTCAAATAATCTTGTACCCACGAAGAAACAAACGCATATGTACAGACGGGACAGCTTGCTAAAACTATTTTGAACTCCTCCGACTATCCATCTCAAAGACCTCCCCACCGTGAACATGGTCATCATGGTGCTGCACAAAAACCTGTGGCACCTCCCTCATAAACTGCTTCTCATGGTGATTTGGTGAATTCGAAACCCCAAATGTATGTTCCACAGCCTGTAGATCCGAATATTCTCCATAACTATTCTCCGCTGCATTATATGAGTTGAATCTTGAACCGCTAGGGTCGTTGTAAGAGTAACTAGGGGCTGCTTCAACTGCTCCTCCACGGTATGCTTCTGGCGCGTTAGCTCCTGATTCTATGTCGCGTCCTGGAGTTACGGAGGTGAAATTGCCGTATTGGGCGGTTGTCTGGGAAAAGTATGAGTTGTCCTGGGTGTCGTCGACTGGTGTGTATGCCTTCTTGTCTTGGCGGAATTTGTGGTAGATTCCTGCGCCGTAGATCAGAGGTCCATAGAAGGATAACCTAGAGGCATTCAGTTGGAGTTGTTGAGAGGCGTAAAATTTGAGAGGGAACATACAACAAAACAATATTGATAATAATGCCAATAACAGGACTTGTCTTCCCAGTAGAAGTAATTGCAGAGATCACATTCACCATGAACAGCGCACTCCAAATCGTGCTCTTGATGACATTCGAAACCAAGAACAACAGCGGTCGCAAGTTGTGTCTGGCGAGGAGGATGATTTCGGTGATGGTCAAGAACATGCAGATACAAGACAGCATAATCCATACCGGCACAACTCTGTTGAATCGCGTTAGCCAAGATCTCGGCTGCCTGGCAGATCGGGGGTACAAACGCTGCTGTCGCTGTATGCACAATGGATGATGAGCTTATCCCCTCGACTTTCTCGAACTGTGTCTCATTTGACACGGCAACAATAGCCAGGGCAAGGAGCGCAACAATAACGAGCATGAAAAAGAGCTGCAGAGCCCAGAATGGAATAAGGATGGTCTTCTTCCATGGCACATGCTTGCGTGGACTGTCGGTCATCGTGATGTTGTCGTGGAGTGAAAGAAGGAAGCAAAGAAAGGAAAAGAAAAGAAAGGGGAATTGAAAGGCAATTCCTCAAAGGGTTTGACAGCGACTGAATGAAGATGATACACTTGCAGAACTAAGTGAGCGACATGAAGGAGATATAAAGAGGATGCACCTATCCAACCAACGACACCGAATGCCTGTCGCAAGAGGAGAGAAGAGGACGATACCTTAGGTGAAAAGGGCTTAAACGAGGCACTGCAGCAACTTGTTACATGTGCCGTCGGCTTCCCACTATTATAATCAGATATATTCTCCAAGTCTGGCAGTGATTAGACAGTCCAACCTTGTTCTCCTAGCTCGATGAGACAAGTCTATGTGCTGGTGCCAAAGCCCAACACACAGCCCTCCCCCTTTTTTACTCATCCCCTTTCCCCTGGTGTACTGTACTGTAGCTTAAATTGGACTTTGCGGAGATTCATCCCTGACACCTGTTGATACAAGGCTGAAGAACACCGACGACCGGTCCCTGGGTGGTATTACGTGAATTGAACCATGGGACCGTGTACAGTTCTTACCTGAGGTAAGGTACGGAGTAGCATCGTTTCAATATCAGCGAGGCAGATTTGGAGGCTGGGCGCTTACACCACGTGATGCTAACCACCCTACCTTATTTACGTACCTCTCTTGGCTGCGCTGCACATCACATTTAACTCGGTGCCTAGTTTTGCCAACAAGTGTCTATTGTATGTAGCCATACGAAAAGAAGCTAGCTATCCGTGAACGTGAGGCCAGTACAAAATCCAGCACGAGTACCGTATCTGAAACCCTTTTTGTGCATGAAGAAAGGCCAGCCATGAGCAATACCACCTCGTGATAAGTCAACCACTTACAGCACACAAAGCCAATCCTAGAAGAAAGGCGAGCTGTACCTTCTCGCAATAAGTCAACCACTACTATGAGTAAATTAAAGGCAAATCTAACTCTCCCCCCTCCAAAGTAGCAATAGCAACGACCACCAGCTAAAGCCAAGAGGGCAGATCGTCATCTCCAAGCTACAGACACATGAAAACAAAAACACACAAATGGATGTGCAGTGACAGAATACAAAGTAGGGTGTCGAAACACAAAATGTAAAGAGGCCAGCGCAATGACAAAGTTCTGAATCGAAAGTCGAAAGGCTCGAGTATAAGTAACAAGCGTGCGGTGCTCGAAGACGTCTCGTAAACCCTTCGCATACAAGCCATTGGATTTCCCTGAATGATCTCAGTCACTACTCCCAGGGAATAGTGCTTGCGTTGAAAGCAGACTGGTACCGACTAGAAGAGAACAAAATTTAGCAACTGATATTGGGCAATGAGATGTTCCTTAGGCTACTTACGGGTCTCGACCGAATCGCTTCGGTGGCTTTCCCCAATCCTCTCCGAAGAAACTGCTGTTGCCTTTGTCTGAGATGTCAATCTGCCACTGAGGACTGGGCTTGAAATGGCTTAGATGGCTACGCGAAGAGGTACCCTTCTCGGCATAACCCAACAAGGAACCAAATGCTGCATCCAGGAGTGGCTCGCTCGCCTTAGCAGTACTCATCTTCTTCATCTGATCCATAGTGTAATGAACATTCTTGACAGGTCCCAGTACCTTCTTTGGCGGTGGTCCAATAGGTCCCAAAGGGTTTGTTCGCTGGCGCTGGTCTACCTCCCACTGATGTCGCTCCTGCAACTCGGAAATATGTTCATCAGCAGTCATGATGAATCGTCGCTGACCCTGGTAGAACCAGTCTTCGAGTTCCTTGTCCTTTTCGGCCTTTGTCTTCGGTCGTACATTTCGCAATTGAAGTTGTGATTCACCCCTATCCATTGATGATCTGACTCTCATTGACAACGGAGTAAATACTTGGTCCATGTTGGCTGGAAAACCGTTCGGATAGTACTTTTGACGCTCGGAGACTGACAAGGTATCGATTGGGTCCCTATATTTTCCGAGAGTGGGTTGTTCTCCGAACGGGCTCTGGCTAGTTGCAGGATATTGAGAGAACGGCATCTCGGGGCTATAATTATTCATCCAAGGCGATGCAGCTTGAGCACCACCAGGACGTGTGTAGGCCATAGGTCCATCATTAGCCCAGAGACTCTCAATAAATCGATTGGTCTTATTGAATGCGGCAGCCGATGCACGTTGACCTGGAGGACCAGCAGTAAGAGGCTTAGGATATCCAGGCGGAGCACGTGGAACTTGAGAAGACTCATCCTGTGTAGTTTGAGGACCTGCTGCTCCCAAAGCAGCCATGAGAGGGTTGGTTTGAGCCAAAGATGATGCTGCGGGATGAGGTAGTCCAGGAGGCGGAAATTGATATGCTCGGTTCAGCTCGCCGACCTCAACTTCCTTGCCCTTGCCCTTGTCATTCTTGTTTGATGCCAACAGGTCTTGGAAAGTGATCTTTCTGCCCGGAGGGTTGGTAACAGGCTCTTCGACAGCTGAAGATCTAGCCGCCGAGAAGTCCAATAGACGACTCCGAGCATAGCTTTGGAATGGATTGTCGTACTTTGCCATTCGTTGTAGGGTTTGCATCTTCTCCATGCCTGGCAACTCCTTGTGGGCCTTGTTGGCTGTGGTAATGGATTCACTTGCAATTGGAAATTGACTGTTCGACTCGCTCACAGGTGGGGAAACCTTGTCAGAGGCAGCACGCTTTGAAATCGGTGGTACATTACCAGGGCGGACGCGTGGTAGTGGCAACGATTGAAGTCGCATAAGCTCCTCGTAGGTCTTCTTCTCGCTCAGTACAGAGGAACGAGAAGTAGAACTTCGGCTGAGAGACGAAGGAGTGCCATTTTGGATATGACTTGGACCGGACTGGAGATGTTGGGTGTATTGCATAGAACTGGTGATGTTCAGAGTAGTCGGTACAGGGCGACGTTGGAAGTGTGCGTCATGGTGATCTCTGGTAGGACATTGTACTCGGCGACCAGAGCCTTCGCGTTGAATGCGGTTGGGAGCAGTGAACTGTGGAACAGCATCAGGGTTTACAAGCGAACCGACAGTGGTGTATGTCAATGGCTGAGGCGTGGCCATGAGTGGTTCGGGATCGTTCTCATCAGTCTCAGCTGTTGGAAGATTGGGGTCCCATTCTATGGCATCGAAGCCGTCATCGCCCTGATCAGCCTCTGGAGCATCGTCGAAGGATCTAGCGAGTTGCGCCATGGCTGCTTCGAGACGATCTTTGACCGACTCACTGTCGGATCCGTCGTCAAGTCCGCCGTCGAGGTGTTCGTCGGGGTTGGTAATAAGGATGCGATCGCCGAAGTGGTTGACGATGACAGATGGGCAGAAGGTGAACTGGGACGTCGGTGGGTTGAAAGCTCGAAGGGCACTGGGCACAAATTCTGGACTTGTAGCCTTGAAGACCGTCTCCTTTGGGACCGTCTTTTCCTTGCCTTCGCTCTTGTCAACGAACTCTTGGGCTTGAAGGACGTTGGCGATGTTGAAAATGGTGGGAAGTGCAACAGGAGTGGTGTTTGGATGTAGAGTACCTTGATCTTGAGCCTGGCTTGAGACTGACGAGATGGGCCGTGGTTTGGCCGGCTTGCTGTTGCTACTTTCGCTTGCTCCCGCTGCCTTTACCTCAACCTCTGTCTCTGCATTCGAACCCTCACCACTCCTGGGATCCGCCTCGACCAAGTTACTTGTCCACTATGAGGTCCTTGGAATTAGTGTTGTTTGTTCTTCCAAAGTCAATCAAGAGTCTGCCACAACTCTCCGAGGCCACATCGATAGACAGGAGGATCAAGTGCCTCTGCCTCTCGCCTCTCGACGCTCCTCTGCTTGGGCTACAAGGCTCTTCCCCACAACACAATGGAACACAATACAACACGCACCTTCTGGTTCTTGTGAGCAGTCTTCTTCTTCTTGATGGTGTACTTAAATGGACCAAGAGATTCAAAATTCACAGGCCCGGCAATTGCGTCGAACGTATCAACTTGTCCGCGCTTGGTAACTTCCTTGCGACCACTAAAACTTCGACGGGCGGACATGGTGGCAACTCCAGCAAAGGTAATTGGCGTACTGGTCGAGCTCGCGGTCGGGTTCAATACTTGGGAGTGCACCGTATCCTCCTGCAGCTCTGCCTGCAAAGACTTCTTTCTGAACGATGGCTCTTTCTCCGCGTCGGAAATGTCTTCGTACTGGTCAGCTGGGTTCTCAGCAGCTTGCTGGATCTGTATGTGGGAATATGTTTGTGTCTGCGGTCTTGGGAAACGGATAGCCATGTGCCTGCCTGAATTCGGGTCCTCGACGCGGAAGACTCTGCCTGTTCAGAGAAGCATCGATGTGAGCTATTCGATCTGATGGAGATGGCAGTCGCGACTATCGCGACTGGAGGTACTTACTGGTTGGGGTAGCCTTACGCGCCAAAGATGGCATCCTGCAGAGCTGTCTGGTTCCCCCTGGAAATGCGATGTTTCTTCCACCAATGTCCACAACCGAGTGGTGCTGTTTGTTGAAAGGTGTTGGTTGAAGATCAATGGAAGCTATAGCCAATTGTCCATCCACAGATCGCGCGCTGTGTCAGGCCAAAGAAGTCGCTTTACTCCTTTTGGAAAGCAGATACGGCAGGGAGAGCTTATCGTTGTCTCTACTTGATTGGATTGTGGAGGATTGCAGGAGCTGGAGCTTTCAGACGCTGAGGTTCAGTGGAACTACCCTGAGAACGCGGAAAGCTTCTGTGAGCGCTCCGGAGTAACTTCGGGTCTTGAGATCAGAGGTTCAAGCTTGGATTGGTTAAGCAATTGCTGTGTCACAAGCAAGCCAACCGTTCACAGCTCTAGGAGTATAGCCAGCTGGAAGCTTTGAGGTTAAACTTCGGCATTGGGGAATACACTGGTTGAAAGGGCAGGGACTGTCAGAGCCTGTGAAACATCGAATTATTAATCTTTGGGAGTCTAAGCAAAGACCTGAGTTGTTTATGGACACCAAGAGCTCTATCTTCTAGCCTTGCTGAATCTCCCAAACAAATAATTGTGGTCAACAAGTTTTGTTTGCTCTTGTAGAGGAAAGTTTATGTTTGGACAATTTGTCTGGTCAAATGACTATTGACCAAACAACCCGGGACATCTATTTTGCGATTTGAGTAGCCTGATTTAGTGACCATAGAGACTTGAGAGATGTTCAATGCCAAGGGCTTTTAGCCTGCCATAGACCAGTAAGTTCCTTACAAAACGATACGTCTATCTTCTCCCAATGTTTCCCATAGACTATAGTGAATATTTGCCAATCAGGACTACCCAAATTGCAAGGCAAAGGTGGCCAGCAGATGTCGTCTTTGAGAGAAAAAGCTTTATTGCTGCCTATAGTTTCTTGCAACAAAATCTAAGGTATGCTGCATAAAAGCACCAGGAACTCTCTTTTGGAAGAAAATAATCTATAAGCCTTGTTATATTCTGCATGCTGATGGAGACTTGAAAATCAATGATAATGTGTGGCAGGCTCTTCTAGGCAGCTGGGGCTGCCATTGATGGCTCTCTAAACTTGTAGATCGCTCTTTTTTCCTGGGTCTACTCATCCTCACTGTTTATTGTGAGGGGAATTCATGCACAGTGAATACCAGGGGTCAGATCCTTTGTACTACTTTTATAGTTGCTTTACTTAAGCAAAGATAACACCAAAGGATCAAAACTAGTGCTGCCTATTCAAATCTCACTTCTCCCCTCCTATATCATCCTTCGTTTTTTAGATGCAGCCATGCCTTGGCTCTTGTTAAGAAACCGAAATGCTTCAAAATCTCGAGCAAATGGCAGTTTTCGGAACTCGGGGAGGGTTTTGTAGAGGTACATGCTTCGTAATGTATCGTATCGTGGCGTATCGTAAATGTTCGAGGTCAGGGTCGGAATCGAGTTTCGCAGTGCAATCCGATTGTATAGTTGGCTTTCGAGGGATGTTTTAAGTAAAGCACATTTGCTATCTTCCGCCGGGTTGGCTTTCAGTTGTATTACTTCACAGCAACGATGGGCACTAAAAGAAGGACGTTGTCGTGTCGTCAAAGCAAGCTGTGTGTCTTTAGTCGGTCTTAGATATACACCCGGGCGCATTTCTTAGCACAAGCCCTGGTTGTGGGTGCTCGTACTCGTAAATTTGCGCCAAGTCCTGTCTGAGCTTTGTTCTCTGTTCTCTACTTCTACTTCTCTACCTCGAGTCTGCTCTGACAATATCAAACTACCAAACGACTTTCTACCCTACACAATCGTGGGCATATTTGTTGGGACAAATGCATCATTCAGAACACAAACTCTGCTATGGCGACCTCATGAAAGTATCCAAACAAATTGAAGTTTGCTAGGCAAGGCCGGCGCGACCCCCAGCCACCTGCAGAGCCGCTATTCACGGCATTTGAAAAGTCTGATATTGATGATCAATTTATTTATGTCCTTTACTTGGGTTACGGAAAACGTCGTCAAAATTCAACATGCCCACGTTCTATCGCATAGATTGTAATTGGTTGTACGGGCCAAAGTCTGCCAGGTAAAACAAGTCAGTTTTGACGCGTGCTGCACTTGTACACGGCTAAAAGATAGTATACCTAAGTAGTGTAACTCTAAGTGCGATAGGTACTGGCTAGTTCCCTAGTTCAAATTGATAAGGCCCTTGATAAAATGGGGTTTTCTCTTTTTTTCGCGAAACAAATACACAGATATTGAAGTATTGTCAACTCACAAAGCGCTTCTTCTTTCCCTGGTAGCGTTGAATTGAGGGATAACACCAAGAGCTGTCAGGACCTCGTCATATTGCTTACACCAAGGTCCCACCATCGTTGAAAAGAAGAAGAAAAAGCAAGAATGGCCGATATTCAAGTGCACAACGAGATTGTCCGGGATCACAATGGCAATAAATCCAAACCGACAGTAGTCACTGACCCAACTGCACACTCGCCTCAGGTTTCTGCTAAGAAGCAAAGTCTTTCCGACATTTTTACCATTGTAAGCACATCACAATCTGAATTCAAATATAGTCCAATGCTCATAGTTTTAGATAGCAGCAGGTGCTGCTTTGATCTCGGATGGCTATTTCAATAGTGTTATGACTATGATCAATGTCCTACTCAAGAAACAATACCCCACGGAGTTCACAGACGCCTTTAGCACTCGAATCTCAAATTCCCTCTTTGTCGGAGCAATTGTTGGTCAAATCACCATTGGTTTTACTTGTGGGTTTTCCCCATGGTTTCTTTTATGCTGGGTGACAACACTAACCTTTGAGTCTTCTGTAGGCGACTATTTTGGGAGAAAAGCCGCCATCACGATTACTTCATTGTGCCTGATAATTGGAGGGATCCTAGCAGCCGCTTCACATGGTGTGACTATCAATGGGTATATTTCTAAACATCCTGCCTAATAGGGTCCTAGAAGCTAAAACTTTCTAAGCATGTTTTGGATGATGGTAATTGCACGAGGAATTGTAGGTTTTGGTGTTGGAGGTGCGTAGATCAGTTTGTCTTGTAACTCTCATTTACTGATGTGAAATAGGTGAATATCCCGCATCCTCGACCTCAGCGAGTGAAGCCGCCAATGAACATGCCCTCAAGAATCGTGGACCTATTTTTATCCTCGTCACCAACTTGCCACTCTCTTTCGGCGGTCCTCTCGCCGTATCAATCTTCCTCATCGTCCTGATGGCCTGCCATGAAGCTCACTACAGCACTGTTTGGCGTGTCTGCTTCGCACTCGGCTGCGTCGTACCGCTTTCCCTCTTCTATTTCCGAGTCAAGATGGTTAACAGCAAACTCTACCGTCGCGGAGCCATCAAGAAGTCCGTACCCTATAAACTCGTCCTCCGCTACTACTGGAAAACGCTTATTGGAACGTGCGGAGCTTGGTTTCTCTACGATTTTGTCACTTTCCCCAATGGTGTTTTCAGTGCAGATATCATTGCTACCGTTGTTCCCAGCAGTTCAGAATCTCTTCTGAAGCAGACTGCATGTTGGCAATTGCTTCTAGGCACCCTCTCATTGCCAGGTCTTTTTATCGGAGCTTGGCTCTGTAATCCACTAGGTCGCAAGATGGTTATGATGATTGGTTTTGGTGGCTATATCCTATTTGGCCTTATTATCGGGTGCGCGTACGAGAAAATTACCGGTATTCTACCCCTCTTCGTGATAATGTACGGTCTTATGGAAAGCTCGGGAAACATGGGACCAGGAAATATGCTTGGACTGATATCCTCCGAGACATATGCTACTTCTGTTCGCGGTACATGCTATGGAATTTCAGCAGCAATCGGAAAGGTCGGAGCTGCTGTCGGCGTTGAAGCCTTCAAGCCTATCCAACGGAACCTGGGGAAGAAATGGACCTTTATTATTGCTGCTATTTGTGGTCTGGTTGGTATCGCCGTCACTTATTTCTTTATTGATGACCCGACT
This sequence comes from Pezicula carpinea, assembly GCA_026119845.1. Taxonomy (NCBI): domain Eukaryota; kingdom Fungi; phylum Ascomycota; class Leotiomycetes; order Helotiales; family Dermateaceae; genus Pezicula; species Pezicula carpinea. The sequence goes on along the minus strand of JALRMK010000011.1, from coordinate 798,519 downwards.
GGTGAGGATCTGGCACACCGTGATCAGAAATTTAGGGCTTATCTGGTTGAGAATGGGTGGACTGGGGAGATGGGTGAGGATGATTTGAAGGGTCTGGCTACTGATGGACAGAATCCAGGAGCGGCACCTGATGTTGAGGCTAATCGTGAAGATTCGACCGCAACTCCTGCGACTGAAAGATCTCAGCAGCAATTGCCACGGTTATGATTCTTGTCAGGAATTTTGGTGTTTTCAGTTCTGTAATATCTGTTCTGCCGATGGTTTATAGCACGTATACTGACTGGAGCCTGCAAGTGTAACCGCTGTATGGCATTGCAATGCAAGCCTTTTTGGGGGGGGAAAGCTATCTCTAACTTTTAATTGTATTACGGCTAATACCAGAAGGCTTTTATTTCAACAGAAAGCTTTTCAAACCCAAGTGTTATGTGAGTATTACTGCATTCCGTCGCTCAGGCAAGTAACTTGGTACAGGCAAAAGACCGAGGGACTTGTGGAATTTTGGTGGCGCACGGTGGTGAGACGGTTTGGGTTTGCTCTTTCATTGGGTTATTGTCTTCGACTTTTGTTTTGGGGGGAGCGTGTGACACACGGACAGTAGGTTCGGATTTCGGGGTTTTCCTTCAAATTTGATACTTAAAATGACTTGGTGCTTGTTATGACAAAATTAGCTTGTTTTGTATCTTTAACAGATCGAGTCGAGATTTACATCCTTTTATATGGTAGTTGTACCTTCTACTAGGTAGTCTAAATCGCAATATGAAATAGCTTGAAGTAGACTGTTATCAATACTATATCCCTCCCCAGCTTTAGTTTAAACTAAGTCCCTTCGCCGCAGTGCAGTGCAGGGGAACGAAGTTTGGTTCATAGGTGGGAGGATAATATCACGGCTGGAATATTAGTCTCTTTCTAGGTAAATCATGATCCCAGGCAGGAACAAAGTTTCCAGATTGTTCATTATGAATTAGGATTTTTTTCCAACGATAATTAATCGAGAAGAAGTGGTGACTTAGTCACTAACGAACGTTGAGGAAATTGTCCCGTGCCTCTTTCGAGAGAGAAGGAGAGAGCGACAAAATCAAGAGAGCTGAAATCCACGAAAACTTTCCACCAAAAAGGGTATCCATACGCTTCAAAACCGCACCTAATCTTCCCCTCCCACACTCCTAACTTCACTGCACGAGTATCCGTGACCCCCAAATATTTACCAAGCCCAATCGAACCATCAAGCCACGACCCTTGCCCCATTTCTACCATCCCCGACATCCTCCTCAATCTCAATCCTATCACTCTCATCCGCTGCTGTCTTATCCTTCAAATCCTCCGTATATCCAGCCTCCTCATCTTTCAGCCCAAAGCCCCTCGCAATCAAATCAGCTTTGCGGTCTGCATCTTTCTGCTTGCCGTGTTTGTTCTTGATCTGCCAGGCTACAACGTAGCACGCAATGGCAACGAGGAAGGCACCGACGAAGCCGAATAGTATACCCATTTCGACACCGAGTTGGGAGGTCATTTTTGCTTGTACTTCGTGCAAGTGGTTCTGTCAGTGTTGTGCGGTCGGGTGTCGTGCTTAGCCAGAGGTTCCAGAAGCTTGGATAACCAACTCAGTAATGTATATTGGCTTCGCAGAAAGTGTAGATAGCTTGTCAGGTGTCTAAGCTATGTCAAGACTTTGTGTTAAGTATGGCTCTGGTTATATAAAGCGTAGAAGAAGCTTTCGGAAATCCCAATTCTCCAGCGAAGCCCAGCTCTTACTTATCATCTCCATACGATTACACCCCCTCCATCTCACTTTGTCAGACGATATGATGCAATTTCGAAAATGTGACGTCGAGTGATCGAGCGATCGCATGGTGTTGTAATTCTCTATTGGCGATGGCTGGGTGCTAAGGTATGTGGGGTAAGCGAGCGACTTGTTGCTCATTGGTCAATGTAGAACAAGGGGGGCCTAGCGGTTGTTGTGAGGTTGCGGAGGCGTGCTCCGGCGTTGTGGCATGTGAAGTCCTGGGTTGTATTTCTATATCTTGGGGTATCAAATCTTCCATTTCGACACGTCGAAGCTAGATTTACCTATAGCACTTACTGGGCCCTCCTGAGCAATCAAAATTTATATTTTATATTCTAGATCAAGCGCCGAAGTCATATATCTCCAACACTTGTAAAGCATTGCTCGCGTACAGTAAATTGCCTAAACTACCTCTGGGACATAGAGATGCTTTCGCCGAGATTCATAAACTGTTGGTGGAACAGACACTGGACTTTCGTCCTCTGCCCATGGAGGAAGATCGCCTCGCTGCTGCTGCTCTATCGCAGGGAAGGGAAATGCAGAATTGCGAGTACATTTGCATGGTCGGGTTAAGCCTTTTCGTCGGAGTTCTTTTGCTTCTGTTCGTGCAGTGTGATGCGATAGGTACACTGGTGGAGGTTGACGAAGTTCTGATTCATCTTCAAGCCTATAGCCCAGTGGGTTCTTGGGTCGCTGTCTCCCAGCTGCTACTTGATCTCGCTTGGAGAGAGCTGGAAGGTATTGAGGTGGAGCTTTGCAGGCGTCTCGGTGCACCCACATACCAGCAGCATCACACCACTTTAATTTCCGTCGAAATCGCATATTAGAAACCTCGAGGCTTTCAGGATCGATACTGCGCCATATACTCATGGCGTACTTCGGGGCAAAGTATATAAAAATTGCGAAAACCACAAAGCAGAGCATCATGATAGGGATGGTTAATTCTGATCCTGGCCAATGATGTCCAGGTGAATAGTGCCCTTCCGTGTTTGAAGAAACCGAGCGGCTGATGTTCTGAAATCCTGAACCTGGTGAAATTATTGGAGCCATTGTAGCTAGTGATTAAGTCGTAGCAGGTGGCAAGTCACAAGTCGTAAGTAATGACTGGTGAGTTGTAGCAGTTGTCGATATCCTTAGATAAAATCGGTGGGTGCTTCTGAAATGAAGAACTCGGCTCTTAATTATAGTCACTCTCATTGCCATTTGGGCTGAGATATTTCGGCACTAAGAAGACCTCTGAACTAAAAGATTCGTTGCATCTAGCTTATTGCTTAATTAAAGACTCTCATTGCAATTTGAACTGAGATCAACGAACTAAAATGAGTCCATCACTTCAAGCTTCATCTCAAACACAACTCATCTATGCCAGTGTTTTGATGCATTGGTACGGTTCTAATAATCACAAAACATAACTAGCACAACTTAGAAATATTAAAGCTTGTTGTGTGTTACGAAGCAGACACGTGGGTTCTAATACTAGCTCCCGCTTTCCTGTATATGTCTCTGGCTTCGGCCTCTTCTCTCTTTTTTCTATTCGAGCTTCTTAGTACCTCCGTTCCCTGATATTTTGCGTAGAGTCTATTGGCACCAATCGTTGCCTCCATTAGCACTGATTTATTACTGCCTATGTTGGATTCGCACATGAGAAAATGTCGCGGGTGGAATCTCAATATTTTGCGGGTGGTACCATCGTTGGTAATACTGGGTGTACGCTTACTTGCCGCATTGGCATACTGCCTCATACAATTTACAAGAGGGAACGAAAGACATCGCAATGTCAATGTTAAAGCTAGAGGAAAGAAGGAATCAACTGAGAAAGAAAACACCAAAGAAACGTGAGAAGAAACCAGAGGTAAAACAAGAAGAGATTGGGAAGGTAGAGATGGTTAATGGAATCCAAGTAGGTGATAATAGTAGGGACGTGGTTCTGGTAGTGATGTTGCAGCTTACGCATACCTCACCCGGCATAGTGAAGGAATAACTTGGTGGTACAGTATTTAAGACTTCATTTTGAAACAGTACTGAGAATAAGGTTTTGCGATTGACAGTGTTATGGGTGGGAGATCAGGTAAAAATGGATTTAGTCTTCGAGCATAGTTCAACTTAACTATACTGAGAGCATCAATGATAACATCAATGCCTATCTTAGTATCTGCCTATCATGTCTGTACCACACGACCCCACGAATGATGGTACCAAGTATGTAAAAAGTGAGAAACCCTTCTTCCAGATATTCAATAAACAACCGTTCAATAATTACACAAATACACCTACCCACCCCTATCACCTCCACAGCATGGGACAAAAGTAGAAGCTAGCCATCTGAGCATCCTACCTTCATCTAAGCACCAGTCGCCGAATCTAGAGTCAAAGATCTATCCATTCCGTCATCCGATTCCAAATCCGGCAACACACAATCGCCAGGATGACAAAGAGCGACGCTCTTATGACGGGGTCAATTATCGTGCTGTCCGTTGTCCTATCACTGCTCTGTCTTTCAGTTCTGGGAATCGGTGTGCTGGCTATCGTATACAATGCCCGGATAGGCTGTTGTGGGTCTAGACGGAGACGAGAGAAGAGATGCAGGAATCAGGCTGATATTGAGAATAATCCTGCAGCGTACCATGCATACAGGGATCGAAAAACCGGAAGGATAAGGGAATTGCGAATGCAACTGATATAGAGTTGCAGTTGGGTGTAGGGAGGAAGTAGGGATGATGTTGGATTATATACTATGAGGCGGAAGGAAGAGGCCAGAGGGTGATTGTGGGTTGAGGGGAGGATCTGAGTATGAAATTTTGAAATGGTCATGAAGCAACAGCTGGGGAGTTAAGGGCTCTACCCCTGCCGTATATTGGCAAGGTAGAATTTAAATACTCCAAAACATATATCTCGGGCCACTGAATCTGGCGTCCATCTACCAGCGGATCCTCCACGAGAGATTCTTTGATGACACTGAGCATAGAAGTTACCTTCTCCTCTTCAAGCCGTCGTGAATCACCACCAGCCCAACAAGCGCATTCTCCTGGTTCTCAGGTTTGCCATCTGATAGACACAGTGTAAGATAACAATAAAGCAGTAATCTTACGAAGAGACTATTGCAACTTAGAATACTCCATGACCTTCTTATCTATCTCCGAAATAGGTTCCCAGTACTGAGGAATCACATCTTCTTTTAAATCAACCTTCGTGATGGGAAATACACCAGTAGTCAGGTCTAAGAGAGGCGAGAGCGATCCCCATTGGTACTTGAGTAGAAGCAAGCATCATCAGTAAGGAAGTCTAAGAAGTGGAGGAAGGACTTACGGGATATCCTGCATCGTGTCTAATTACAGGAAACGGTGTACTGGGCATAATCAAGCCATCAATGGGACGACCAGTGCTGGTAAGTGACTGTGAAGCTTGCCAGCGTTCAAGCCAAGCCGTTTGAAGAAGAGCACGACGTTGTTGATTCTGCCATGTCTCAAAGACAGTCACAGGTTTGGCATTTGAAGTGTGACCGAGCCAGGCTTCCACCTGGAGGCGTAGTGGCTCACCAGAGGCATCTGTATCTGGTCTGAATTCTCCACCCCCTTCTGCAAACCACATTTTGTTAGTGATATCGGCAGCTTCATTAAAGTAAATCTCAGTTACGCAGTTGATAAGTTGTTGGGCAACCGAAGCCCTTTTGCACACAGCCGTTGCTACTTCAAGCGAAGTCCATTCTCCCTTTGCGATTCTCGCCACCACCTCAGACGCAGTTGATTCTGCAATTGCAAGCTCTTCGTCGGTGAAGAAACTAGAGGTCTTTGGCCAATCTTGAACATTTTGAAAGCCATCGCTTGGCATTAACTCTGATGGAATTCTCCATTTATCAGGAATTTTACCTGCCCTTTTCTCGCGCTTTTCAGCTGCGGTTTTATCCCATGGAATCATAACAGTGACCGACTGCAGTCACCTCTTCTCTTTTGCATGCGAAATTGGATAGAGTGATATGAAGCAATATACACGTTTGTTGGTCAGTTCTACTGCAAAACTGCTGAATAAGTATGAAGTGTTGTTGTTAGAGCCACTAGTGGACTGTACCGATGTCAACTCGATATGGAGAGTGGGATGTATCCTCAACTTGCTTCGGAACACGACTCTCGACGGCTTGACCCTATTAAGCAACCACATTTTCAGTTAGAAAATATGGTTGAAGGAAATTCTTCTCGATTTGCGCATAGTTCTTCATATGAGCTCGAACTACTACTATTGTGCCACCTCAAACCGAAGACACAGGCAGACTAGACTTGCGCAGGCCAATTCATATGCAGCATTCATCACTAGAGCCTATGCTTGCATTGATTCCAGGCCCACACCGTCGGCAGTACCTCTGATGGACGTCTTAGAAACTCTTAATTTAATCTGATCAAGAGAACTGCCTATCTCTCGTCGTAATGGATTTAGTTGCACGAACAGAATTGCTTGCCGCAACCCGTTTCATCTGCCCTGTCGCAGCAATTGCAGTCCTCTTGCTTCCCTGACTTAGGGTGTATTCCACGACCAAACTAAATTTTGGGTGTCGTTCTTGCGAATTTCTATTTGTCTATCGTCTATCTTTTATTATTAGTATATAATCTAAAATGAGCATATCCTCAACTCCTCCATACACGTTTGTTGACGCCCTTTCAAGTCTGGGATGAAGTGGCAAATACACCAGCTTCCAACGTGAGTATGGATAGGTAGTGCCATATTTTGCTGTGATTTTCAACGCCTGGTGCAATGCAGTCCCTCAGATTTTCCACGCAGCCCCATCGAACCTCTCCTGCTCTAATGCCCACTTGACAGCCCCGTAAACATCATTGACAATGGCCTTTGGCTTGTAAGCCGGTACGGTTCCATCTCGGTATACACCTGTCTTGAGCAAGATGGAAGTCCATTCCGTGCCATTTGGACTTTCAAAGTTGTTTGCTCCCCGGATGTCACTCTCGGGATTGTCTCCGACCATGAACACGCGCTTTAGGGGCTTGACCTCGTTTTTGTGGTTTTCATTTCCACCAAGAAGGCAAGCTCGGTAGCTATTAAGGACACGCTCGGCATAGTTGTAGGTTTCATAGTGAGGTTTACCGATGATCGTACTAGTGAGCTCGCTTCCTCCCGTGGTGGCGTGCCATACTCCGGCCAAAGAGGCTTGAAAGCCACCTTGTCCAAGGCGTGGCATATGATAGCTGGTGGCCCAAAAGAGATCGGGGTTGGAGAAGAATAGTTTTGGTTGTCCATCTTGTTGCCATCCGTTGTTTGGCAGTGATGTATCGCCATTCTTGTCAGAATAAGTGCCCAATACTCCATCCTTGGAGAGCAAGAGATCGAGGATGATTTGAGTATCCAAGGCCCAGTCTCGTGGATCATTGAAGACGAAGATCGCATCGAACTTCAAAGACTTGGAGGGATGCTGGGGGTTGACAGGTAGTGGCAATGGGCGGACGGTGGACTTGTAGTAGTCGCTGAAGATTTGGTTGAAAGGCCAGATGTGGGGATAGTGTGTGAGAATATCACCCGGTGTTACTACATTCTGAAAGCCATACCTGGTGCCCTATTAGTAGCGGACTTCTAGATCTGGGAGGTGCAACGTACATCTCAGCAACCTTTCGACACTTATCGCCGTCACCACCTGTAACCAGGATGGTCTTATCCTTCAGTCCTTCAATCTTGTCGGTACCTTCAACCAGCTGCTTGAATGGAGTGTGCGATTGGACAAAATTCTCTTCGGAAAGAGGTACGCCCAGCTTCTTGCTTAACTCAAGAACTCGCGCGCTCTCATGCTTTCCACCTCCATTTGTCAGGAGTATGAAGGGTATATTGTGATCGTGTAGATAGGTAAGGGCTTCGGACGCTCCTTGCAGTACAGATCCTTCTCTGAGGAGAACACCGTCGATGCTACAAGGTTGTCAGCTGTATTCTGGTATTGGGATGAGGGGGTCTTACTCAAACGCAAAGGCAAAGTCCGTGGCATCAGGCTCTTGCACAGCGGTTGAGCTATAACTGCGTTGGTGCGATCGCAATCGAGGAGAATTAATCGAGAATGCCATTGCAGGTCTTGCAGTAGAGCTGTATCTGCGGGACTCTGCGAGGACAGGTGCCATCGCGGGTCTTGCAGTAGAGCTATACCTGCGAGGTCCTTCGAAAGATGCGGAGGGAGCCATGGCGTGTGTTGTTGTTCGAAGATGGCATCGGCGACGGGAGGAGGGAGTATAAATCCTTTGGGGAAGGCCCGCACAACAGCTCTCTCGAGGCTGATTGGGAGGCTGCTGGCTCAAGGGAAGCAGGTGGGAGAGGCGTCGGGAGCTCGCTTTTTGTACAGGATTGGAGATGCGCACTGTCGCAGAACGCATAGTGCTGAGGGCTCCCATCGCGCACACAAGACTGGGCTGCAATAGAACAGGCAATATCAGAAGTGTAGTCTAGGTAAGTTGCCGTGGTGAAGATCGATTGGCATCGATTTGCTGGTTGCACAGCGGGACGTTATCTTTGGAGGCACGAAAGCGTCCATGTCCCATCCCTCGGCATCTTGACCTGCGGGCCGTTGCTCAAGGTCTGCACGGGTCAGAAGATGGCCTGTGCAGTGCCTATTTCAACCTCATCGTCTTCTGCTTGGCTCGCTCGTGTCACAAGCCTCCATGTACGTTTATGTGAGGGCGTGATGCTTCATGGGATCGAACGCCATATTGCCTTGATTCGTCTCACACGCCACAACGTGACTTGCTTGTACGAGAGAATCAAGCACCCGGCGGATGTACCTGCCACTGCTGACTTGGCATCAATAGAGCGCTGCAAACCAAGGAGCGCGCAGAACTCGACTGGGTAATCCATGACTTGAAAGCAGATTCACACAAGGGGGCAGATAACAAGACCAATGGTCCCTGCGGATCGAGAAACGGTGTGTAACCTCCAATGTCGGTGTAAAAGGAAGACGGAAGAAGAGGCGCACGCTTGCTTTGGTCCAGCAGTCCTGAGCGGTAGAGAGAAGAAAGTTTCTGGACTCGGGCATTTGTGGAAGCTTTGCTCTCGCCATAGCACGCTCAACCATGCTCACCCAATGGAAGCAAATGAAACCTATAGAGTAGCAAAATCGGGAGCGTCGTGGTGGGCTTGACTAGAAACCGATTAGTTCTGAACTTATCAGGCGGCATGTTTATGCCGGCGACAGCTTTAGAATCAACAAGTTGGGTTGCTTTGACTTACTCAAGCTCACTCACTCACTGCACCAGCTACGCTACGAGTCATAACTACAGCTTCAAGTTGCAAAGACCTTCCTCGAACTCTAACCATCTTCTGAGTTGCATCTCAAGCTCCAATCGAAGCTTCTGTCCTTGATTGTCTTTTCCGCGGCCCTTTGTTTTGGCTTCTGTCGCTGTAATGCTGCGGGTTAATTCGAACGAGTGAGGTTTGAGAATATGGGATTGTTTTCTTTTCAATACTCGGATAATCCCCAAAGGCAGTGCACATTCATAGGTACCTAAGACATACCGTAGACCCAAGATCTCGCCTTATTAAGGTCCAACCACAAATGGACGTCGAATACCGGTGTATCATTTCAAGTTCTTATCTCGCATACTGTACTTGGTCGAAGTGATGCATCACTTGATTGGCAACAGAGTGGTGTAAAATCAAGTTGATACTAGTACGTGGCATAAGATAGTCTTGGTTGACAACATTCACCTACACCAAATCTATGCCTTTCGTACCTCCTCTCAACAAGTCTTGTAAATGTAATTGCAGCACTCTTGGCACCAACAACGACAAGGTTGTTTCCCTGGGCGTCTGCTGGTCCAAGTGTTGCTGCACGTCCTGAATCATCAAGATATATTTTTGCAGCCCAAGCTCAGTGTGATTGCTCATCTATCACAATATAGGGTGTTGGATACCATGACTACCATCGCAAGGAACTGTCTTTCTCTACGTTCTACATTTATCAAATGTCTGGGTCAAACACGAAACGTAGGAAGCAGTTCCAAGGCCAGCAGCTCGTCTGCACCGTCCTACTTCCCCAGGACTAGTATCGACTCGGCTTGTCAAATCGGACCCCATACTTCGTAGACGGGAGTAGCGCACATAGTTTTTATCAAGAACCACAAACAAAACGAGTCAAATTGGACTGATCCAAGCTAAGGAGCTAGCGAGTGCGAAAGTACTCTCTGACATTTCTACACTGCGGCTACTTTATAGCTCATCCCTTCACCACACCAAATGGATCATCCGATCCTCAACGTGTTTAGCCTGTCCTCTACAGCCTCCAGCCTATCCCCACATCCTCTTACCATAGCCGCGACATCCCTCAATAGGAACCGGGTATCCGTAACCTCCTCAGCAATCCGTCTGGTCTGCAACCTCTGCAGCCTAACAGCGATATCGACAATCGCGTTCTTGTTGTGTAACCACAAAATCCTTTGTGGAAGATCACATTTGTAGTGCTGCTGTGTGGCGTCAAAGCTCCACTCCAAGTCCTTCTCCCTGCCTTCATGCACTGGTTCCAGGAACGGACTCTCGAAGCCCTTGAACTCTCTGATCAAATCCTTAACCGCATCGTAGATGACTTTCTGTGGTCCTCCGTCAAGATACAGAGATCTGGTTTTAGAATGGCTCTGGCTCCGTTTTCGAGTCCGTTTGAGATATTCACGCTCTTCGTAGAGTCCTTGTCGCAAGGTGGAAAGAGTATCCTGTACTTCGCGCGGTGCTTGGCCCAACGTGTGAAATGCATCCCAGAATGCGTGCAGCCAAATTGCCAATGTGAAAGAGAAGGAGACGAAGCCTATGACTGTGGAGGCCAAACTGATTGGGGCCAAGGAGTCAGTCGAAGCCATTGTGTCACTTGAGCTTCGATGCCTAGATGCACTTGCGCAGCAAAGAGAACGGGGAGGGGCTGTAGGGTCATCTCGCCGGATGTTGACGCAAAGTCGGTAGGTTCTGTACGTACAAAAGGTACGAAGATACCTTACTTTCGCACCTCGACCGTACGGCACTGTAGGTTGGCAAACACGGTTCTTCGTAAACAATGGAAAGATAATATCGCGGCTGCCGGGGTAAGCGGAAAGAAATCTCCGATTTGCTGAGTGCAATGCCGAGGGATCTTCAAACAATGACGTGTGGCTGAGCCCGGGGGCTGACCAGCGAACAAAGAGAAGGCCTGGATGAAAGCGTGGCGCGTAGACCGACGACATAAGTGCCACCAGTGCTGCTTCGCCTTCCTCTCACAATGCGCAATCGTTCGTCTCCTCACGAACAATAACATTCAAAAATCGCTATCCAAGATGATGGAATACTTTACCCACAAGAAAGTCAAGAAGAATGAGAAGAAGGCCGACACGCAAGTCCAGACCCCGATCATCAATGAGGAGGATGAGAACTTTCTCGGACGCATAATATCTGCCGAAGGTACACCACCACCTCTACCAACGCGACCGACGGGCTTAGAGAATGGGGTGGTTGGGGATGCCACGGACAACAAGCTGCAGATGGTAGTTCACGATGACGAGGCTGCCGCCGCCAACGAGAAGGAGTCTGCTAAGCCCAAAGACAAGGGCAAGGGGAAAGAGACCGAAAAGTCGAAGGATGAGAAGAAAGGCAGTCGATTATCGTTCATACAGCGGACTTTCACCAAAAAGGCAAGTTCCACAATCATAGCAGCTATGTCACTCGACTAACATGTTCTCTCCAGGACAAGAAGCACAATGGACTCAAACCCGAAGGCCCTGTAAGCCCCAAAGAAGTAGAAAAAGAAGAAGACGATATCAACAGAATCCTCGACGACCTCAACCTCGCAGCAGTCAATAACCGCGCTTTCTCTATATCCAAAGAATCGCAAGAACTCGTGCAAAAGTTCACCGTTATCCTCAAAGACCTGATCAACGGCGTCCCAACAGCTTATGATGATCTCGTTCACCTCCTTGATGATTCGCAAGGGCAATTGGCAAAGAGCTATGATCATCTGCCTAGCTTCTTGCAGAAGCTAATCACACAGTTGCCGAATAAATTAACAAGCAATTTGGCGCCGGAATTGTTAGCTGTGGCAACAGAAGCGCAGGCTTACAATGGCGCAGGAGGAGCCGCAACAGCCGGTGCTGGTTCAGCAAGTTTCATGGGCGCAGCCAAGAGCTTCTTGAAACCTACAAGTCTAAAGGATTTAGTTACGAAACCAGGCGCAGTTGTAGGGATGTTGAAGGCTATTATGAACGCATTGAAGCTAAGATGGCCTGCATTCATGGGGACGAATGTCTTGCTAAGTCTTGCTCTTTTCGGTAAGTCATCTTTCAGCTGAATCATGAATCAATGGTTTTAATTAATATACAGTCCTCCTTTTCGTCTTCTGGTATTGCCATAAACGAGGCCGTGAGGTACGTCTCGCCGGCGAAAAAGTCGTAGACAGCGAAGGTCGAGTCATCGAGCTCGATGACGACCGCATGCTCGACCAAGCGGGACCCAGCAACAACGGTTCAGCTCGTACACCACGTCCCAATTCTCCAGCCCGCCGAGCACGAACGCCAGAAAATAGATCCCGGACACCAGAGCGTAATGCTGATTATGCCACCGGCGCTTCTTCAGCATTGAAGAAGAAGAATTCAACGAAGGAACGAAAACGATGAGATTGATGATAAACTGTTAGATATCCCTTTGATGAATACGTGATGAGAGAACGAGCATTTGTTTTGTTTGGGGTAATGGGTTACGGAAAGATGATATGGAACGAGGCGTTTTGGACTTGAGATTCTTCCTGCCTGGTGGCATTGCAGGATTTAGCGTTGAGCTTAACGTACAGTACTTGGCGATCAAGTATCTCTGTAGTAATAAATGAACATACCGTTGCTTCATACAAGATCCAGTTTCCTTGGTCGTCTTTCGTTGTCGTCAATACTTTACGTCAGGCATGATAAGAGGCCGGACATATTGACCTGGCATATGAGTATAGGAGATACCATCTCGACAGGTGGTCCAACTATTTGGGCTTAGAAAGAGAAGAAATCAACATATCTTGCGTGGAATACTTTGCATTGCACAATTTTCACAAAATACGCGTATCACTTTTGCAGTCCAAAGTCACAGGCACGGTCACCACATACAGGAGCGTCTTGTATGATCAAAGAGTTTAATTGAACGAACTTCTTCCCAGCCTGACTGTGTCAACCCCACTGGTTAACTGGCAGCCAGCGCAATGAGAGGTCCATGAAGTCGATCTAAAAATACAAGAAGATTCTTTTGATCCTCAAAATAGACGGCAATTGACCGTATCTCATCACTTCCATCGACTCCATTACTCCATGGATATATTCACCATCTGCGCCAAATGCACCTCGTAAACGCCTCCAATCACTCCTTCATTCCTCACCAGACTCGTTGCGACGCATAAGAGCTGGGACTCCACCACGCGCCGGGTCGCCTTGTGCCATGTAATCAACCTCGTCGACGATATCCCAAACGATATCCTCAGCAATCTGTTCGTCATATCGTTCAGATACTGCACGTGTCTTCTCTCCGACTGTCTCGCTGGCCGCTTCGACCTGGTTGGCCTTCGTATATCCTGGTGGGGGGAAAGCAAAGTCGGGTCCAAAGTTTGCCTCGGCAACTGCTCCAGCGAATGAAGAAATAGTGGGAAAGTAGCCGAGCATACCATCGTCCTTTCCTACTCGGGCATTGGCGTTCGGAAGAGAGGTGATCTTGGGGTCTGGGTGAGAAGCTGGAGGAAGGAAGGCCAATAGATCCGTGAATGCAATTCCCATGTCGCGGCCATTCTTGTAAACTCTGATGTATGAACCAGGAAGCGTACGGAAAGTGGGGAGGGGATGGGTAGCCGAAGGAGGAATGCCTCTCTCTCCCTTTTCAGAAGCAGGGATGACATAGTTTTGGTCCTCTGTGTACTTCAGCAAATTATCATCAACAGCATAGTCGATAACCTCCATGACCAGTTGACCCTTGACATGGCGAGCAAAGCGATCGCGGACAATGTCTGCAGCTGGGCCACTAGGCATGTCATTGTCAGCTGAGTCGACTGCTGGGTTGTAGGTACCATCCACGATCTTCCGGTGAAGGCTCAATGGTGGTAAATTGATCTCTAGACCAACTACATCACCCTCGTGAATGCCATCCTCTTTCTCTGGGAAAAAGTTGAGAGGGCGACCTCGGTGGTATTTGTAGCCATGATTAGAGCGAATGCCGTAGCTGTAAGAATCACTGCCTACCGGTCTCCCCAAATCTGTCTCGCGGCGAGAAAATCCGACACATATATGTCCAACGCTCTTGCGGTATCCAGCATCTGCAATAGGGCTTGTGTAAGGATGACCAAGCAAGTGCTTGACCTCGAAGAAGAAGCGGCCTTCACGGACACAGCAGTTGCTCTTGCCAGAAGCCCAGCCTTGGGGTTCGGTGAGCTTAAGGCCTGTCACGTCGATGAGAGTCCTGGAATCTCGGTCGGCATAGCTGATTCTTGGGCCGAAGGGGGCAACCTCGGTGGCGCGGTAGTATTGGGAGTGTACGAATCTCGGATCAGCAACGGCAGGCTCGTAGCGCAGGGACTTTCCATTGGTGATGCTGACAAACGTTAGCAGAGTGCAGCACAGATCGATCTGATGACAACTTACACGTCTGGGGAGAAGAAGTCGATGCCAGCAAGATCGGGGTTGCCAATCAGTCTCTTTGCGGAAGCGCCCAATTGAGGGTTAGCTGGAGTTGTGAAGTCGGAGTTCTTGACAATCTCTTGGATGAAACGGATTGGTCCAGATGGCTCAGGCTGGTTACGAGCAGGTGTGGTTGAAGGCTGTCTGCCCTCTCCATCACGCTTCTTTTGAGTCTCCGTTCGTGGACGACTGGACGGCTTTCGCTCACTTGACTCCATTGGAGCCTCTTTCTTGTCCATGGTGGAAGCTTCTCCAGCGTCGTCGTCGTCGTCGTCGTGTAAGTTCAAGTCTTCAGAGGCTTGAATGAGAGCAGCGAGGTCGCGGGCTTTCTTTGCCTTTTCTTCAGCACGCTTTCTAGCGTTATTGCGATCGTTCGTTGCGTGCACTGCTTTTCTTATAAGCTCCGCTCGCTTTTCGAGGTTTGGCTCGAGATTTGCTTTGGCGATCTTCTCATCATGATGCTTCTTGCTATCCTCCTCTGTCATTCGAGTAGGAGCCATCTCGGCTAATTGTCGGCGATGATTCTGATTGAAATTTGTTCCGTTCCGAGCGGGTGCACGGTGGTATTGTGGAGGTGACGTCGATGCGGCCGCTCCTCCGATGAGGATCTTATTTATTTGGGTGGAGGTGGTGTGGAAGCTAGTAATTAGCTTTGCACTAGTCCCAACTTGAGCCAGCTAGTTTGGAAAGTCACCTGATAATCACCCATGGGGATCTGTACTGCACAACACTTCCCTCTACATAAAGTGGTGATAGCAGAACAATACTCTATCCTTATACATTGCGATGAAGGGGTTATTTATGTTGCCTAAGACAAACACAAACTACTTTAGAGATTAAGAATATAAGCAGAAGTTGTACATCAACAAAGGTTAAAAGAGAAAATATCGAAGCCCGTAGAACCAAGTAGTCTGCACCAGAAGACCAGTGCTTGACTATGGGCCACCGACAGCCTGCGAGTCAAACATTAACGCAGTTGCCTTTTGGAAAACATTCTGTATATACTTCTGAAATAAATGATATATTTGTGAGCTGTTCAAACCAGTTCAATCAATGATTGAGAAGCAACGTTGCTGTTTGCCGCAGTCTTCTGGAACATACCTTCTGTTTTACTCTCTTCTATGCTTGTCTTTATTCTTGTTGCTGTCCTTCAAGCGTAAAGTGACAGGGCTTTATTTTGACATTGATCAAGCCAACTCAGCCATTCGTCAAAGCAGCTTTGCTATTCGAGGAAGTCTTTCAAGACATCATGTAAACTAACTGCTTCCCCCTTCAGGTGCACACTTCTCTCCTTGTTGTCTACCTTACCTTAAGTGATGCATTTAAAACTGGAGTTTATGCTTGTACCCTTCCTTCGTGTAGTGTAATTATAGGTAATCAACTGCTAGGAAATTTATATTCAAATTGCTGTATATGTCTAAGTTGCTAAAAATAACCTGGTAACGTAAACAATAAAGCTTTACTTCTACTGCTTACAGTAGAGAAGAGGAAGAGGAGTGTGCATGACAATCTAAAGAGTTCTTCTTTTCTATAGTACTAACGGGTTGATATAAAGTACAAACATTGCGATGCTTAAGTTTGAAGGTCTATTCTGAGGACAAATAGAATTCATAGAGCTTGGAGAACATAGTAGGCAGAAATTTGCTTGACTGAAAACATATGTAGCTAGAAGCAAAATTGCTACAGAGCTACTAAAGAAAGGGATTGTCTCAATATTGGATAGCGTTGCGTATGTATTGTTTCTAATATCCTACCAATGTATATTTCAGACATAATACTACTACAAACCAAGGAATGTTAATTCCCTTCTTGTAAATTGAATTCATCCTCACTACTCTATATTATATTCACTCGATCCCTCTAATCTCTTAGACAAGCAGAAGAGATATGCAAGTCACTTCTTCTTGACCCACGTCACCCACCGCTTGGGCAGAATTGCAAAAAGGCAGGAGTTTTAAAGTAGGTACCTAGTTCTCAACCTTTTCTTGACGTATTTTCTACACCCAAAGATAACAACTAGCCATATCTCAATCTGCCTTACCTAGACTTTGAGCCACTGATAACTTGACTATGTACTATGTCAGTAGTGTGTACCGGATATGTCATAGGTCGACGATGAGTGCAAAGCATGTGAAATACTTGCATGGAACGCATATTGAGAACAGGGCTTGGAAATGAAAGAATGGAAGCAAAAGACTAGTGCAACATTTTGGATTAAGAAGTGGAATTGAGCCATTGGTGTATAATTAAGGATCCTTTGCACGATCCACTTTAATGGAGGAGTTACACAACCTCCATGGCGTTGCAAAACACGACCTCAGCACTTGACGCAGTTATGGCTTTGGTGCACGCCACAGAAGAGAACCTACAGAAAGCATGAAATCAATTACTGAGAGAAAAAAGCATCTAATAGAAGGTTGTAAAATTGGCTTCTTCTGCCATTTCTTTAGAAGCCTACAAAAAGGCTAGAAGGATGCAAGATAGAGAAGTCTTGTCGCAAGCAAACAATGAGATCTAGTGGCGGTCGGTAGCCCTTAAGCGAGCCCCTTTTATGTCTTGGCAACTTTGGCCTCGTTTGGAGCCTGCCGGGAATCATCTGCAGTGCTGTGCTGTACTTCAACTTAGCCGGCAGGAAACTTGCAATCCACACAAGTCCACCGTGGGCGCCTCCGACGAAATGCGATAAGGATGAGAGATACAGCAGTCGCTCCACAATGCAAGGCGTCGGAGGAACTACGACGGGGTTTGTCCCCATGGATCAGGACATCATGAGAACCCAAAGCCCATTCGGGCACTCTTTGAGGCTTTGCCCAGCTTACAGCCAACATGTCGCGCATCATCATTGAGAATGTTACTATCCTGACCCTCGACGACTCAGATGCCTTCTTCTATCCTGGCGTACTGGAGATCCGGAATGATAAGATACACAGCATTCGGGACTGGTCAGTGGAAGTTGTGGAGGAGGCATATGATGGGAAAACTGTCGTTATAGATGGCACGGATAAGCTTGTGATGCCTGGCCTCGTAGACCTGCATTTCCATACAGCCGTGGCGAAGGTTGGTACTCTGCTAGCATTTGTGGGCTTGCCTGACAATTCTCCCAGGGCTACAATGACAACCTTCCACTCTGGGAGTACCTCGACACAGTATGGTATCCTTCAATTCGAGCCCTCACTCCCCAGTCTGCGAGAATAGCTGCACTTCACAGCTATATTGCAGCCCTGAAATCTGGCACTACGACGGTGAACGATATGTATAGACACCTTGATTCGCTTGCCAGCGCAGCTTTGCAGACCGGTATACGAGCAGTTCTCAGCAACGATATAGCACTTCCAGAGCATGGCCTGGATTCCGTAGAAGATAATATTGAGGCATACAAGAAGAATCATAACCTTGGCGATGGAAGAATCAAAGTTTGGTTTGGGTTGGAGTGGATGCCCATTTCAGATGCCCCGTTACTTGAAAAAATTGGGCGCATGAAGAAGGAGCTGAAGACTGGCGTGCATTTACATCTTTGCGAAAGCAGAACCGAGCTTGAGAATTCCATGAAGAGATTCGGGAAGACTCCTGTCCAGATGGCATATGACGCTGGTCTTTTAGGCCCTCATACTGTAGCTGCACACTGTGTTCATCTCTCAGATGCAGATATTAAACTCTTTGCCGAAACTGGGACTTCCATCTCGCATAACGCGGGCTCGAATGCAAAGCTAGGAAATGGAGTCATGCGCTTGCAGGATATTGTGGCCGCTGGGATTAATGTTGGCTTGGGGGTGGATGCTTGTGAATGTCACAATTCTGTTGATATGTTTGAGACAATGAAGATTACTTCCTACATGCAACGGGCAAGTCACGAGGATGCAGCGTTAGGGCCACCAAGTCAGATTCTCCGAATGGGTACAAAGAATGGTGCACAAGCTCTTGGAGTCGATGCAGGTGTTTTGGCTATTGGAAAGAAAGCAGATGTAATAATCCTCGACTTAAAGAGAGATATGATGTTCACGCCACTTCTGAAAAGTCCCCTTGGCGAGAGAAGGAAGATGCTGGAAAGCCACTTGGTCTTCGGATGCAATGGAACAGCGGTTGATACTGTTATTGTCGATGGGAAGATTGTCGTTGAGGGAAGAAAGGTATTGGGAGTGGATGAAGAACAGGTTAGACGGGACATGGACAACATTTTCGAGGGTCTTGTTGCAGAGATGGAAAACTTACGGAGTGACAGAGAGAAGGTATAAAAGAGTTGCCAGTATTAATATCCATCGCATCGAATGTGCTGTACCGACCTCAGCGTGACAGAGAAGAAGGCTATGTAGTCTTTCACACCTAGGGTATATGTACTAAAGAGCAAGTTAAGACTTATGAGGACCTGTACCAACAAGTTCATGAACCTCTCGGCGAACGATGGCATTGTAGAACTTAAGTCATTACTAAGAAGTAGTCACCTGAATCAAGTCATAATATTTGGCTAACAACAACAATCTGCCAAGTAACAGCAAACTAAGACTTCAGCGAACTTCAGAAGAACCCGCTTTGTCTCCGGTATGCATCATCTCTCCTAGATTATTCCTCATCCTCATTATAAATATCATCAATTTCACCAAACGCAAAAGTTACAACCTGGCCCCCACAAAAAGAAATCACTCCCTCCGAAAGCTCCATATCACACATCGCGTTGAAAACATTGATTCAGTTTCTTACCATACGCTCTTCATCATCTCGAAAGTCTCTCTATTCAGAAACTCTGAATACTTCGTCATGATTGGTACATAGTTCGGCGATCATGACAAGACCCACGCAGAAGTCTTTCCAGTACGTTAAATCATATAGGTACTTTTTCTTCGACGAGCTTTGAGGACCAGAATTTGTCAAATTTGGGCGACGAGAAAGGTATATCAAATGAGTTGATAAGAGTACGTTTACAAGCAAAGAGACATCAGGAAGTTGTTATCTGTGCGTCATTTTAAACGTTAGTACTCGACACACGACACAGCCATGACTTTAGTTATTTTCTTCCAATCCAAGTACTGCTCTCCGTCTCCTTTTCGGACCTGTTATGTCTCTTCCATTTAATGGTAGTGCTGTGACTGGAAGATGCTTAGAAAAATGCGTCCGACTTAGTCCAATTAATTTATGGGTGCTTTAAACCTTCGAGCCATTGACTCGGCATCCGCGCTTAAGATCTTGGTGTGGGGTATTGTTTGACTATTCTTTTCTCCCATTTTTCATTTTTTCATTTTTTTTCCAGGCTGTTCTTCATGGCCCAGTAATCTTGTAAGAGCCAATTGATAGAGCATAACCATCTTCACCATCACTAGCACTCAACTACTCTTGCGCCCCGCACAAGGATACCTACCATATTGTAAAGTCACCTCTTGACTATCTCGAGGGCAGAACACACAAACAACTTATATATGTCACCCAAACTAATAGGCTTCTCAAATTCACTACAAAGGGAGTAAAGAGTACCGGAACGCAGCAGTAGATCGAGGTTCGGTTGATCATTCCAATCGAGTCTACTAAGAAGCTTCACAATACCGAAATTCAAAAAGACAGGATTGAGGGAAACGCGAACACGAAGGAAAGGAATTCACAATGAGTGAACTGGCAGAAGCTGTGGGTCTTTCTAGGCTATCTGAAAGAGATGCTGCTCAAATGGGGCTCTTGATGGGGTTATACTGAGCAGTATGCTCTGCAAAGAATACCTAGCTCATTGTTCACGAGTTCTGGGAAGTAATCGCAAAAAGTATCAACTTCGAGCGATCTTCAGAACTTGACAGTGAGGCCCCATCCTTTGGCCATGACTCTTGCCGAAACAATCATTATAAGAGCACCAGCATAGACACTTCCAACAAACACAATGGTACCCCAATATTTCCCGCCGTTCCGCTCAATAATCTCTCCTACAATTGGGACGCCCGTCAGGCAGCTGATGCTCACTATTGTGTAGCACGTCGCGTAATACCGACCATAAACCTCGGTTTCGCACAATTCTGTAATTTAGGAACTCGGAGTCAGCTTACTCGTCCTAGGAAAATCTAAGAGTAACTCAAACGTGATTCAGGAGTAAAGAGCATTAATGTCTAGAAAGGAAGTTTTATCCCGAGATGTTGACTTACGTCCAATGCAGACAGGCGCCAAGCTAATACCTCCACCGCTAGCAAAGCCGAAAAGGAGAGCATAGACCACAAGTCCAGGTTTCGAATATCCAGCAGGCAACCAGATGGCGAAAGATGAGACCATGATTATGACTATCGAGATTATGAGAGCGTTGTAGCGTCCAATCTTGTCCGCATAGTAGCCAGGGATCCAACGACCAAACACGGAGCCTACGTTCAAGATGACGAGAATCTGAGCTGCAAAAGCTTGGGAAAAGCTTTCTTCTAGAGCATATGTGCTTATGTAGGTCAAGGGCACAAACAATCCCCATTCCATCAGGAAAAGTCCAATCGTCGTCAGAAGGAATACTGTACTCTTGAATATGCGGAAGTCGGGGTGGGCATTGCTATTCTCCGCCGCGGGAAGTCGAGACGAAATTAGAATATTGGCAATAATGCAGGCAAAGAGGAAGATGAAAGCGATTATACGAGTGCTCCATGCGAAGCCGACTTCTGGAATGGTCTTCTGGAGTAGCAGGGGCAATATGATACCTCCCACAGAGCCACCTGTTGCAGCGATTCCCGTGGCCGTACCTCGCTTGACCTTGAAGTAATGACCAATAACTGCAAAGGATGGGGTGAATAGAAGAGAACATCCTATACCACCCAGAATACTAAATGCTAGCAAGAAGTGCCAGTACTCTGCAAAGCCCTCAGCATACAATTCGATTTTCTGAAAGAAAGACAACTTACCTGTACAGACACCTAGCAGCATCATCGAAGTAACCGAGCAGATTGACCCAGCTAAAATCAACCATCTTGGCCCATACTTGTCAAAGACAGGGCCAATATAAATCCCACAAAAATAAGCCAGGAAAATGTAGACTGAAAACAGCCACCCAATCGTCCCATCAGTGTAGTGTACCAACTGATGCGCAGAGATATATGCCTGAAATTGAGAGAAGGTGTTCATAACACCAAACGAGGCTAGCATTGTGCACCAACAACCAAAGACGACAAGCCATGCTTTCAAGCCCCCTTCCGGATATTGGACATCACGTTCTTCGTCCGCATCTGACGAGTACGATGGTTTTTCATTGTCGACCCCAGATGTTTCAGTACCATTTGATACATTTTTGGATGGGCTATCCAAGAATTTGGACGAGGGGTAGCCTATGGGATGTTCGATGTCGGGAGTACTGTCTGCATCAGTCTCCTGTATATTCTCCACTGCCATGCGCTCGCTCAAGGGACCAGGAGAAGTGGCTATGCGTTCTGCCTACTGTACGAGCATACGGCCATCGAAGTTGCGATTCAAGAGGGTTTCCTTGTTGTGCCTTGGTCGTTGAGTATGAGTGGAGGTCCTATTTCCAAGGAAAGGGAGGGAGGTCAAACGGCGCGTCCGATTTCCAAGTTGGACATCGTCTACGACAGTGGAGTTCGTGTCACATCCCCCACTTACGAAGTACTCGAGTATGGTACAACTGAAGCGATACGGCGTCGGGATGCGATTGCTTAATTCCCGCCCCTCTGCCAGTCCAAAGCCAATTCGAATGTCATCTCTTCAGGGTAAAGGCGTGGACGTTCATCGTCGTCGCCAGGGGAAGTCAGTTGCAAGGAAGACTTCCACGATGTACGAAGTATTGTGCGGCATTAATTGTATATTCGTACCACCGTTACCGTATGGGCGTCTGAGAATCATCTTCGTCTCCGGAACTCCGTGCCCTTTTCAGACGACACAACTTCATAGGTACCCAGCAGATAACGAACCGGCAGGCAGGGTCGTTGCTCATTGCTTCTTACCAACTAAGGGATCCGGCTGGATGCCTATATGCCTGTACTGTCCAGCGAAATGGCGTTCGTTTGCGGTTCATCGGCGGGATTACAGGTCTGAGCATGCTCCGAACCATCCTCTGCTGGGGTCTGCTATCTGCTATGGGGCTCAAGTACAGTCCTGTGTATTTTCTCCGGAGGCACGGCAAGGATCTTTATTGAAACACCACGAGGAACCTGGAGAGACGACCGTCTTTAAATAAAGTGGGCGTCCTCTTCCAACCTCGACTTGGCCGCAGCTTTATCTCCTGTGTATATACACCCATCTGTCGTGCGATCAGCTACGGAGTATACGCAGGAGCAAACGCCCCATTTATCGCAGGTCGAAGTCACTCATTTGAATACCCAAAACGCCGACAAGTTTCCTATCTTACATTTCGAACCGTCAATATGACGGCCCAGAGGACGGATATTGCGCAGGACAGGTTCTCGAACTCGATGGAGCTCAACCACAAGGACTTGGAGAAGAATCACGACAGTTCGCCAGAGGAGTCCATCAAGGAAGGATATGCAATTGCAAGAAGGTTTCCTGTTCTGCAAAAACTGGCGACCTTTGGCGTGGAAGTTCGCGGTATTCAACCAGTTCCGGTAGAAGAGAGGACGGATACTCGCATTGTCAACTTGTTCTCCTTGTGGTTCACTGCCTCAACATGTCTTCTACCGTAAGTTTCTTTCGCATCTTTACCGAAACCTGCTGATGACAATATAGAATTGCCACCGGAATGTCTGCTACTCTCAGCTACGGACTGAGCCTTCGGGACGCTTCACTCATCATCATCTTCTTTACACTTCTCTCCTGCACACCCGTAGCTTGGATGGGAATGATGGGACCAAAGACTGGAATGAGACAGATGATCCAGGCTAGATACTACTTCGGACTCTACCTCATCGCCATCATCGTTATTCTGCAACTCGCCACGCTCACAGGCTTCACCATTATCTCGGCTATTGTCAGTGGCCAGACACTTAGTGCTATTAGTGGAGGTACCTTGAGCTTGTCAGTAGGTATTGTCATCACGGCCTTGATTGGACTTGGAATCTCCTTCATGGGATACGGTTTCCTCCACAACTACGAGCGCTACTCGTGGATCCCTACCCTGATCGCAATTGTCATCACAGTTGGCTGCGGTGGAAAGGACCTGTTCTTACAAGCTGAGACCGAGCCACCGGCGCCAAGCACCATCCTATCCTATGGATCGCTTGTAGCTGGTTTCTTGATCTCATGGTCCACTCTTGTCTCTGACTTTGCAGTCTACATGAGCCCAGATGTCCCAAAGTAAGTGCTACAGCCAACCCTCACTCGACTCAACATAGTCTAACACTTTCGCAGAACCCGTATCTTCTCATATGTCTACTTTGGGCTCGCCCTCCCCACGATCCTACTCATGATCCTCGGTGCTGCTATTGGAGGTGCTGTTCCCAACGTGCCCGCCTGGGCAGCAGCCGACCTCGCCGATTCCACAGGAGGAGTTATGCGTGCCATGCTCTTGCCCGCCGGCGGCTTCGGAAAATTCGTTGCCGTGCTCCTCGCCTTCAGCGTTATCGGAAACGTCGGTGCCTCCCTCTACTCGATTTCCGTCAACTTCCAAGTCATTCTCCCCATCCTCGTACACGTTCCCCGTTACGTCTTCTCCATTATTATTACGGCCATCCTTATCCCAGTCGCCATCGTCGTAGCAAAGAACTTCTATGAGTCTCTTGGAAACTTCCTTGGTGTTATTGGCTACTGGGCAGCCGCCTTCATTGGCATCGCCCTCACTGAGCATCACTTCTTCAGAAATGGTGATCCCGCTAGTTACGATCCGGCGATTTGGAATGTCGGTAGCAAGTTACCAATGGGTATCGCAGCCTTGGCAAGTGGCGCGTTGTCGTTTGCAATAATCGTTCCTTGTATGGATGAGGTTTGGTATACGGGGCCCATTGCCATGACTACAGGAGACATTGGATTCGAGGTCGGCTTTGCTGCTAGCGTTCTCCTGTACATCCCGTTGCGAACATTGGAGAAGAAACTTACTGGTAGATAAATGATCTCATATATTTCTATTTAAATGGCGGGAAAAAGGATCTTGTAGTTTCAAATATAGAGATGAGATATGTACATTCATGGAAATCTTCATTCACATCACATCTCCTTGAGGTATATACCTATTCGTGTAGTTAAGGAAGGCGCGGACACTTCCCAGTAGCAGCGAAAGCCCCTTTTTAGCCGAGTCTTTTACCCCTGTATGTGTTGCAATCTCAAGCTCACAAATTGCACCGCTCTGCACCAGGAGAAACTTGGGGGCTTGATTGTCTGAGTACCGGTAGCTCAAGTGTAACATCGTCTAACCAAATCCCATGGTCTCCCATCAAGCCCGGACTGGGGTTCTTTGTGTAGCAAACAATCTAGGGTGTCTAGTTCAGCCTCTTCCCACAAATGCGAAGAGCTTAACACTGGTCGAAGGATGTTACCTATATAAGAAGAAAACAAAGCAAGCTCCGGCGCTACATTATATGTTCAAGAGCTACAGAACTCATCAATCATCGTCATTGGCCATACTTGTGCAATGGTATGATTTCTGTTCCAAGGTCCTAGACTAGACTTGAGGTAGAGATAGATTCTTGCTGCAAAGGTAGGCACAGTATGCTTTCATTAGAGCATGCACCTTTTGCCCGTTTTGTGCATTTTCTGCACCTATTTTGGCATTGTCCACTTGGGTGGAATGTACAGTACCATACCAAGTCAATCCAGTCGTACAACCCGCGAGAACCCACCGGATATTTGCTTGCGAGCTGGAACGGGTGGGCACCGTACGGAAGCTATATAAATTAGGTATGCTTGAGTTTTCAGTTCAGTTTTTAATGTTGTGTAGGGTATACATAAGACGATATGCTCAGTTCCCCCAGCTCGGGTTGAACTCCCGACCCATTTCTATCGCCATTGGCTATTTCCTTCGGCTTCATATATGCTGATTCTGCCGTTTCCTTGACTTGAGGCCTGCATCTAAACCCTCCTGAGACCAAGTCCTATATAGAAATTGGGCCACTGGGGTTCGGACTACTGATCAATGCCTCTTTCTTATTCAGAGCGAGCACCATAGCCACTGACAATCCCTGTTGCTTGGGCTCTGGGTTCTGGCGGGAGTTGATCCAACATATTGCCATTTCTCCCGGTTATCTGATTGCAGATAACTGCAAACAGAATGGTGGCATCCCATAATGCTGCATGCTGCATCTCACAGTGCCGCAGCCAGCACGGAGTAATGCGGGTGCCCCGTTGTACAGGGCACATACCTCAATTCGTCGACGTCGACAACCTGGAATGATTCCGGCCTGACTTATCAGGACAGCATAGCCAGCACAGCCTAGCCAGCACAGCCAGCGTGGCCAGATAGAATGGTGCCACCGTCACTCTCAAGAAAGCAAACACAACCTGTTCTTCTTATATATTGACCAAGGAGTCCTCCTCAGGCTCTTCTCAGGAGTCGGACGCCACCAGCACGCCAGCGCCACCGTGCGCCTTCGACATGCCGAGCGCTTGCTTGAATTGGGTTTCACGCTCACCACGGCGACATGGAATCTCTGTCACAAGTCGAACAAGTCAACAAGGGCAAGGCTTCTCCAAGAACTGCTCTCTTCCATGACCCTTGTTGAAAAGGTCGGCTGGCGTGCTGGTTGGTATTGCTGCCGCCGTACAAATCGAACCTGGCGATGTGGTTTGCTCACTGTTGGTAGCAGCTAAACTAGACCATCCTCTCAAAAAGCGGAGATGGCTTCAGGGATGTCAGAACCCGCACAAACAACCCATGCTTTTGATTTGGCATCTCTCTTCCACAACGACGACACTGAGCAATTCCTGCTATTCTCCTTGGCAGTCTTGCTCTGGTCATTCTTGTTGCTTCACCATCAATTGACGCCTTTACTGTGCAGTCAGTCTGTTGCTGTCCTATCGACCCTCATCACCACCAGAAAAACGCGTCTTCTCCAGCAGGACCCCGAGTTGAGAAGTCCGACCACCATTGCAGCAACTGCGAGCTTAGAACCAGACATCCTTTGATTGCGGTTGACATCTCTCCACATAATGGCCTCTTCAGCTAAGACCGCAAGGGCTCTTGAACTGGCTAACCATGTGAGTTTGGTTTTGTTATATACAACTTCTCTCAGATCATCCCCGCATGCGCTTCAGTACCTTTGCGCCAAACAGAGTCTTCAATCCCAATGCTGACCTGTGTTCGATTAGGCTCTCTCCATGCTGTATGCCACCGATTATTTCACCGAGGAGGAATGGATTCAGCTGGATGGGTTGATGCACAAGGGGAAGTATGTCTGGACCCAAGGTCCAGCTACCTGGAGCCTCCTAGACAGCAAACCGTTGATGGCACCTCCCGATAAGAGAAGGGAGCACACAGGTAGGGATCAAATTACCCAGTCCTTCGATTTCGCAACTCGCCCGGCACTTCCAAGCCCTCCAGAGAGCCAGTCTACACATACAACGTGCCGAAACCCAAATGACTCCCCTCTCGTTGACTTCTCGTCGGCAGAAACATCGGAACGGCCTCAACCCTCTCCTTCTCCGCGAAAGATACTCCAAAATACGAAGTCGAAGAAACCAGATCCTCTCACAAAAGCCAATCTCAATTCTATTCCTGAGGCACCAAAGGCAATATCGCGCGGGCCCCCCCATATCGCTGAGCTCAACGAAGAATACAAGAGAAGAAATGGTGGACGATCTCCTAGAAGCATAGCAGACGTATGGCAGCCAAATAACCCTGAACACTGGTCAAACAAATGGTCTTCCAGATCGGTATCTCGTGTGTCCTCGGCCAACGTAGTGAATGGAGCATCTACCGGTGTCATGTCAACAAGTGCCCCAAGGGCTGATAAAAGCTGCAGACTTATCGTCGAAAAAGGTACAGTCCTTGTTGCTCAGAAAAGCGCCCAGAAACCAAGGAACAAGAGTGTTCCAAGAATATCTATCCTAAAAGGTGACACCTTTGTATACGAACATCACGTATCTGGACCATACCACTCTGGACTGAACTTGCGTTCAAAGGAAAGGGGCCATGTCAACGAAGATGTTTTCCAAAATGACAAAGGCCAGTTCACGGAGGCTATGGCCCCTGTGCAAAAACCGCCCACCAAAAGGCTAAGAAATGCGAGTATGACAAGTGTTGATCTTCGGGAGGGCGTAGACAAGATGCCGGAGTTGAATGCTGCGGAATGGAACGAGCAGAGCGAGGACGAAGAATCTGTCGTCTCTCAGGTACAAAATGTAGATATTTCCAGTCTTTTCCCCCAGGAAAAGGTGGTTAATTGGGCAGACGAGGTGATAGCCGAAGAATTGCAGCAGGCGGCGGTTAACACAGAAGAGTTGGGGGGCGCAGAGACAGACATAAAGACGTCTGTTTTTGACGAAAAGGTATTTTGTCCTGTGATACTTGTCATGCAGGAAGAGCTACAATTAACAGTTCGGGCAGTTCCAGAAATATATGAAGGGCCAAGACGCAAACAAGCATGGCGCACATCATTTTTCGCCCATCGAGAAACCAATCGAGAAACCCATCGAGAAGTTCGTCGAGAAGCCAAACAAAACCTCGAGAACTCCTTGGGCTAAAAACGCCAGCTCAGACCAGATTCCCACGATAGAGGCAACGAAGCCTGCCAAGAGACAGACGTGTTGGTAAGTTCGACGGTCTACAGTTCTCATACTTGTTGTATCGTCAATGTCCAAAGCTAATATAACATAGGTTTTGGCAGTACAAGACGTGCCGGTTCACTGCAGAAGAGTGCCACGATTTACATGAACTCACCGATGCTGTGCCTGTGTTGACGAAAAACGGGAGACCGACCTGGGGAGCTGTGACTGACGTAGTCACGGCTGCAGTGCCTTCTGCTTCTGCCCCTCTGCTCTCTACTGATTTGTTGCCACCGGTCCCTGATTCTCAAGGACGCCGTTACATATGCCACTTTTGGGCCAATGGTCATTGCACTAAGAGCGATGACGAATGCAAATACCTGCACTCTAATGCAGGCGAGCGCATTGCTTTTGCTCCATCGATGGAGAAGATGCAAAAAAACCGAAACAAATCCTCATTTTCGGGGTGGAATGAGATTGGAGGCGACAAAGCTAAGGATGCGATGCCGTGGCGGGATGTTTCCAGAGTAGGCTCAAGCAAAGCAGAACCAACAAAGCAAGCTGATACTGCTTCCAAAAATCCTTTCAGCTTGCTAGACGACGATACTGTTGATGACGACAACCCAGAAATGGGTGACTCGTCGGTCGCTACGCCTGACAACCTGCAGCCAACACACGTCGTAGCCGAATGGGACACCATTGAAGACTCAACTGGGTACTGGTGATTGAAAGGCACTTCTTTTCTCGAATAGAGATTGGAATAGACGTTGCTTTGGTTGCTTCTAGCGCTGGAATGCGCTGGATTACGCCGTTCGATATCAGAGCCGGAAGTGATTCATGGTCGTGTCGCCAATGGCCTGTACGAGTCTCAAGATATCACCACCAGACTGACTAAGTCCTATCTCTGGGATAGCGGCTCAGCGTTGAACGTCGAACCGAGCCCCTTGGGTGTGTTCCCTTCCGGGTGGATTCTATTCGTTCAGCGATGACCCCGGTGATGCGGGCGAGCTGGAGTATAAAATCCCCTAAAGAATTGGCTAACCGCAGTCCGGACCTGGAACGAAAGAAAACTTAAAAATTTATGCCCTTCTCATTATTCTCGTCTTCGTTGACATCGTTGGCATCCATTCTTACAATTCAGCAACAGGAATATCGACCACAAACCATTCTCAACATACATTAATGTCGAGGACCATGCATTAAAGCATTACAGTAAACAAATGACAGCAGGGCGAAGAGCAGGGACTCTTTGCCTAACATCTCGCCAATCTTCTCATAGCGAATCCAGATATGACGCGGAGTATCTGAATCAGACCGATGGTTGCTTCCTGATGAATTTTACATGCACGAGAGCGAATTCTTTGTCCGGTGTCTCAGAAATAAAATACAAGCAGTGTGGTGGACTTTGCAGGACCATTCAGACTGCGTTCCGCATCACCGCCACGGTCCAACTGATCTTTCGAACCAGCTAGATAGAGGCCGCCACGGAGACGAAATATCTGACGCTAACGGGACAAGACCTTCAATGGCTCAACTGAAGAGGCATACTCAGCAACCTTGGCGTCCCAGGATTTCTAGCAATGGGTAGTAATCCCAGCTTCATTCGGTCTCCAACTACAAGGGACTTTGAGCCCTACGGCGATGAGGATTTTGCACATGACACATCCACTGGCCATATCTCTCAGGGGTTTCTCGAGATGCTATTCTCCGGGGCAATACATTGGAAGGCGACCCTGCAAAAGAGCGTCATACTTCGAACACAGAAGCTAGGTTGTTAGTTCTCATCCTCATGTCGAAAGGGCAAAGGAGTGACTCTGATTGGTTGCGATTCTTTGAAGCCACCGAACCTTGACCTACAAGAAGTCCCAACAATATACTGTGCTAAGAAGCAAACCAGTCAGCCTTCTCGTTGCCCTCTCTCAAAGCTCCAAACAACGTCGATTTCTATCAGGGCCACCTCAGGCATGAAGGTGCAGGCTGGGGAAAATAAAGAACCACCATCGAACAATCCTCAGAAAGAGACAAGAACACTGGGTCAGTGGTAGAACAAGAATGGATGAAGTGTCAGATTCAAGGTTGAAGAGTCGGCGTCTTTTGGCCAGACGTTCCACCCGATGGGGTTGGTTTTGGACAGAAAAAAAAAAGATCTTCAAGGACGTGCTCCTCTTCACCGACAGATTGCACGAATATGCACAACTCAAGGCGAAGAATTAGTGTGGACCAATGCTTCTCTGTCCCATGGCCATGCTTTCAACTAGTATTTGACAGAGCTTTCCGAGAATATCAATCGTCCTCTCGTCTCTCAGCCTTGATTAAGGCCTTGATTATCCGATTCATAGAACCGGAATCAATTACACTTGAGAAATACTCTAAAGAGCGCTATACAATGCGCGACGCTCAATATCACAAAAAGCCAGTCTTGAGGTAAGTTGTGTTCTCTACTGCTGCATCCTAAGTACTAACTCTCAAGTGTTGTAGGATTCGGACCCGAGTGGGATATTCCGAAATATAAGGATATAATTGGGGCCTGACACGATACAATGTCGATTGTCTGCGTGTGCTGGGAGGGTTCGCTGATGTGCCTGGATTTACATGATTACCTTAAATAATGGAGAGTTTCTAAGTGCTGCCGAGACGGTCACAATTCTAGCTAAATGCAATGTTTTCTGCAGGAACAAATAGATCAAGCCCCAATATTATAGATGTAGGGTGTGGGAGTGGGTGCAAGTGGGGAGCAAGCAAACTCCGACGGACGGAAAAGTTTTGATCAAATCAAGCGGTTCAAACGTTGGGTGTACTTCTTCTATACAGTGCTTTCCTACAGGCGATCACAATGCCTACCAATATGGAGAACCTCGGGTCGCAGCAACAACCTTCAGGCCAAGATGGGCACGATCCCCCAGCCTTAACAACCTCAGGAAGGCACAGCAGAGACAGTAGCCAGCATACATCCCATGCAGAGCTTGGGGGGCTCTAAATGCTGTTGTTTCTAGGGGTTCTTTGCGCAGTTTAGCAGGATAACGTGCAAGTAGGATTGCTGACAAATATTCATTCTGGGCGCAAGTGGCAGCATAAAGAGAGGCGACAGCCAAAGGAAAACACCGCGGCCACCCCGAAGAAAGGGTTCTCCAAGGCTGCTGTCGCAGCTTAGAGAGTCAGCTTCCTTTGGGATGCCTGCCGTTTGACAAGAATAAGGTAAGCCTTTCTATACAGTTTCAAATCAATTACTAAACGTTTATACAACAGGAGGCCCAGTTCGTTGTTCCGGTGGGAGAAATCTTCTGTCGCATTCCGGTGGATGATAATGGCCGGTTGTGTTTCATTACAGTAGTATATGTCATCCGACTCAGGACCGTTTACTAAACGTTTACAGCACCGGTACCAAAACACTAATGCAGTCTGTCTGCACATCTCCAAGAAGCATCCACAAGTCTTTTATTTTCAATAGATGTGTCTTATATCAACAGGGAGATGTCATTATACTACGCCGAACAGAGCAAGGCAAGAAGAAGCTCAAGCTTGTTCATATTACAGAATCAGATGTTACGGAACCGGATTTTCAACGTCAATACAGACAACAACGAGCCCGTAGATCTTACATCTGTCGCCGATGCCAATCCTGTTTTACGTGTGGGCGGCCAACAAATGACAGGCTTCTGTCACAACTCAATCCAGCAAGCGATCCTCCGGCTGCCTGGCCAAGATGTCCCGTTCGTACGAGGTCGAATTTCTCCGGCCCAAGTGGCCAGCCACAGGTCGTCATATATAAATACGATCTTGATCCAATCTCGTGGTCGGCGCTGCCGTCCCTGCAACGAGTGTTCCCATCGGGGCTTGGCCCCTTTTCCGACCTGCGTACGATTGGTTGGATTTTTCGGTGGTTCCTGCGGGAACTGTAAATGGAGGGACCACGCTGCTCGATGCGTCGGGCGCCCGCCGTACGAAGGAGACAATGATGGTGATGACGATGATGATGGCGCTGGTTCGTCTGATGGTTCTGCGGGTGGTCGTGCTGGTCAACAGCAACCCTTGCTGCTGATGCAAGGAGATGGGTCTGCGGCTTCGCCTTTGGCAACCAGAGGCTGCATACAACCTGTCTATTGCAGCACAACACCAGAAACCCACGAAGGAAGATGTTACAAACCTAAACAAGCGGCTTGATTAACATATCAATAATAATACCAATAACCGAACCCCATATTCGTCGAATATACCAACCTGTTACGACATTGATATTCTTGATATCGAGGGGGTGCCGCCCGAAACCAGACTATTTAACTCGAGATTCGTCGACGAAGTGAAGCACCAAGGCACCCCACAAGCCTTTGAGAAATCCAGGCTAGTTGTACAAGCTTACAACGATGCTGGAAAGGACCTGGTTTTGACGCAATCACCAACTATTCAGCGCGTCAGCCAGAGATTAGTCCTCTGCTTTAGAGCTATTCTCATGAATGAAGGAATTCAGCTTCACCTTCGCGATATCTCTCAGGCCTACGTACAAGCCCTCACCAAGCTAGTCCGAAAGTTCTTTGTGAAGCCACCTAAAGAGCTTCAAGTTGAGCTCGGTCTTAGCCATAATTACGTGTTGAAAGTCATCAAACCCCTGTACGGAGTGCCAGAAGCTGGGAATCACTGGTTCAGGACATATCACTCTCATCATACTACTGAAATGGCTATGGCCCAGTCCTCTTACGATCCCTGCCTCCTATATAATAATAGTACACCTCATTTTAGCGTTGTTAGACTTCAAACTGACGATACTCTAATTCTGGGCAATAGCCATTTCATATTCCTGGTATCACGTGTAGGCTATATAAGCGAGCCGTATCGAGGCAAGCTAATTAGGAGCTTTCCTTCGATGAGGCTCTGGGCACCACTAGTCTGTAATAGGGTAGTAATTTGTCTACAGAGGATGAGAATGGGGGTGTTGCCGATACGCAAGACTTCCCCCAAGGCCCGGAACGCACGGAGGATACCAGTGGTACGGAGACAGGCGTACCTATATATAATAGGGGTGGTAGAACCTCAACCCAGCGCTCGTCAGGACAGTCGATTCGGATAGAGACCTTTCAGGAGACCACAGGCAGATTAGCCGGGGCAGCAATTGAGGATATATTATGCCCCGAAACTGAGTCTATAAGTGGTTTGCCAGATGGAGGTCAGAAGTATGCTCCATTCGCAGACGAAACTGAATACGCATTAGTCCAGTGGTTTATCCAAACGAAATGCAGCAAAGGGGTTACCTTACCCACTTTGATCCATATCGAGACGTTTACGTGGACGTCGACGCCTTAAAACAGAATGGAATAGGTGCCATTGTGTACCATTCTAAATGCAAATATTCCCCTGGTCAGCATCTAAAAGAGAAGGATGTTGAGCCAATTCTTTTCCTTTCTCGTCTCCTACACTCGGCAGAGACTAGATATTGGCCTACCGAAATGGAAATGGCAGGCGTTTGTTGGGTCGTTAGGAGGATCATCCACATTATTGATTTCTCTACGACTGACATCTAAATATTCACTGATCACTCTCCTAACGTCACCATTGCAAAGCAGACTAACCTCAAGAGCTAAAGCTTGGACCGACACAATACCCGCTTGATTAGAGCCAGCCCATTCCTCTAGCAGTGCTAGCTGATGTTTATTACAAGTAATTGCGTTAGGGTAATAGTTAATTTGAGTAAGGATCAATTGTCCGGAGTATAGGGCAGGAGTATCTTGTTGAAATCTGCGCTGTAAACCACCCAGCGCAATTGGCTGATGCGACATCTAAGTGAGCTTCAAAGGAGGAGCCATAGCTGATAATGCTACGGGGTCATTAGCTGTGTTACAGAATTTGGGAAAGGAATGACCTTACCAAGGCACAACAGAGGGCAATAAAGAGGTAAAGGAGGATATGATTGTGGAAGGTAAAAAGTTGATAGTTGCTTGTAGATAGAGGGACAAATTGTTGATGAGGCTGTTGATGTTTTTAGATGGAGGAAAAGGAGGAGAGAAAGGATATTTATAGCTAAGGGGAAACCAGCTACCGAGCTAGCCCGAGTGAGCAAGGTGATTCACATGCTACAGAGCTGCGTTTAAGCTAAGTTTGTTGGCCTTTGCAAAGTTGAAGTTGATAGGTCTTAATAGCTTTGCTCTTAAGAAAGAGTTGCCAGTGTTAGCAATACGCAGCGAGTCTTAGGAGTCAAGGCTTTACAGCATTTGGATTCTACGGACCCTTTCTTACGGAGGTTAACTTATATCAAATCAATACAAACCATACCTCTCTATATCTACTGGATAGATCCACCTAGTGAATGATACACCAACAGTTATAAGTTCTAGTAGTAATCTAAAGACGTCGCTAGATACATCCTAGGTAGGTACTAGGCGACTAGCTATGTGAATACAATAGTTGTTAACTTTAGTCCTAGAACCCCCTCCTATTACTACCTACCCTTTTCTAAGATCTCAACTCGTTACTTCAACCTAGATTCAAGTCGTTCCGACTTCATTTCAACGGTCTTGATTTGTTGGTTTGGAATTCAATTTTACCTTCGTCTTCATCTCGACCCGCACTCGGACTTTGGCGATCCTGTTTTCGTGAAGCTATTGGTGATGTACGTAGCTACCTTTTACTGTTCTTGCACTGCTCGTGCAAGTGGTGCTATGGTGAAAGGGGAAAGGGGAAGGGGGAAACTTTGTCCAGGACAACCTTTTACTAAGATATCGAGTTTCTTCTCTGCAAAATTTGTCTACCTAAAGTATCTAAGTAAAAAACGAGAACTGCCAAGGTACGGAAGTATCATTCCCCCACTCCCTCGCTTAACCCACAAGTCCCTCCTACTTCCCTAGGTACAGGTACAGGTACCTACCAATGATCCCTAAACCCTCCCCCTATCCAAAAACCTCTTTGGCAAATCCACGAGCTTAGCCCTAAGATACTCCATACAATTCTTGCCCAGCGTATCATAAGTACTACAAGCATTGTACCCGCGATCAAGATGATCATGCAACAGAAAATGCACCGCCCTGATGCGCGGCATCTCGAAGCGATCAATGGGCTTGCCGGTATATTCTTCGGGCCCGAGAAGTTCCTTGATCTTGTCGATGGTCAGGAAACTCCGGAGCCAGTCCCACTCGTCGTCGTGGCGGACGAAGAATCCATTGTTGCAGTCGGAGGCTTTGTCGCCGCCGCGGCCCAGTACGATGTAGCCCAGGGGTGCGCGGACGGTCTCGCCGAAGAGGGAGAGGTCCCATGGCTTGTCTGTTTCGTAAGACGGTTGTTGACGTAGGAAGTCTTGGGTTTTCGTGGGAAACGGCATGTCGATTATGGCTTCCGAGACGCCGTCGTACAGGAAGTGTACGCGATGTTTGATCTCCGATTGAGGGAGGAGAGCAACCCAGTATTCGAAATAAGGCTTCCCTTCGGCCTGTCTGAAATCATTTCCCAGACTTGCTCCCGGTACACCTTCCAGGAAGGTAACCATGCATAATCGGAAGAAGCCGTAGGGGTTCGTCATGCTTAGCAGTTCTCTGTCTGCGGACTGGGCGAAGATGCGGAAATCTACCGTTGCTACGTCTTGATTTGCTGCGTTTAGGGGTGAGCTGCCGTTGACGTGGAATTTGAGCAGCGAGAATTTCTTGATGCGTTCTGGGCCCAGGGATTCGAGGATTTGTTCTTTGGTGAACTGCGCTTTTTCTGCTATGTCCAGCCCGACCATGTAGATGTGGTATTCGGCTTGCCAGCCTGCCGGGGCTGTAATTCTGTTTGCTGTTGGTTAGGTATTGCTGGAGACCTTTGACAGAGACAGAGAGAGAGACAGAGAGAGAGAGAGAAGGAAAGACATACCCGACTTTAGTCGTTGGTGGAGGAGGGAGACCTTTTACGCCTGAGACAAATACGCGGTCTACGCCGGCGCTTTCGATCTTGATGTTTTCTAACTGTGCTGTGACGTCCGAGTTATAGTAGAGCGGTCCTTGGATCTCGTAGAGCAGTTGTGAGGTCACGGATCCGACATCAATGACACCTCCAGTATCCTTCTCCTTTGTCAAAAGACACTCTCCCTTGATATTGATTTCGGCAATGGGAAACCCCACATTAAGATGCTTCTTCGCCTTTAGGATATCTTTGAAAGCAGAGTAATAGCCACCACAGACGTAAGAAGCACACTCGATCAGATCTACATGGCTTGTTAGTTGAAACGAAGCCTTAAGAAAATGGCATAGAAAAGGAACTTACGTCCAGCGACTAAGGAGCCAGCAAGTTCATCGAACTGCTCAGGACTCCAATCCCACCACCACGCAGCAGCTCCAATGGTAGGCGCAGCATCAGCAACTCTACCACAAATCACTATCTGAGCGCCCTCCTTGAAAGCCCTCGCGATCCCCAAACCACCCAGATAAGCCTGCGCACAAAGAGGCTCTAATCCCCACTCCTCAAGACTCTGGCCATGCATGAGACTCTCGAACTTCTCACCCTGGCCCTTCAACCTCTTAACCTGCTCAGTAACATCATCGCCCTCCACCCACGCAATCTTCATCGGGCACCCCTTCTCCTCACACATCTGCTTCACGTACTTGGCCAGGATCTCCGTGTCTGAGGCGCCGGCATTGACGGCGAGCTTGATTTGGTTCTTGTAGAGGGACTCGATGGCTGGTTTGAAGCAGTCGATGAAGTTCTCGGCGAACATGGCGCCTTGGAGTTGTTCTTCGAGCGTTTGCTTTGCTCCTGACGCTAGGGCTGCCATTTTGCCGGCTCCGTGTACTGTCATGGTCATCTCTGAGAGCCAGTCCCCGACAATTAGGTCACATTGGCCATTCTTGGCAAGTTGCTCGATGGCGTGCACTCGATCTGAAAATCCTCCCGATGCTCCGCCAATCCTAATGGAGCGCTTTGTGGCCGGTTGGTCAATGGATCCCATAATTATTCAGTAGGAGTCCTTCCTGCAAAGTGTATGGAATGAGGTATAAAAGTGATTGTGATGTGGGATATGAAGAAAAGGTTGAGCGATGGGGAGAGAATTCGAGGTGAGTATGAGTGAGACTGAAATATGTACAAAGAGACGTGCCTTTTTCCTGAACGGCCATACCTATATATTTGTTTCTCAAGCAACTAAATGAAACCCCGCCGGATCTAAAATGCCATCGGCGTTGAGTTGTCGAAGCTTGCTCGCTTGTAAATTGTAAGTTGGAGATGGAGAAGTTCAGGCAAACGGCTCGGTTAACGACTTCCGCATTTCCCCACCATTTCTAGCTCCCCTCATTCCACCGCCCAATCAACCCACTTTATACGGCTGTGGACCCATAGTTTTCTGATTTGTGCTCTTGGAGTCCCCGGGATTTTGATCTTGAAGAAGCGTGTTTAGAAGGAATCATGTGACATCACTTACAGCGACTATCATCAGCTTTGTTTTTGTAATTTAGGCTCTACACAAATTACAACACTACTAAAATACTTCTATCTTGCTGCTCCTCTATAGGTATATATTCTACAAGTTACCTATGTGTCTAGTCTATAACGTAATATAACACGTTTTCTTAAACTTAGTATAGTACTTAGCCACATAATTATTCCTGTACTTGACAGTTTACATATGTAATTTATAACTAGAGAATATATTTTAAGTTACTCTCTACCTAGTAATAGCTTAATATCTATATTAATACTAGAAGAGAAAAGTAAAGAAATTATTTCTATTCTTCTCTCTACTTCTTATAGGTTATTTCAAAGAACCTAGAAACGTACACTAACTTAAATCTATATTATCTAGCTATAGACTAGGTACCCATCTAAGCACTGCGAGCGGACGTGAATTCCTAAAGAGTGGGGGCCGGATTGTATCGCGAGCCCATCTTAAAACAGCGACTAGACCCATGGTCTTCTAAGTTGTGTTCTTGCGTTGTCCCAACTTTGATACTCAGGCTGCTTGCTCTTTGATATTTCTTTAATGTTGCTCTTCAATATTTTGAGTCTTGAGATGTGTGCTCACTTTTGACGCAAGAAATCACACACAGTAGTTGATAATTATAAGTGTTTGTATATGTCCATCGAAGTGGAATATGTCGGAAGTTAATAACTCCAGAAAAGTGCGGCACCAATGCTCTGAAGCGCTAGTCTATAAATATATAGGTACAACTAAAGACTTACCTCAGGAGACAGGCACTACCTTGTCTTTCTCTTTAATTGCCTGCTCGAAAACGGATGCAATATCTAACATTTTCCCGTCATATCCACTTGCTCCCAAGAAGGTAACGCCGAAAGGCAGTTTCATCTCGTCTTCAACCCAACCAGCATTCACACTAACAGCACATAGATCAACCACATTCCCACATTGAGTGAAAGTGCCGAGCTTTGCGTTCAGGTTGAGCGGGTCCTCTTCCATCTCCTTAATTGTAGGATGGCATGGGACGCTGGGGACGAAAAGAATATCCATCTTCTCAAATTGCCGTTGGGCTTCCATCGTATATTGAGCTACAAGATGCAGGTCTTGGAAAACCTGCCAAGGTTCGAGTTTTGAGTCCATAGCAGCTCCAAAGAGCGCCTTAGTCGTGGGATGTAGCGAGTCCATGTTTTGGATCAGAAAATCGTGCCCAATGCATGTAATGCGTTCATGCACAAGAGAGGCGTTATAAAGCAGTTCAGAGGATTTCTCGAATGGCGTGTAGTCGAAATCAACCAATTTCCCGCCACAAGACTGCAACTGCTCAACTGATGTGGCAAAAAGGTCCCGGTACTCCTTAGAACATTCCGCCATGATTGATTTTGGTGGAATACCGAAAGTAAAACCGCCATCTTTGGGACCACGGAAATCTGACTTCCATGTAGCGAGGGATGCAGGACTTTTGGCGGCTGCATCAAGTGCATCGTATTGATCTAGAACGTACCAGACTTTTCGTGCATCATCGAGGGTAGGTGCCATAATAGAAAGGGTATCGAGACTTTTGCACGCGGGAACAACACCTCGAGCAGAGATGGTTCCCTTGGTTGGCTTGTATCCAACGACTCCATTGAAAGCTGCTGGAACACGCCCGCTTCCAGCAGTGTCGGTTCCCAATGCAAACGATACGAGACCCGCGCCAACCGCGACTCCTGTTCCTGATGAAGATCCACCCGAGATATGATCTTTGCTGTAGAAGCTGTGAGGTGTACCGTAGGGAGACCGGCAGCCTGACAATCCAGTAGCTAACTGATCCATATTAAGCTTTGCAACGTAGATCGCACCAGCTTTAAGTAGAAGATCTACAGCATAGGCGTCCGAGGAAGCCATAAAAGCAAGACTTTCACAACCAGCTGTTGTGATAACTCCTTGGACATCAATATTATCCTTCAGCGCAAAAGGGATTCCATAGAGTGGAGGAAGAGCTTTGCCAGTATATTTCGCCGATAAGCTTCTAACGGCCTCGATACACTCTTCCCGGGATTTCAATGTAATGAATACTGCCGGGTTAACCTTCTGGTACTCTTCAATCCGGTCAAACACTGAATTCATGATGACCTCCGGATCTGCCATTCCGCTCTTGTACCCTTTCAAAAGTTCATTGATTGAAGGTAATGGCCCCTCTAATTCTGGAGGTGTAGTTGGCGGTGTCGGATTGGCTTGCGCTTTTAATGCTTGGGCGAAAAAGTCGGCACTGTCACCAATGTATCCAAACAAACCATCTTGGCCACAGATTGTATCCATAGAAGTTGTCACCTGTTGCTGGTCGAAACCACCGGTGCAGTCAGACAAGATACAGCATTCATAACCGCGATCATTGCACTCCCTGAGCGTTGTTGTGACACAGCACCTGATAGGAAATTAGCGACACATGCTGTGAAATGACAGACTTAGACATACTCTGTGGTGACACCTGCGAAGATGAGATGTGTGATGCCCCTAGCTAGCAGAACTCTATGCAACCCGGTACCCCAAAAACTCCCCTTCCCGCTCTTGTCGATCACGACCTCTTCCGGCAATGGCCTTAGTTCGTCAATGATATCGTGTCCGTACTCTCCTCTAACAAGCAACCTCCCCATTGGACCTTGATCACCAATTCCCATTGTGTGATGTCCATGTGGAGCACTGATCTGCCGTAGTTTTTTGGAAGCTGGCAGGTCAGACAGGTCTGGCCTGTGTCCTTCCCGAGTGTGGATAACATGCAATCCAATGGCACGAGACACCTCAAGGACCTTCTGGACAGTAGGTACAATATCGTGTACGCTGGCGAAGATCTCGGCGTTCCCGCACTGAATGGATCCAAAGCCGCCGTCTTCCACAAAATCTCGCTGCATATCGATGATAATGAGGGCAGTTGTAGCGGCGGCAAAGGAGAATTCGTATGGCCGAGCGTTTGGCAGCGACATCTTTGCGGCGGCCATGATGATAGTATTTGCTATCCACCAGGCTGTATACTCTGTAAACTGCAGTGACTGGCAATGCGGGCCGGTGCTTGCTCGAAGTCTCGAGGACCAGATTCGTGAAGGAGAAGTTGGTTCAGCTGGAAGGAAATGTCGAGGACAGCGCAAGTGCCCGATGCAGTAGAAAGCTTATGAAGGAAGACTTAGACAGCCAAGTCAGGCTGGAAAGTGGGGGATGCTGAATGGAGAAGTAGAATGGAGAAGTAGAATGGAGAAGTAGAATAGAGAAGAAAAACAGGAGCTGAGGGGTGGTGGTGGTATTATGCAACGATTGATAGGCGGGTGGCATACGGTGTGTATGGAAAGAAGCGCAACAGGACTCACATATATCCTCTTCGCCATCGCCGTCGCCGTCGCCGTTGCATCGCCGAAAAGCGTCAGCCTTGCAGGGCGTCGGCGCATGGTGCTGTGTCCCTGACCTGCTGTGTAGTATTGATTGCCTGGACTTGCCTGACTGACGAGGGACGAGTGGTGGTGATGTGCATATCCTTCGTCCGGTCCTGTACAGCCAGGACCTTGCGTGCTTGTCGACGACGGCGGCAGGAAGGAGAAGAAGAAAAAAAGATGATATTGGTGAGCGAGCGTAGGCCCGAAGGCACATGCCGAGAGCATGTTGCGCATGTTGCGCACCAATGTGGTGAGGATGATTCGCTTGGCCGGCGCCGACGGTGGTATTGGTGGTGGTGGTGGTGGTGGTGGTGAGACGAGGCGTGACTCCCCCATGCCGATGCCCAAGGCACCAACGTCCCGTCCTGTCCTGTCCTGTGCTGTAGAGCGAGGGACGTACTTCCGCCGTACGTAGCTTTGGTACCTCCCGTCCCTTTCGTACGAAAGTCACTGTATTCCGACCTGCCTGCCTCTCACCCGCAAGGCTGAAGACCCAAGGCTGGCCCACTCACAGCCCAGACACGCCGGAGGTATCTCCTCTGCGGTACATTGTCACGCATTGCGCCACAAACACCATTGAAGCATGTTTCCCAGGCGCCCGACACGACATTGATGCGAAGGTGCAGACAGTGGGCGAGCCTTGGGCGGATGACCTGAAGTGACATGTGCCGTGGACAATGGAGAGAGAGGGGCGACGGACGCTGCTCCAGTCTCAACAACAAGGTCCGTGGAGTCGCACCAGAATCCTACGCTGTGTTATGTAATTCAGAGGACCAGACACCGTCCACCATGTACCATAATGCCTTCTCTTGTCCATCGTGGTTCCTTTTTCATGCCACGCGGCCAGGGATTTAGGTCCACATTCCACTTGAACTTTGGGGCCTGCGAACGACGGCGAATCAGAATTTGGCCGTGCCAAGACCGTACTTGGCCTAGCATCGAGAACTGCTTGTGACGCTGCTGCTGTCTCCTGGTAGCGTGCTAAGTAGCATCAGCCACCCGCGCCGTGGTCTCCTCACGTGCATCTGTCTCTCGACCACATTCTTCAGACACCTTTTTTACATCCTTGGTGCTTCCCAATCTTCATATCAATCTTCATATCAATCTTCATATCAATCTTCATATCAATCTTCATATCAATCTTCATGTCGGGACGGTCCAGGACGTACCAACGTTCATACGATTACGAACTTGGCAATGCCCATGGGATCAAGAGCTAGTCAGCTAGCTTAGCCTTCGAGCTGATCCAAAACGAGTTAGATCACCATCGCGGGGTCTAAAACTCTAAAAGCCTCCGCGTCGCACACATGTCACTGCCTCTCAGTATCACACGCGCGAACATCCTTTCATCAGATCGGTCCCGAGGGACACAAGAGATGCACACAGAGAGAGAGAAAGAGAGAAAGATACCTCCATCGTCAAGATACCGCACTTTCAATATCCAGATGACCGGCGCATTGACCCTCCCCTGCGCGGGCCATGATGTTGACGAGCAGAAGATCGTCGACTGGACCACCAAACGTATGAGGGAGCTAACAAGCTAACAAGCTAACAAGCGCAGAGCTCTCGAGAAGAGGATGGTACTTTCGTACACCTCAGCCGTATCTGAAGTGCAATAGCCCGCTCTGAAATCTCTAACAGGTCTTTGTTGCACATCGCAACTGCCGGACTTTCAAGCATCTTCCACGCACGCGGTGAGCGTTGCGGTCAACGAGCAACGAGCAACGGTCAACGCGCCATCCGTCATATCTCACAAAGCCAGGCGGAGGCAGGATGAAGCATGTAGCTGCTGGCTTCCTACTCGGGGCTGAAGCAAACAGTACCAAAGTTGGACTGCCCTTCAATGGTTGCAGATGCCCCTCATGTAGCACCATTTGATTCTTCGATGCGTTGCGATGTTGTCCTGAAGGGAGGCGTTCAAACTTTCGATGCGCTCTGTCCCTGGAGCCTTGCTGGATTTTTGGTTTCGACATACACGGCAGGTGTTGTAGTCCAAGGTGCTCGTGAAGACTCCTTCCTCCAAGTGCAGGAAATGAATGCTGAACTTATACGTCAAAGCAGTGGCCACTCTTACCATCATATCAAAACACCATGCTCAACTCCGGGCTGAAGTATCGAGGTGTGATGAAGCTGCCCTGCCAGACTTGTCCACTGAGGAATCGGCCATCGTGGTTTGCAAGACACTCACGCGTGTCTATAAGCTGCAAGCAGAGTTTTATAACTCTTTCAAGAGAAGGCGAGACATGTGAGCCTTCGT
The DNA here is from genome assembly GCA_026119845.1 of Pezicula carpinea. NCBI lineage: Eukaryota > Fungi > Ascomycota > Leotiomycetes > Helotiales > Dermateaceae > Pezicula > Pezicula carpinea. The sequence continues at coordinate 755,549 of JALRMK010000011.1, read as the reverse complement.
GGAAAGCTTTGGAGGGCATTCATTCATTCATTCATTCGTACTGGGGTGAGGACATGACAGGGGGAAGGGGGAACGCTAGCAGTTGGCTCCTTAGGGCCGGAATGGAGGGCGAATGCGGGAGTGTGCAGCGAGGAGGACTTTGCTCTGAGTACGTACTCGAGGACTCAAGGCCTGTCGTACCTCGTACGGAAGTACTGGACCTTATTTCATCTGTGCAAGAGGCCGGGGGTGTCGTGACAGTGGTCTGATTGCGGTGCCAATGGCCAATGGCAGGCGCCACAGACACCCCCAACAGCCCCTGCGCTGCCCTGGCTGCCAGCTCGCCTGTTCGCGGCGACAGGCATTCCCACTGCCGCCCGTCGGACCCAGTGGGACCCGCGACCCCTTATCTCTTGGGATCCCCAGCTTTCCACCCATTCACACGCACCACAGCAGCGACGACGCCCAATCTTTAGTCAGATACACCTCAGATACACCACCATCCTCTCACTTCCAGAGCTCACCGGCACGCCGTTGTCAACACGCGCGAACATGGGTGAACATGGGCATTGTCCAGCTAACGCCCACCGAGTCCACTACTATATCAATGGATGGGACCCCTTCCCGACCAGAGAGTAGCTCAGTTGTAGCTCAGGACGACAAGCACCCACCGTACCTTCAGTGCCAGTACGAGTACCAGACCTGACTACCTGTGCCGACATCGTGGGAGTCAGTGCTGAACGCCAGCAAGGTAGACAGACCTTCGTACCTCCTGCTGTACCGTGCCAACATCGACCCACGACTCGCTCATCGATTTCTTCACCACCACCACCACCGCACTGCCAAGCAAAGTCGCAATGTCGACGGTACTGCGCCAGCGCGTGACTTCCATCAAGGAGAAAGCAAGAGAGCGAACGAAGCCGTCGACATGGGTTCTCGAAAGACAGCCCGGTACCTTTGGAGACGAAAACACGTGGTATGCATTTCATGAGGTTGTAGATGTACGTATGAAGAAGCCTCTCTAACCAATTCAGGACCAACGTCGATCTCGATGTGACTCCGCTTGATCGTCGAACATGGACGCCGTATGTTGTCCTTCCACGTCTGAGGCTCGCGAGAAGATCTACTTGGCTGACCGTGCTGGGCTGCCAGACTCACGATGTTCGGATTCTGGTTCTCTGATGCTATGAACGCTCAAGGTTGGGAGGCTCCATCCTCGATTCTTGCCGCAGGATTGACTTGGTGAGTAAAGTTCAGTGCCTGGCCATCTATCGACCTGGGGACAAATTACTTTTCAATCACCAAGTTGAATTGTTCGTTAACGAGAAGATAGGCGGGAGGCAATTTACTGTATCATTATTGGCAGTATCGTATGCACCATCCCTCTCTTTCTCAATGGAATGATCGGGGCCCGCCTCCATACGCCCTTCCCAGTCGCAATGAGATCTTCATTCGGATGGTACTTCGCTCGCTTCGCAGTCGTAGTCCGCATGGTGACGGCACTCTTTTGGCATGCTATTCAAACATATTCGGGATCAACAGCCATGACTCAATGCATAAGAGCTATCTGGCCATCGTACCTGGATATCCCAAATCATATACCGGCGTCTGTGGGAATCACGACTCAGCAGATGGTCTCGCATTTCATATTCTGGACGATTCAATTTCCAGTCTTGCTGACGCCTCCACATAAGTTGAGGTGGTTCTTCATTTTCAAAGTTGGTTGGTATACCACTTTAAGCCCTTTCGAGGAGCCTGCTAATTTATGGCTTTAGTCGTGGTACTTATCTCTTCGGTTGGTGTTGTTATTGGTAAGCCACGCCCTTCGTCCAATCTAACCTCCCTATGCTGACCTCTGTGTAGCAATGACAATGAAGGCTGGTGGAACTGGAGATATTTGGAAGCAGGAATACACTGTCTCGGGATCAGCGAGGTCATGGTTGATTCTGTCAAGCATGTCCAGTATCACTGGTGGATGGTAATCTTCAACTCTTTCTCGTTTCATGCGACATGACTAACGTCTAGACAGGGCCACCATGTCCACAAATATCGCCGATTTCACTCGGTACCTCAAGAAAGAGCAAGGAGTGTACTGGCAAATCCCATTCTTGCCTGTCATGCAACTCCTGCTTGGTCTTTTTGGCATCATCTCCACCAGCGCCTCAATGGTAGTCTATGGCGAGTACATTTGGTCCCCTCTAGATCTCGCCGCAAGGTGGGATGGCCCTGCTGGGCGGGCAGGTGCATTCTTTGTTGGATTCACTTGGGTCATTGCTCAAATCGGAACGAATCTTTCAGCCAACGTCATCTCCTGCGCCAATGATCTTACCAGTCTCTTCCCAAAGTACATCAACATCCAACGCGGTGTCGTAATTACGACCGTAACTGCGGGCTGGATCATGGTACCGTGGAAGATTGTTTACTCTGCAGCCAGTCTTCTGAATTTCATGTCGGGACTCGGCATCTTCCTTGCTCCAATCGCAGCCATACTCGCCGCAGATTTCTGGGTTACGAAGCGAGGACATATCGACGTACCATCTCTGTATCGCCCAAATGCTAGGTACCAATACAACAAAGCCGGAACGAACTGGCGAGCCGTCATCGCCTTCCTCGTTTCGGTCGTTCCCAACCTTCCCGGCATGGCCGCTTCAGTAAACACTTCCCTCGCTCCCTCGATCGGTGGTGCGCAATATATCTACGACATGTTCTATCTCTATGGATTCAGCAGTGCCTTTGCTACCTATGTCGTCCTCAGCCACTTCTTCCCTGCTACCGAGACCTTGATCCCCGAGACCATCCATGAGGACGAGGATATGGTTAGTGCAGTTGAGTATAAAAGGGATGGCAGGGTTGTCACGGATGATGCGGGTGAGAAAGGTGTTGATGTTTCTGCTGATTCTGTGTAGGGACTATGTATGAGGCCTTTGATGTTTGTCACTTGTGCTATGGAGTGATGTTTTAGCGAGCGAGCGATGACAAGGTACTGCTTTTGTTTGCAGTGGTTTAGAAAGAGGTTTGAAAGGGAGGAGAATGCTTGACTGCTATGTGTTTAATTTAAAAGATGTAGACCTCTAGAGCACTAGCTAAGTCCATAGGATCTTTTTCACTAGGACTTAGGTGTGAAATATAGATTGATAATTATAAATATAGTAATGGTAGACAGGCTAATCAAAGTCATATAAGTATTTATCTAGCAATTACTTGTAGGCTCTAGAAAGCTAGGATAAAGGCTATGAGCCCGTCACAATCGCTTGAAAAGTGAGGTGGAAAATGGTCTGAATCGTGGTGTGGATTATATGTTGGTTCCCTTCTAAGAGGGTAGTCCTGTAGGTTCGCTATCTAAAAATGAGAGAACAGGCTGAACAGCCACGCCTTTGGTTTTAGTATGAAACCTAGGTATACAAATAAGCCATCTAGATGTTCAAGACAGTTTATATAACTGAAAACGCAATTAAAACAAGGCTTTTTTACTGTGTACTTCAGAATTGTGTCATTGAGTTCTATACTGTAGGGGATATAGTGGACGTGCGTGGAAGTACTAAGAAATATACCTAGGTAGGGAGAACTAAAGTCCGCCAAGATTTGTGCACAGAGAAGACGAAGCCTCAACTTGACAAGAAAACTGTTCCGCCCGTTTCAGACTACCGCAATTTGAATTAACCCCTACACCTTGGAAAACTTTCTATTAACTTCTGTTCATTGTCCGCTAGCTTGTCTACAGTACAAAGTAAAGTATATCGTTCTCCTTTGCTACTAAGCGTTACTACAAGGAAGGCCTAGGTAGGAGTGTGACGTTTCGTGTTTGACCCCCAGACTGCCGTCGTCTATAAGTTTCGCTCTTTCCGCTACATTACTAAAGCTCCACATTATTCTTTTGCTCTTTTTATTACAGCACAAAGTAAAACAAGAGAAAGTCTAAGAGCAGGTTTGTTTGATGTTAGCTCTGCGCTCGGCCAAAGGTGCATATGTAAGGAGGCATACAGTTTGTTTTGTGTTGGGACAACTCAGAACTGCATTGATTGCTTTTTTGGTGCAAGGGTTTTTTATATATATAAAGAGCGACGTTCCAAACCGCCTTGAAAGTTTTCGAGAAAAAAAGATTCCAGAGGAGGGCAAAGGAAAGCTATGGCAATTCTAGGACATTCACCGCAGGTAACCATCCCGTGCAGATTATGTATGGGCAATATTGACATCCTCTCAAGGTTGAGCGTGGCGCTCGAGAGAATACCAAACGCCCGTTCAATCCTCCAACAGGACCTGCCAGACGTTCATACAGAAACGATGAAGTTGACTCTTGCGTCGGCCCAAAGGCTATGGAAGGTCGAAGGATACTTGGAAAGGGGGAGGCTAGGTAGAAACCAACCTCGCTACTGTTGTTGCCACTAAACAACGTCCAGTCTCGCTCTAAGAAATGCGTGCGAAAGGCGCATCAGGGATCTTGATCCTGAAAATCACAAGACACCTCTAATGGGATTAAGTATCGAGTGGGTTGAGTCTGTAAGTTGTAGCAATGCCATTGCCGGGTTGAGAAGCTAAGAAATCGGAAGCAAGGAGCACATTGGCCCGATGAGGCCGATTTCCGCATCGAGAGGTTCATGCACGAGCTTGATTTTTATGATCCTGAAGCTCCGCAATACCAGCCAAATATCGACGAAATTTACATGAATCTGATCGAAAGCCTTGTTCATGGTACGGCCATTGCCAGCATTTCGAAGGGTCATTACCAACACTTCGCAGCGTTGAGAAAGCGCACTGAACAACGGGTAAAGTCTATCCAAAGTCGGCTTAGCCCTCAGTACATCGACCTCGCGGCGAGTGGGAAGATACTTAAGACTGCGTGTTTCAGAGCAATCTGGAATTATCGAATGCAGCATTGGAAGTCGGGAATTTCGGAGCGTAGTCATTCGGCTGAGGTATTCCCTCCAAATACAAATGCTAATAACAACTCGGACGATGATCCTCTATTTGTTCTGGAGACCACGGAGGCCACGGAGGCCACGGACTCGGCCCCTGGCAACGCAATCGAAGCTGTCATGATCAAGCCACCACTCTCTCTCAGGCCTCATACTCAGGAAGGCAACAAGGTCGATAAGGTGCGCCAAAACTTCGACCTTTGAAGCACTAGCATGATTCGAGTAACCTAAAACTTTCTGGCTCTGACCTAAAGCAGGCAAAAAAGTCTCCTACAGTTGATGCGTGTCTAAACCAAGATTCTAGGCCCACAAAACGACAGAAAACAACAGCATCTCCCCTGAAAGAAAATAGTCATGTAGACGTAGCTGCGAATACCAGCTCCCATCGGGAAGAGCTCAGGACCACTACGACGCAAATTGAAGCAGTGACTCAGATGGCAAAGGTAAGAACAAACACCTGGATCACTTCGAGTAACTTTCAAACTATCGGAGTGACTTTGAGCCTTGTCATTCTCATTCCCTACACCACTAGGGCATTGCAAGTATGACATAACAAAGGCCGTTACTTCGGAGACGCAGCTTGAACTCCTCGATAATTGAGAGACAGCTTCGAGGATTTCTTCCTATACATACCTAAATAAAAGCTTCTACAACAGTACACTTACTAACCTCCCGATCAGGAACCGCAGCAAACTGCCACTAACACCGAACAAATGGACCCATTGTCCGCCACAGCAACGCCACAGTGGCCTGAAACCGGCCGGCGGACAGTATCCTCTATAGACAGCAATGATAATGCTTCAAGATCTTTGGTCCTCGCAAGGCGGGATGGTAGTCAAAGCCCACCACTAGGAGAACCAACCCTAGCCGAGAGAAAGATCACGATACGCGAGCCAAAGAAGATCTACTTCATCTTCCAAAAGATAGACAACGACCGCCGAAAAAGCTACGACCTAGAGCACGCCATTTCAGGAGCACGCATCGGCGCCTTGAACCTGACTGAGTTCTTCGCTCTCTTCTCTCGACGCTCAGGTGTGCACCTCTCAGCATTACTTTGCGTTACGGTCAACTTTGAATTCGGTATCGGAGGTCCAAATACCAAGCTTCTAAGGAGAGATATGAGTGAGCAACATTGGTTGTTATTGAAGGATAATATTACGACTTTGTATGAGTGGACGAGGAGGCGCTTACCTAATGAATCGAAGTTTGATATTGCCGTTGATATTTGGGATACAACCGAGGAGGTCTCGCAGGTCGATAATGTTGATCTTGCTGAGGGGGGACTGGGACTGTATCGTTGAGGCGTTGATGGTATTGGTGCGATGATTTACGAACTTGATGATACCCATATATTTATGCTACTGTAATTTGCGGGGACTGGAAAAGAAATCCTTCTATAGGAAGTTGATTATATGTTTGTTTGACATTGGTTCGTTAGCTTTTTGTTTCACATTTGATGTATCACCGACTTATTGTTGGTCCTACAGATTTTAAAGTTTTATAAAACCATGGAAACAAATCGGAGTACACATATCTAGACTCTCATCTACCCTATCATCAAAGCGCTTTAATATCCTTAAACATCCATGGGGGTTCAAGGTCACTCAAAGACCTAGTTGGCACGCAGAGCAATCATGCCATCGCTTAACTTTCAACACATCCATTGGATGCGATGGATCGCAAGCTGTAGATACTGATATTCCACTTGATTGGGTGTTTTCCCCTTATCTGAAACTGCGTTGTGCAACAAAAGTTCATTATGGTCTAGGATAAGAGGTGGTTGGTTGTTCTTATCAAACAAGCTCTTTTGCCGTGAAACTAGCAAGATAATGAGTCTTATCTGGACGGGCGTCGTGGTGCTACTACGAATATCTCTCGTGATCTGCCTGGGATAAGAGATAACAAGTCGTAGCGGGAAGGACGATATGCAACGGAATCTTGAAACGATAGTCGATGATAAAGATGCAGCAAGAGATATCTTGTCATTCTTATAGGGGAAGGGCGATGTGTAACAAAGACTCGAATTTTTACGGATGATGTAAGAGTTGTGCCTCGATGGCGATTCTTATCGCATAGCGTGGGTATGCTTGTTGTTGACCACATAGAAAATTAGTGACTGAACGCAAAGTAAGGCGCTATGCGTTTCTAACCAAAGTAATCAAAAACAGGTATTGAACACGGAGACTTGAATCTAAGCCTGCCGGATATTCTCATTTCGAGTTACATTGGCCAAGCTTTTACAACACTGGGTCATTTCTAGGTCATGTTCTTTTCATTCACCGTCGAAGACTTTGCACTTGGTATCATCCGCCAAGACTCAATATCTAATCTTGAGCTAAGCTGGGCCATGTATGTAAATGGAATTTGTAAAGGAGTTGTCTTTGAAGGCATGCCATCACTAAGGTTTGAATACACTACCCCTGTGCCTAAAAGAAGAGTTGAAGAACAAAATAGTAAGACTTGAGAGCTGAACTAGAATCGATCAAGAGACAATAGTCATAGATAGGAAGCACATCTCCCAGGCTCGCATCGCAACTCTATGCTAGAATTGGTCGCGCTCACGCCGGAAGTAGCTTCTCGCTAAAATTAACGACACAAAATCTGTGGCAGGCTAAGGGTTCAACTTGAAGAAGTGAGAACACAAATTAGAGCAGAGTACTGGAACCGCTTGATTTGGTGGAGCTTTTTTAAAGCACTTAACCAAGGTTTAGTCGAGGCTGAATGGAGTGCTTCGAAAAGGGTGCGGAAAAAAGAGCTTTACCGCGCGCGCCTTTTGGTTCCGACACCCTCGCCAATTTCGAAAATCAGGCTAGCCGAATCCAGCAATAAAACAAACCTCCAATTCAGCAGAGCCAAAAAAAAGCAGAAAAATGGCAAAATGAAGCCAGCACGAGGACTCCTACAGTTCGGCAGTTGTTGATCTTGTCGATCTGCCTACATCTGTACCACCACGGTCTTTGAAACAGTGGATGGCCCGGTCCGAACGCTAGCCATACTCCGAATTGTATGATGATACTGCATAAGCTAATGTATCATTTTGTAACTACCGCCCTACCCGAAGGTAGTTAGTTTTTAAAGTGTCACGAGCACTTTTAAGTAACAGCCCTGCCGATCTAGAGGTGTTTGCATCCGGTTGACGACAAAATTCGTAATTGGGGTTATATAGCTAGGTAGATGGATTGATGGGCGTAGCGAGTTTTTTACGCTAGTGCGAGCCTACCTTAGGTGGTGAGTGACATGGGAAGGCACTACCTAGCTCTCAGCTTTGGGAATTTCAGGGACATCATCACGTCAATGATTACAACATCTGGACAAGGCTTCGCTGTCAAGACGGCAACATGAAAGGAAAGAGGATCCCATCAGCTTTAATACTTAAGCACTCCATCATAGACAGTGTTGACCAGAATCCTGCCAGGCAAAGACAAACCAACGCGCGTAACGCGTTCTACCAAGACCATAGCGTTTGAAACTCACGACCAAGACCAATGGCTTGTTTCCTCCCCATTCCTGATCATCGTTTCCAGATTTGACATTCCCCTAGTCGAAACGAACATCACTAGCACTGAATCCAAAAAGTTCAACCTAATTCGATCCAGCGACATTCGCATACGTTGGACTTACCTGCAACCACTTCTATAGCATACACCGGCCTTTGAGTGGCTCGGTCGACCTGAACTCGTTAGTCAGGCTGGTAATCTCGAGTACGAAGTAAAAGCATTATGTGCTGTGGAAGCTGGCTGCAAATTGGATGGGACCAGGATGAAGTTTCTATGCCGAAAGATTTCTCCTATCATTTAATACGAGTTTGTCAGGGATTGTGAGGAGAAAATGGTTCAGGAGAGTATTTGGAAGTCTTGAGTCCTGGGTCTAGGACAATGAGTACGGGTCAATTGCCGGCGAGTTGAGATTGATTCTTCCTTTGGGGCATTGTTTGCTCGATTCGCGATGAGACATACGAGCACATTCAAAAACAAGGTCGCAAATGAAATGCTCTTGGACTGTCCCAGTCAAGGGCCCAGGGAGAATAACACTGGCAAATCCCATTAAAAACCCAGGGCATTAATCATTCTATTGTCATGTGACGTCTCAGTCACTGCTACCTACGGACAAGCAGACGTGACCCAAAGAAGCCACTTAAGGACTCAATCTCTTTGGGGTTCTTGGGTAGTCACAGACCAAGTGGACACTGGGCAAGTTCAAGTACCAAGCAACAACACGGTCCAGACCAATACCTCCACCACCGTGAGGAGGAACACCAGCGCTCCTGAAAACGTCAACATACTCCTTGATACCGGGTTGGTTAGGGTCCAAGCCCTTGGATCTGATCGTCGCTTCTAACTCATGTGGCAAGTGCACACGCTGTCCACCACTCAAAATCTCCTGTCCTCTCATGAAGAAATCGTAAGCGTTAGTGACCTTAGGGTTCTCGGGGTCAGGAAGAGCATAGAATGGTCGGGCGTCCGTTGGGAATTTATCCAGAACGTAGAAGTCAGTGTTGAACTTCTTACGGATGAGAGCTCCAAGAGCCTTCTCCTGGGGTGTGCTCATATCCTCGTCGTCCTTGACATCCTTGTACTCCTCAGGACCTTCTTCACGCAAAAGCTTCTGTCCTTCAGCAAAGGTGAGGCGGATTTCCTTTCCGGGTTCTGGGAGCAGAAATTCTTCAGAAGGATAAACTTTGCGGACCAGCTCAATTTCTTCTGAGTAGTTCTTCTTGAGGCCATTGAAGATGTGGAGGAGGACGCCTTCCAACATGTGCAGGACTTCGTGATAGTGCTCGTCAATCTCCATCTCGAGATCAAGACCGGTGAACTTTTCTATCGGTTAGCAATCTGTGTCAAGAACGAAAAGTCACCTGCTTACTTCTGTCATGTGTCTTGGGGTGTTTGAATTCTCGGCACGGAAAACAGGACCAACACAAAAGACTCGCTTTCGTCCTCCAGCAATCTCGAACTGCTTGTAGAATTGTGGTGATTGAGCGAGGTATGCCTTCTGGCCGAAGTATGGAAGTCCAAAGACGTTGGCGCCGCCTTCGGAGGCAGCAGCAATCAAACACGGTGGATGGAATCGCTTGAATCGTCGCTCTCTCAGGTAGTCGCAGAATAAATCCTCGACGGCGATTCGAATATCGGCGATGGCTTGGCTTACAGGGGCTCGCTTATGCATTGCTGGGTTGTTCAAATGGGTGGCAAGACTTGCAGCTGGTGTGCCTTCAGTGATTTTCAAGCCTATGTACAAGTTAGACAGCCTCCAAGCATGCGTAAACTATATTTTAACAGACCTTCAACCCCCTCTGCCTCCTTTACTTCCTCCTCATCAAGTCTATTGGCTTCCCTCGAGGCTGAACCCAATGACAATCCTAACATTTCAGGGGCTGCGGCAACAAGATAGACCTTTGTAAGATGGAGCTCGTAATTCGAAACCTTTGTAGACTTTACTGGCTCCAATGGCTTCTGCACATTGGCCTCCACCAGCACAAAACTTTCCAATTTTATAGCACCAATCCATTTAACCATCTGTCGTGACACAGGTGTTCCCTCGGGACTAGCACTGACAACACCCTGAACGGTCCAATCGCCCTCCTCTCTCAACTCTACAAAGGCCATTTTTGCACCCTGCATTCGTGCATTCTGAATCCATGCTCGAACCTTGATTGTCTTTCCAATATGCTGTTCGCCTAGCTCTCTCAGGTGTACGGCCTCGACGTTCAACTTCGTGTTTGGTTTGATATCGCCATAATTGTCCTTGGCTAGATCCTCTACTGATGCCCCGCCTCCAGCCGCGGCTTGCTTTGCGGCTTGCTCCTCAGCTCTCTTCTTCTTCTCGGCTTCTTTCTTTGCTTTGGCTTCGGCCTTCTTCGCGCCTTTCTTGGACGTTGCGGCACCGTCTTCGCCGACCGCAGCTGGGGTGGTGGCAGAAGCTGGCAGGGCAGGGTCCTGTGGGACGGAGGAAGGTCCTGGTTCACTCATTGTGATGTCTTTGGTGAAGAGTGATTAAGTTCACCAGATTGATGTTGAACGTGTTGAACGAATTAAACGTAACAAACGTGTTGATGGGGGAGTCATTCCACGAAAAGTTGGCACACGCCGAACAGTGGGGCTATATTACGCTAGCGGCCGCTGTCATCCCACCAAGGCTGAATGAACCGTCAGCCTCGTCCACCATGACCCTTGTTGGCAATTCCCAGTTGCATTTGAACTTCTACTTACCCCCGGGGGGGGGGGTTAATTTGGGGTGGGGAATGGTCTAAATACTATTGCTGACTTGTTCTGCTTCTCTCTTGTTTCTCACATATCTTTAAAATGCCTCGTTGGTCTGTTTGAAGTGGATTGAACCACGTGATTATGGTCTTCGTCGACCGGAAGAGCAATGGTCAAAAATGTAGTTTAGTGCATAATATAATTGCCAAACTTGTATATAGCCTGAATCATCATTATTTACTCAGAAGTTTGTCTAATCTCCTTCGATGGTAGCCTAGATGCCATGTTGTATAGCCTCACTGTTCAAGTCACGTAACTAGGGAGTAGTGAAATAGAATTGTAAAGCAATTTCAATACTATGTACAAGGTGAATTGGACTTACCAAATAGACTTGTCTATCAGACATACAATGGTTATTTATCCCTTCCATGCAAGTTACATTTCTTGTTGTAGCTTCTCATCGCTTACTGATAAAAACAAAGCACTTAACCGACGAGGAAGACTTTAAAGTTTCTCAAGGACCACAATTCTTGTTCAGTCGTGCTCAAGGTAATGTCAAAATGGCAAAGACAATGTTTTAGAACAGAGTAACAAATACGGAAGCGCTCCATTGAGCTCAGAGAAAAGGGACATGAAAAGAAACACTATTATAAACTTCCACCCACGAAGGAGATAAGTGGCAGATTGCCATGGTGCCATGGTAGAAAGTATGCAAATCAGGCGAGAATTTGTTGAATTTCAAGTTGACTTAAAGAAGAAATTTGTCTTAGGTTTGGCTCCTAGACAGTAGATTCTGTGCCGATGAGCTCACGGATCTCTTAATTCATGAATCCCTTGTAAACCCAAAATATATTACTAAGGCAAATAGATTATTTAAGTCAAGTATGTCACCTAGGTCAAGTGAATTGCCTCCCTTACACGTATGAGTTCGGCAACTGATCAAGGTGAAGATATTTATGATCACTGCAACACATATAATAGAAGGCCAAGCAGCCACTGTGTTCGAAGGCATCTCGAGGAAGCGCCCCTCAAGGCTCAAGTAGCGCAGCGATAATTTTTTCAGTTTTCAGACGTAGATGAAGACCACTTCAAACAAACTATGGACGCTAACGTAGAACTAGGAGGATGCTCGTTTAACTACACAATTCTGATATGAGAATTAAGCGAAGTACATGGCATAAAGGATGTTGTGGAAGGCGAAGGCAGCGCAGGAACCTTTGGAAATAGCAAAGACCATCTCTATTAGTGAACGATAGTTTCAATTTTATGATAATTCTTGGAATGAAATAGGCTATATTTGGAGTCTGGAATTATGAAATGATATAGAGCTACTTATGTCTTAGTCTGCGTCCAGTTCGCAACTGATCCAAAACTCGTCCATTATTAGATTTGTAACAAACCTAATTGGGTATTCTAAAATCAAATCTAATCCAATAAATGGAGCGTTCTGGTGTTTTGTTTGAGTGCTTACTATGGTACACAAGATATTACAACCTTTTAGGATCGATTTAAGCGATGAAGAGGAATACATTGATAGTATTAAATTAACCAGCCCTCTTCCTTTCTATTCAACCCCTGCAAATCAGAAATTCAGAGTTCGGAAACGGCAGTAACCACAAAGGAAAATGCATGGATTCTGACACGCACGGGTTGTCCACCCCTCTTCTAGCGATCCATCGCTTCTATAAATCAACACCTTCTACACACCCTCATATATCAATCCAACCACCACTCTAATCTTGTTTACAACTGGAGCGAGTTTCTGAATGCGAAAATATCACTATACCTGGCCATACAGCCGTTGTAAAGCGCGAATTTTCGAGTTTTCCCGATGACAATATGTAAATAATGGACCTCGGGTTGCTTGTTTCCGATATATGCAGGAGAAGCAGCATATTCATCTGCCCTCGAGACCACGAGCATCCGCAATGGAATGAAAATGGCATCCTGAACGTGAATAAACGCGAGGGGAAATGTCAGTGCTGTGGAAAGGAGAGTGCTTCAGCGGCGCAACTTAGGAAGGTCAGTCTGTTAGGTGCGTTCTGACGACTCTGGCTGATATATAAACAGCATGTAAAGCTTCACTTCGAAAAGGACAACCCAGAACTTATAGTCGCGCCTAGAAACTCTGGAAGACTTGAGATGTAAACTGACATTGAAAATCTCGAACAAGAAATCAGTTATCTAATATTGGTGAAGATGTGAAGATCACCGTTTCAGATATCACCCATCACACTTTGCAAGAAAACAGGAGGACGTTGAGGACAATTAACAAAGTGAGGGTAATAACTGGGAAATCCATTCTGCCTCAACGGATCAAGACGTTGAAGTGCCTGCTGCTTCTGAAAACAATGAACACGGTTTGTTATCGAGGTGCCTTTCTTGATATTAAATGCATTCTAAACTTTTCATGAGCCAAAGAAACTGTTACTATCAAGCTCCTCAAGCCTACAGGGTTTCGTTCCAACACCCACCTTTGAATTCATACCAACTATTTCTAGACGTGTTCATCGTCACAAAAGCACAAAACGTCGAGAAGCATGCTTCAGGAACCATTCACGGTGTCTACACAAGCCTAGAAGGAGCCATACTGCAAGTCAATCTCATGAAAGCCGACATCCAGAGGAAAAATAACGAATACACTCGAACATTGATTGTTGGTGTGCACACAGAGAATGAAAATCAAAGGCTACTCACGCTTCTTGGAGACAACAATAGAAACAATCAAGAAGAACAAATTTGGAGGGATTACCGCGGTGGATGGAAGGTAAATCAATAACTGGGTGGTGATGGAGTTATATTCCAAGTTGAACTTCAGAAAAGCATTGTCATGATCGACGACACGGGTTTCCAAAACGATATGATGGAAGTTGATGGGGGTGAAGTAAAGAGATGGGGCCGTAACGGAGAATCACGTATGCCGCTCCAATATCTACACTCGCAAATCAAGTAACTCAGCCGCTGACAGCGGTAGAACGAGGGCTCGGCGCGTCTATGGAACCTAATACAGCGTAACAGAGTGAAACAAGGGTATGAAAAGCTTCATTGTCACCACAACCCAAGCAATAAACAGCACTCCGAGACAACTCGCCGAATGCGGTTTCGTCAATTCTGAGGGTGCTATTCAGGAAGCCTGCGAGATTCGATAGTGGTAAATTCGCATACTGACCGAGGACGGGACCTCCGAGGAGGACATTGAGGAAGAAGAGCTACAGTGGATCAAAGGAGTGACCTTGGAATTTGTGGCAAAACTTGGTTCTTCGCATGACTTCAAGATTCAGGTATACTGCAGAGCGTTGAGTTTAATTGAAGAAGCAGTAACTGGGTCTGAGTTTGGGAATGGGACAGTGGACACTGAGAGCGAAGAGGATTCATTTGTTCCAGAGTAATGGAGTAGAAATACTTCCCTTGTCTAGGGTTAATACAGGCAGTCTACAGCTTGAGAACCTATGTTTAAGTTACTCAAGATAACCTTATAACTTAAAACATAGCAGATTACTACCTAAAGTGGGGAATTGTTCAACTTGAGACCTTTAAACTGAGCTCGTTAAATTACACGTACGACTTGACATTCAGCATGCAATAAGCGTATTGGAAAGGGCCTCTAGAAAATTTACCGACATTAAATACCGTATGGATTGCTTTATAAGAAATGATTCCGACTTTAGAGCTGTCCCTTATTTCGTAAATGTGCCTTATTTACTTCTCAACTCCCGACATGAACTCCAATCAATAGCCTAAAGGCCACTGCCAACTACATATATAGGACAAATATCTAATAAGACATGATATTACAAAATTGATGACCTGATATCATATTTATACCTAAGCCTATTTGAAACCCTCTCTTACAAACAGAAGTCATCAATGTGGTACTAGTACTTCCGTACATCTTCCTGCTGCCTAAACCCCAATAGCGAGAACCACCCCCTTTCAAAGCCAACCCTTATATTTCATCATAAGCAAAATGACCCCAACAAACAGAACAGGCGTGCCACAGTGGGGAAGTGGCTCAGGACAAATTCTGTTTCAAGAGGTGGAAAAAGTGACTAATATGGCCCGCCAACCATCGACAAAAACACAGGTAAAGCTGTGTTCTAGAGGATCTTCGGATCCTATAGTTTTGCTATTTTAATACATTTTTCCTTTATTTGTTTTGAATCATGTTATGTGGGGAGGGCTTTTTCCGGTTGCTAATTTCGTCTTTTTGGTGTTGTTTTTGTTGTTGTTCGCTCTCACTTTCGAGTTGAGAAGCGATATTGCTAGCGCTGGCTAAGGTCGTTATTGGAGGCAGCATCATGGATGCCGATTTATGTACCCTCATCTATTTAGGTTACATATAAGGAAGCTTGGACTACTACCGCGTACCAACTAGCTCAGTGTAATCACGAGATATTGATATCTAGAAGCAAAGCTGCAAGTGAATAATCTGCTTCTCTTTTTCATCTCCCTGGATTTCAACGCCCCTCTCTTCTTTGAAATCAAGGATGATTTGACACTTTATTTTTATGTAACTATTGCTGCTACTGACACTGAATTGAGTGGGAATCTTTCGGTACCTTTGTTACATGTAAGCTGATGACTTGCATGATACATGCAGCCAACTCATTTTCAGCTTGGGAACCGCTCTTATTCAGATATTTGAGATCCAATAGCCAAGAATCACACACTCAGAACTAGCCAATTCCAAATATAGACCTTTGTCTATTGGTATAGATCTGTCTCTTTCTATTTACCTGATGGAGATTTGAATACCACGCCAAGCAATGCCCTAAACGCCACATGCTGGTAATGATATTCCCATAATCACGATATTTTAATCCATCAAAAGAATACTTTTCTCATCCTTATGATTAACCCAAACATACTCCACACACCTTGGATCCGTCTTCCCCCTACCCATCGTAACCGCCAGCAGATTAATCTCCAACCAAGTAGGTCTCATCCCAAAGCCCTCAAGACGTTCCCACCACGACATAAACCTCTCGAAGTTTATATTTGCATCGTCCACAAGATGTAACTCGATCATAATCTGACCGACAGGCATCTTTCCCATCGCGTCACAGCTGTCCATGAATGCATCCAGCGCCTTGTATTCGGACCCTTCAATATCAATCTTCAAGATGTCAATATAAGTATGATTGTTCTTGGCCATAAGAGTAGACAAGGTATGGAATTGGACATTTGGTTGCTTTAGTTCGTCCTTTTCACCCAGGCCTACTTTGTTGAAGTGTGCTCTGCTCGCAAATGTTGGAGAGAGCTGGGGACCGAATTTATCGACGGAGAAATCGTAGGCAAAGATCTGGGCTGAGGGGATACGGGACAGCATCTCTGCTTCAAAAGTACTTTCATCGTTGACGCCGAAACTATAGATGATTGTTTCGGGCGTATCGGTCTGTTGGGGGATTGTGGGTGCTGGTCTGGCTTCGTATAGAGACATGCCGCAAACCCATTTGCCTCCATCTCCAAGGCGTCCTACACGCTGAATGTCGTGAGGACATGCATATGTCGCTGGGAAGAAATCCCATACTGTGTAGGGTGTTGTGCTGAATTGATCGGTGCTCTGTGCTGGGAAGAACGGAATTTTAGGATGGAGAGGGTGCTGTTCGGCCATGGAGTGACGGAGAGCAACGCTCGATCTCCACGCTGTTTCGGAACGATCCATTCGTTGTTTTGAGTTGAGACCTACAGCCTTTGGTGTCTGATGTAGTTGTTGCCTGCCTATTGTATCGGGTAGGAAACCGCGGTTTTGATTGACTATGACAAGGACGAAGAATGTAAAGGCGACCCAGAACCAGAGCCCGCATACCTGGAGATTAGAAGTCAGTCTAACTTGTCCAAAAAGTAATTTATGGTGCTTGCTAAAGCTCTCCTTATACAGATGCTTCCAATCCGACTACAATGGGGATAGTTGCTGCTAAAAGTTATACATACTTGAGCTACCCGTAGCGCCATTTTGAAGGATTCTTAAAGCCAGAATATAGATTGAAAATTGACGAAGGGCACAGAAGCACAAGTGTGCTTTCTATGGGTTGGTTTAAAGAGCAAGACTTAATACAAAATACAAAGAATGTAGTACAACAACGGCGAAGATTTTCAAAATCAAATGCTGTGTTGAACCTTATTATGTTGACAACCTCTTGGGCTACTGTATCAAGAAAATACGAAAGGCGAAAGACGAAAGACAAAAGAAGTAGGATGATAAAATTGAAAATGTCAATGACGAGGACAACGGGTATATATCCATTGCGCTGCCAGCTCTGAGGTAGTCCTTCATGCTTAAAATTAACCCGTTCTCTGGGTCGCAGCTGGATTCGAAGACCTGGTAGTGGTTCTTGGCCGCTAGACAGAAAGGGTTGATACGGCAATTCATCAGAGATTCAGCACATAGTCTGAACCTTCTAATCCTGGGTGGAGATCATAGATGACCGTGCAAATCCCACCACTGGCGTGTCTCAAGCACAAGTCATTCACGGGCCAAGACCTCCTGGCCCCAGAAAAATAAGTAACAAAACCAGACGACGGGGGGTACATGACATGTATCACTGTTGAGAAGGATAACCTCCCGTGGCGGCTTGGCTATGATAGAGTGAGTTGATGTAAAGACCAGAGACAGTATATGGAAGACGATGCATGGTTGGAGACATCGCTTCTCCGCATTTGCTGAATGGTGAATTCTAACCTTTCAAAGCGACGCCATGCCCTGCCCATTGGAAAAGGGTGCAAGAAGCAAGCACGTATTCACGTATTTCGTAACGAGATCGTCAATTTCGCGCTTCGAGGTCGGCCGTTTGGAATAATAATAATGTGGGCTAGTCTGGTTTCGGAACAAACGGATTGGCGTTTAGGATCTCTCACGCCTAGCAATCACCATCACCCGAAGCGGGCCAACCTCTCGTGCTGAATATCTCATGGTCTTCAGGTTGCAGATACTCAAGAATAGGTGGAGGATGATGTGTTGGCACTGCATGGTTTGTACGAGACTCGATATAGATGATCGATGTGTCGAGGAACCCGCCCCACTGGTCGAACATCAGATGTATGGCAATAAGGACTGGGTTATTGTTGTAGGGAAGAAACTCATGCTTCGTGAGAGGCCAAGTTTCCGCTGCCGGAACTGCGAAGGGCTTTCTACAGAAGTTTGTCGCAATTACTACGCTCTCATCAGCCGAATTCGACTCAAGTCAGTCACAGTTTGTATATGGATTGGAAATATATTGTTTCAAATTCTTCATGCCTATTCAGCCCCCCTCTCAAATAGTGAGGACAAGAAATATGGGGAAATACAAAGATCCATTGAAGATCCCGTCCTGCGGTGTGCTGGCAACCAGACACCATACAATGCAAATGCTCCACCCAGATCGCTCGCAGCACAGATATTGGTCCAATAAGTACTATGAATTATCAGAAATCATTTTTCGTGATCGCTGAAATGGCATGTCCCCTTGAATATACTCTCCTACTCCTTCATTCTCGCCACCCTTCGTAAATTATGCGTCGTTTCTGTTCTGAAGTCGTCGAACCAGATTCCACGAATCGATATCGTCAAGTGTCATTTCCGTGATGATCGTAAAAGCAAACATAAAAGCAATCATAACCTCCCTTGCTCGAAACGCACAATAACAAATTTCCTTCCTTCTTCGAGTATATAGGGGTTCTAACACCACCACCATCGTGGCCGGGTTATGCAACCAAGTCTTGTAGTTCATGGGCATTGTTCAACCGCTATGTATCTTCAATCCTCGTCTTCCTCCTCCACGGGCGCTGGCGTTCTCCTTTCAGTTCTTCTCTTTGGTCTCCGGTGTCTTGCACTACTGATGTTACTGGCCGAATCATCAGGTGCCAACTCGCTGGCCATGTCGTCTCCAGGGTCCCAATCACTTTCGCTTGCCAATTCACTACCTCCATCTGCCCAGTTGGGTCGTTCGTAGCCAGGACCTAGACCAGGAGTGCTCGCACTGAGGATATCCGGTTGGCTGGCGAACCTCGACTGTATCGACATCTGAAGTCCGGCACCTCGCTCCCGAAGAGCTCGGCGGACAAGCTCGGCTTTTCGATGTAGGCCTTCGAAAGCATCTTCGAGTGCCTCCATGCCAAGATAGATCTCACGTTCGACTTCAGCCAAGACAGCGATCTCAGCTTCTTCATCATTGGACACCGGATTGCGTTGCTGAGAGGGTGTAGGCCCACGAGAAGCATAAGCAGCAGAGCTCATGCCACCTACAGGCGAGAAGGTCTGTCCACGCATGGGTGAGAAGGGTGTCGTTGTGCGGGAGGCGCTTTGACCCATTGCTGGGGACATGGTGCCACGCTGCATGCTAGCATATGATGGCGTAGGCCCTCTGGATGGTGCAGGTGATGGATTGACTGATTCATCTGCTCCTGACCACAAGAATCCATCAAATCGTCCGGATGTGAGGATTTCCCATTCGGAAGCATTGATAGAAGATAATGTGGCAAGAAGGTTATGAACATGAGGGTTCTTGAGAAGATATATGACAGCCTCAGGGTCTCGAGGAGGTACTGGAAGACGATACAATCTCTGAAGCGAGTGTACAGTTTTCATGATCAAATCTGAACGAGGCTTTCGGAATGGTGTGGGTGCTCGAGAGGCAGGTTGCAAGACGGTTGAGCCAGAAATCAGAGCGTTAAAGACAGGCCTATCGTGCTGTTCGAGATGGGTCAAGATAGCAAACGACAAAGTCTCGTCGTCGACTTCCTGGGGCGGTGCAGCTGCTGTTTGTGGGCAACTCGAAAGCCATCGATTGACAGCAAGTTTAGTCTTCTTGGATTGTTCAAGGTAATGCGCCCGGAATTCTTCTGCAATGTCAGGGTCCATCTTGACAGGAGATCCAGGTCTTACTCCATCGCTACCAGATCGTTGATGTCCCGAGATACCAAGGCCAGTCAACTCATCAACAGCTCTGCCACCGAGGGTTGCAAAGTCGAAGGCCGGCCAGAGAGGAAGCTCTCGTCTGCCGCTGACCCACTCCAACACTTCACCCCAACCGAGCCCCCTACTACCCTCGTGTGTTGAGTAGTCTGAATTTTGGCACATGACACAAACACATCCCTCGGATGAAAGATCCCTGGCAAAGACGTTTTCCAGTCTGTCAAGCAGTCTCCTTGCAACCGATCGGTAACCGGTCGCCACAGCAAGAGAGCCATTTTTGTGAAGCACAGTCTCATACTGATCAAGGACGCTGTAGTATGGACCGAAGATCTTTTCAATTTCAGAAGCAATTGGGGTTGGAGCTCTTTGTGCGAGGTGTGGGGAAATCTGTGGCGTTGCAGTAAGTAAAGTTTTCGGTACTGGTCGAAGCAGGCCCCCATTCTGCATGAGGTAGTCTACTCTGGGAATATTGGCAGGCGCAACAGGTGGTGGCGGAGGTGGAGGAGGTTGTGGCGAATTGTATATACTTGATTGGGGAGGTAGTTCGAATGTTGTAAATGGCGATGGCGCTGGCTTGATATCTGCTGCAGAGGGTGGAGGGAACTGGGGAGTTTGAGTTGGAGTTCTGGGAGACGAGTCTTGGGCAGAGTCTGGCGAAGAGTCTGTATCGATGACTGGGGGCTTCTTCCTAGACACAGGTTTCTGAGGTGCAACAGAAGTGGCGTTGGAGTCCACAGATGAGCCACAGCCCGCGTCGTCGTCATCTTGCTCCTCTGGAATTGACGTCCTGTTGGAAGACCTGGATTTGGAAGTGGATGTCTTGATAGTGGTACTAGTCTTAGATGACTTTGACTTTGCTGAAACTTTCGACTTGTCGTCCATCTCCTTTGCCACCTCCTTTGCCGTTTTTCCCATCCACGAGTTCCTTGAGCTTGGTCGTGACTCAGTTTCTGCATCCTCTTGCACCTTTGCCATTCGAGATGGGGTTGATTTTCGCTGTTGTGAGAAATCTGTCTCGGGTGGGCTAGGGGGTCTGCCATCCTTGAAGACATTTGCGCTTCGGCTTGGCAGATGTTCTGCAGATCTCGATCTTGAATCAACAGAACCAAGATCGGTAGCATCCGGTGTGTAGACGCTGGCTCTCTTGCTTGTCCTGGTGTCTTCTTTGCTGTTCACCGCTTCCTTGCTATAGTTTTTGTTGAAGCTGGGATATGGGAGACTGCTTCTGGATGTGGCACCAGGGGCAGACGCCGTTCGTGAGAGCTCAGGTACGACAGAAGCCATATCTGGAGATGGATCTGATTCTTGCTCCTTCTCTTTGTCCTTCTTGCGTCTGTGTGATTTAATAACCTCGCCCGTCTCGGGATCGATCTTTGGCTTGCTTCTCGACGACTTGTGTGGACGGTTAGGATCCTTGGGGTCCTTCTCCGTCTTCGATCTCTGCCGTCTCTCACTCGGCCTCTCCTCAGCTTCGGGTTCTCGCTCTTTGCGTGGCATTGTTGTGGTATATGAGATATATGAGTTCAGATTGTGCAGGCGCTTAGAGCGCACGAGGTCGAGCAAGCCGTCTGGTGGGGAACGTGTGGTACGTGCGACTCACAGCGGTGAGCTCAAGCTTGTTTGTAGCGACGCAGAATAGCTGTCGGTGACATCGAGGCCAGAGTTCGGGAGTGAGAATGTGCTGTTGATAAAGCAAGGTGGTGGTGGGTCGATGTTGGGTGAATTTGCTACGTTTTGTCTACGTGATGCGTCGTGATAGGCGAAGTGGAAGCAGTGCAGTCTTGATCTCGGGTAGCAATGCGCAAGGCTCCAATGAGTCGCTTGTGATTCTTGATGGGGCAGAGAGGTGGGAGTGCAGCTAAGCAATGGAATGACAAAGTTGTCGTAAACAACTACAAAGATTTTTGTCTTCCGAAATGACGATGATCAAAGCGTGCGCGAACTAGGTGGTGGTATTATTGTCACTGTTACCTGGGGCCTGGATAACAACAACCCCGCGAGAAGCTTGAGCTTGTGAAGATTAAACTTCTTTGGACGGAAGCTATTTTAAGCGGCAGCGGCTACCACTCAGAGGGGAGGCTGGGGTAATTACAAAGTCGACGATCCAGCACCTCTTGGGTCCTTGTGGTTGCATCATCTTCACGATCAAGTTTCTCGTTCCTGGCTACTTCAGATCCGTAGGTGTCTTAAGTTTACCTTATTCTACCAAATCAAACTCGGTAGGGAGGTACCTAGGTAGGCACTGGATCAATACTATCTCAACATCAATCCAGCGCGAAGATGCAGTGCAAGCCTGTTACCGGCCTGTGGCCCAGAGACCGTGCAAGGCTGGTTGCACGAGCGCTGCACGAGCTGCACGAGCGCACCTGGTTTAGAGCGAGGCTGCAAACATGCGACCATGCACCCACCTGATACCCGTATTTCAATCATTGTTCTACTCAGCATCGTTTCATTCACTTTATCATTGGGAATCAATTTCCCCCCCCCCCCTGACGGTCTCGAAGTGGCCCAGTCACTTGATGATCACCTGGACAAGAAGAAATAGCTACAAGCATCATGATGTTGATTTATATTCTTCGATTGGAAGCAGAAGTTTCTAAGTCTATCAGCAAGACTCCTTGTGCCTGTCCTGCTATAATATTCCAAAAAGTAGTTTTCAAAGGATATCCTCTAGACTTTTCTTTCTTAACGCCGAGATGCAAACCCATGCCAGAATCTCCTACAGACGATCCAAAAGACCTGCGCTCTCCAGCATCAGCACGATCTGGTGAACAGCACTTCGTACATTGGTTTTCTCAAGATCAACCGTCAAGTCGGCGTCGGTGGGAGCCTCATATGGGTCATCAACGCCAGTAAATCCTTTGATCGAACCTCGTCGAGCTGCGGCGTAGATGCCTCGTTTGTCTGTCTTCTCTGCGTGCTCTAAGCTTGTTGCAACGTGGACAAGGTAAAAATCCCCGTGCTTCTCGACAAGCTCTCTAGCATGTTTACGAGCATCTTCGAAGGGTGCAATGGGTGCAGCGATCACAGCGGCACCAGAGCGGGTCAGCTCCGAGGCAACAAACGCAATGCGACCAATGTTACGAGTACGGTCGGCACGGCTGAAGCCAAGTTCTGAAGAAAGCTCGGCACGGACAGTCTCACCCAGAAGAAGGGAGACGGATCGACCTCCTTGCTGGTTGAGAGTAACATTCAGAGCCCGAGCGAGTGCGTCTTTGCCGCTGTTTTGGTACCCTGTGAGGAAGACAGTAAAGCCTTGAGCCGAACGAGGAGGGTGAGATTCTCTCAGCACTCTGACAACTTCGGGATATGAGAACCATTCAGGGATCTCACGGCCAGTTCGGAGACGAGACCGAAGCTCGGTACCGGAGATATCGAGAGTCCGGGTGCCCTCTTTGACTTGATCCTTTGGTTGGTATTCATCACTGTCTGGGAGGTAGGTCATCATCTGGAAAGGAACAACCTCTATTCCAAGCTCCTCCTTATACTTCTCGACCGCATACTGGGCATCGTATGGTCCATAAATCTCCTCGCCCTTGCTGTTCTTTCCAGGTCCAGCATGGTCACGACCAACGATGAAGTGCGTTGCCCCATAGTTCTTGCGGATGATGGCGTGCCAAATAGCTTCCCTGGGACCACCCATACGCATAGCCAGAGGCAGAAGGCCAAGGACTGCCATGCCATTGGGGTATCTTGGGAGCAGTGCTTGGTAGACACGGACACGGGTGAAGTGATCGATGTCTCCTGGCTTTGTGAGTCCGACGACAGGGTGAATAAGGACATTAGCCTGGCGGGAACGAGCAGCGCGGACGGTTAACTCTCGGTGAGCTCGGTGCATGGGGTTTCTGGTTTGGAAAGCCACAACTCTCTGCCAGCCAAGTTTGTCAAAGTGAAGCCTCATTTCCGCCGGTGTGTACCTGAGTGCGACATAATCGTAATGCTCGAGACGATTAACTGCGTCAATCTTTCCTCCAATGTAGTATTCCTGCACGGAGTTGTTCAGGTATTTAACAGCTGGGTGGTCCAAATCTCCGCCAAACACTTCCTTGGCTTCCTTGACCCTACTCACTGTTATTATGGCCCTGCCGAACATTGCATAAAGGGACTTACTTGTCTGGCTTGTAGATATCGTCGACGGTCAAAATGGCTAAGTTGGAATCGTCTCGCAAATCACGAAGAACAACTCGAGCACCAGCCTTCAGACCCAGGTCGTCGATCTGTTCTTTCGAGATGTCAAGGGTAATGGGCATACTGAACAGGTTCCCATCCGCCAAACGGTTCTTCGCGACGACGCTAAGGTATTGTAAGCACTTGTGGTATTATCTTCGAGAAATGACCATCGTACCCATTGTAGTCCTTTTCGTTCATGAAACCTATTTGCTATACGTTAGCATATACGCTGTGGTGTGGTGGTTTTCGCCAAAGTCGATCACCCCACCAGAGAAGCACAAAAGACACATACCCTCAAGAGGTGAAAAGCCACCGCTCAGAATCAATTCGAGATCGCATAGTTGTCTCTCGGTCAAGACAATTGCAGGGAGCTTCTCGGCTTCTGCAACAAGTTCTGTGTGTCTTGGGGCATCTCTTGCGAGGAGATCTCTGGATGGATGGGTCAGCGAGTGCCCCTCCAAATCGGACAGCGACAGATATTACTTGAGCTCTCCGCCGTGGGGTGAATTGGCCATGTTGCGAGATGTTGATAACGATATTCTTTGGAAATCCTGCAACTACTTACTTTCCCACTGATTTATAGGACTCGGAAAGAAGAACGTAAGTGGAGGGGGAATGAATATGTTGGTGCGAGTCAACCTTCTCCACGAAAGAATTTATTCATAGCTGCGACTTCCCGACAGGGGTTAGAAAGCCAGGTGATATGACGTGCGCGCTGCTCCTTTTCGTCGCTTCATTTCAAAAGCCGCGAAGCACTTGCGCGGAGCAACACACTTACTTCTCTTTGGAGGGGTACCTGAAACGTAGTCCATATGAGGCTGAGTTTATCTGCTCCATTCCCGCTGGACTGATCTACCTGTGGAGGTCAAGGTATGCCTAGGTAGTCAGGAGATAACAGACATGAAGAGATAAAGTGACGTGGTACGGTGGTTAGGTTCCCTCGGTGCTTAAGACAGCATGCGGTTCTTGAAGTGGCTGGTGTTGGCTGGGCGTTCTTTATACTTTATATATTTGAGCAGACTTCAACTCTACCTACCCACAAATCATGACATTCTTACGTCGTCCTTATATACGTGCTTCGAAGAGCAAAGCACATAATAATGCAGTCACCTTCACTCGCCTACAGAAGGTGCTGGTGCTTCTCCGGACGTAGATAAGATAAGCTAAGGTTCGGCATATTCGGATAGTCGGTGATACATACCTCCGTAACACCGACAAGTACAAATGTGTTAGTGTGAAATAAATGCTTGGCGCTCTAGTAATTTGGCAGGACGGCTTGATTGACAATCGAGATAATCGACGTTTCACCACACGCCTCGAATCAGTCGAACAATGTCGGCCATAAAAGCAGATACAGCACAGCAGGCTCGCTCACTGGTACGTCCTACAGAATTCTCCACCTGCAGTTTGCCACAGATTCGGTGATATAGCGAATTGAGCGAGCTGCGAGTTGCGAACATGGAGCTCAAGAGATAATATCGAGGATAGGGCAGATGGTAATGAATCGTCGCTGATGCTTTACTGCCCTTTAGTATCGACAATTACTGCGACAGGGAGAGCAGTTTGCCGCCTACAACTTCAGAGAGTACGCAAAGCGAAGGACGCGGGACTCATTCAGAGAAAATAAGGATATTCAGGACCCGCGACAGATACAAGAGTTGATGCAGAAGGGGCTGAAGGAGTTGCAGATTCTAAAGGTATGCAAAACGAATGCTGTTGATAGGAGTGCGATATAGAAGATGATTGTCACGGATCGGGGAGGCAAAATATTGTTGGGCTGAAAACGAGGCTGAAATCATTGCATCGGATACGGGCTAATTTTCTGCATTACAGAGACAGACTGTTGTCAGTCAATTCTTCCAGATGGATAAACTAGTCGTCGAAGGCGGGAAATCGGTATACCTAGCAGTCCTTGAACGAGTTGGTAGTATAACTGATCTCGAATACAGGGCAAGCAGTTAGGAAATAGGGCGGACATAGTTAGACAAAAGGATACTGGGTATGTTCATTGCAAGGCTCAAAAGGAACTACCTTAGCTGACATTATATAGCTGGGATTAAGCAAAGGCACAAAAATATGAATGCGACGAGCGGACATCTGAAGGAGTCGGGGATGGCATGGTATTGACAAGATTTCAATTTGGCTGCAGAGAACGTCTCAGGGCTCATAATATATGACAGGAAAGAGGCCACGAGCTTCATGTACAACATGTGTACAACATTTGTATGCACGGAGTTAGAGGTTTTCTGAAGGTTTATACCCAAAATTTCACCCCTCATTGCACATGTTTCGTGATGAGGACTGCTGGCAAAAGCTTCAGCATTTTCACCTGGGTAGGGGCGACTTTGATAATTCTGTTCCCCTACACGTACAGTACATGTCACGAAGCACTAAAGCAGTTTACTATACTTGATGGCTACACGCACTGCTCGCAGTATGCTTAAAAAGCGACAAAATCAAATGCATCGGCATTCGAATCAATGACACCAACTCTAGACATTGAGGAACTTCTCTCACATCCTTAAGAGCTACTCACGCTAACTTTGACGATTGAGAGCCTTCAATTTAGAAAGCCATCCACCATATCGCGATGCAGCTAGCTTATGAGTTCCTCCAGTAGTTGACTTTGAGCTAGCACAAGCAGATGCACTTATACATACTCTTCACTTTTTGGCTCTCCCCACATTATTATTATGATGATGTCTAGATGGTAAGAGAGTTGAGCTATTCTGTGTCTCAGGCTAGGACGAGCTAGGGCTAGGTCCCTCTACGGAGTACCTTAGAGATCAGTATCGCATTTTATCACGTGTGTCTCACAAAGGTACGAGTACTTTAGTACTAAGACTTGGCAACCGTCGTCGCGAACTGGCGCGTGTGAAGACTGCATATCGCGATATCAATTGACTGCTTCCTTCCTCAGAGGCCGTTGCAACTCCCCAATTCTTAGCATCTTGATCAGCATAGCTACTGTACGTATCTATTTTCAATTGGGAACACAAACATCATTCCACCATTCCACCATTCAACCATTCTACTTACGGGCGCAATCATTGCTAACATGGCGTCAGAAAATACCAGTCTCATCCCCCCCCATAGCAGTAGAGAATCTCTCTCCGAATCAAAGCAGTCGCAGGAGTCCGATAGTGGCGACAGCAGTTATATTGATTCTGAGAGTCCTGTCGAGACAAGAAGGACAAGACGGGCTACTCAAGTTGAGATACCCGGGTTTAAACACAAATCAGCGGCTCAGTTTCAGCACCTCGCCGGCGAACAAGGCCTCAGAGAGCATCAGCCTGCTGGGTAAAATACTTCGCAAGCGATTGCTGTGAAGACGAAGATATAAGACCACGTCCGCCAAAGCGTCCTCGCCCGCCTCGAGGACCATCTCTTACTCCTCCACGCCAACTGCCAGCACCACCTCCGCCATCTCCTCTTCCACCATCTCTTCAACCTCAAACGCTCAATTAACTTCAGTCGCTCGGTCGGGCAGTCCACCACATATCGTTACATGCAAGGATATAGAGGAAGACTAGCTCATTCAAGATATGGCACCCGGGGTAAGTCTTGAGTCACTCACTTAGTTTGAGAACTCAAACTGACTAAGGATTCTCTCAGTATCGTGCCAACGTTCAATCTAGACGAAACAATCGCTCCAATGTAGATCACCATGATGTGCTCGAAGGTATTCCTGTTAGACAGTGGCGCCGTGAAGATGTGACCGTTGCTCCACAAGCTGCTCAAACAAGTACCACCCCACAAAACGATATTTGGGCCGTTGAACTCCCTCATGGAATGCCAAAAGATTCTCATCTTCTTCCTCAGCATAGTCAAGATCTACTGCGTGCTTTTCGATCCGGTGCAATTTATAAACGCCCAGCTCCAGTTGAGGAAGAGGAGGTAGATGCCGACATGGTAGGTGAGAAGAACGACAAGAAAGAGGATGATCCGAGCGACAAGGGGTTCACAGCCAAAGCTTGGAAGCAGATCCCTAGAAACCAGGAAGGACAGCCTATTGAGTATCTTGCCAAGCGAAGAAAGGGATTGGTTACCGGTGGTGCAAAGCCTCTTCCCACTGGAGATGTGCGCACAGTAACGAAAGCGACGGTGCGTCGAGTTGACGCAGCTGGAAACACCTATGAACAGGAGTTAGTTATTGCAAATGGTGAAAAGGTTGAAGGAGAAGTCATATCCCAAACATTAATACCTGATCCAAAGGCTGTTGGTGTGGCGACAGAGACGCAACCATCGCCAATGAAACGGAAACCTAATACCAAGAAAAAACAGAAAGGGCCAGGTAGGGGAAGAAAGAAGAAGATAGTTCCTCCAACAAGCGCACCTCCTCCTATGCAGGGCGATGTGGTCCAGACTGTTGAAAGCGCTAGTGGGGCTGTTGGTCAGGACGTAAGTCATTCGCTACTGAGCATAAGAAGGTGTTGCTCCATACTAACATTACTTCACAGGGTATCAAGATGGAGAGTGATAGCCTTTCGATAACAGCTATCAACGAGGATACTGAAATGGGAGATGGGTCTAACGCTGCATCAGATGATGACGAAGGTGAAGACGGGGACGAAGGGGAGGATGACGAAGAGGGATCACAACAAAATATGTCACCCGTTCCGGAAAACAACCGGCCGTTGACTATTCCTGCTTCTGATCCTGATTTTGAAATGAACGGCAGTGGTCTTGATATGGTTCGACCGGCAAGTCTTGAGAGGCTGAAAGTCGAAGATACCAAGTCGGGAAGTCCGTTGAAGAATATTGTGCTTACCACATCCAACGTCAATTCTCCAATCACTTCTCCAACAGTTGAATCTCGGGAGGCAGAGCCTTCGACAATCACTGGAGCCATAATTGCAGAGGCGCTTGGCGAGCCACAAGTAATACCGACTGTTCCAGAGGCTCTTCCACAGCCACTCTCTATCGTGGAAGATATACATGAAACGGATACAACGCAGGTTGTAGAGGACAGTGATGATGCAATGTTGCTGAAGGTTGTGGAAATCAACACAGTCACTGAAACTATGCCTGCTTTATTTGCCAATGTAACTCCTGCTATTCCTGCAGCTGCCGCTACTCAAGAGTTGCAGGATCTTGCTGACGAGGGGAAAACGCCTGTCGAGGAGAAAACGCTTGGTGAAGAGAAGTCGTCTGACAAAGAGAAATCGCCTGTCATGGAGAAGGAGCCCGTCGAGCAGAAGGCGCCTGTCGGGGAGGAGATGCTTGTCGCAGAGGTGGTTTTCGAGGAGAAAATGAGTGTCGAGGAGAAAGAGGACGACGAATCGGTTGTTCCCGCGGATGAAATCAAGCCGTTAGTTGAGGATGCTGGAGGGAATAGGGACAAAGACGATTCACCGGACCTCCTAGGCAACCTTGAGCGCCTATTAGAATAGTGTGGGTTCCTAAGTGTAGATTAATTGCTTGTATGGTCGGTGTATATCAACGTGAGTTACTTCTTAAGCTGGATAATGAGGAGGAAAGACAAGAGCATGGTTTAGGCGTTAAGGGAGCGGAAACATTGCACAACAATACACGGTTTGTATATACAAACGATACCAAGGCGTTCAAATTTAGAACATTATGTCAGCCCATACTATATAGCTACACCTTTGGTCTGCTCGTGGACTTTGATGAGCTAGTCGGTCTTGATAACATACATACCTTGTCCAAGTTACTATCGAAAGATCAACATGGCACTTGAGATATCTAATTACCTGACTTTCTCAATCATAGAGTTAGCTAGGTTATTTAAATAGCTTAGAATTATCTACTTGGGCAAAGGCAGGAGGCTAAAAATGGTCCCATCACGGTTTTGCCTAGGTGAACTACTCGATTTTGCGATTTAAAAAGAGCTTTAGGGCTGGCTAAGCTTGGATTTGACGCCTTGTAGATGAAGGTTGAAGACTTAACATTATAGTCCAAGTCGCGAAAATGACATTAGGGTGGGGACTCCTCTATCTTGGATGCTACGTGGCCGGATAATAAGCTACCTAGAAATAAATAAGGCAAAAGAGCTCGCTTAGCAGCCCTCTCCCCTTTCTTCGATCCATCACTGACTGACGTGGTGCATTGCCTGTTTGTCTCGCTCAGTATAGGTAGGTAGCTAACAAGACAACATAACAGGCTATAGTGCATAACATTATAATTTCTCTGATGTGAGATTCGATGTTATCCTACCTAACCTTTTGTTCACACTATCACGCCTCTTGTGACGCTAGATCTTCTTGGTCTAAATCCTACTGATTCTTCTCCTAGATATATGCGAATTCTAAGAGTCATTCCCTTACTAGAAAGTAGAGTGTTAGATAAGTGAAGTCTTTGCTACTATCTGTTCTTCCACTACAAGCGTCCTTTCTACTACAGGCTCTTCTTGACAACGCTCTACTTCGTAACACATAATCTAATGATAAATAGCACCATGGCTTAAAGTGCTAGTTTCCGAAGATTATATAGTTACTTCGTGAGGTAACTGATTTGCGGTACGTACAAGCCGCGTCTTTGCTAGTACATTACTGTGCCAGCACCCTTGCTCGCACCGTATTTACATGTCCACAACAGAAGCATCTTGATCTAATCCCTCCTTATCATCAGTATATTGACCAACCTTGTCATCTTGCTAATCTTTGTCACGCTCGGTGTTGATTCTTAAAAGTGTGGTATAGAGGTTCTCAAGGAGGCGGTTGGTGTGTACTGTGCGGTTGAAGAAATATATGACTAGAAAGAGCTGTGGTACCTTATTTCTTCCATGGCCCTTGGCCAGGCAGGGAGAAGGGTTGTGAAGGGTTGTGAAGGCAGCTATAATTTCCTGGTCTTCCTCGGAGTGTATTGTTATTGTTGTTAAGAGAGAAAAGAGGCAAAGGGAGGGAAAATAGAGTTTACTGTCCTTGATTCATAGGACTACAGGAGAAACTCCACTTCCTAACAACCTCTAAGCTTGATGAATTCTCAAGAGGATGATCGCTTCTTCTTAGCACCTAGTGTTACTATCTAACTTAGAGCATCTATCTCCTTAGGTTTTATAGAAACCTGTCTTTCGTTCCCTTACTATCTTGTACTCTTAGAGTCTCCCACTAACCTCGCTCGATGATTTCTTGGTCTGCTTGGGTTAAACTAAGTGGTTTCGTTTTGTAAACTAGGCAGCTACAGCAGTCGACTTTTACATTTCTGTGAAGCAGTTGTTAGTTAAGTGTGTTGGATAACCTAGAAGGGATCTGTTTGGTTTCCTCCACGGTAGAAAACACAAGCTTTTGAAAAGGGATGCATATAAAACCGGATCAACCAGGCAATACTTTTACCTATTCGGCTTGCTCCAAGATTCTAATCTTAAAACCGTTATCAATGTTGATTTTTATCATAGCCGATTTTACGCTTGAAAGGCTTCCGAGCGCTGTAGCTTCTCTCGTCAACTGACACTTGGCTTGTAGCGCGGTACGAAGTGTCTTCTTGTGTCTATATACACCACCGACATACTAATTATGGTGACTTTTGGCGACTTGCACGCTCTTATCTAAAATATCTATACACATATATACCATTTGACAACAACGGCGTTTGTTTCATGAATAATAGCCTTTGAGATCATGCCGAAAACGAAGCAGCGTAACCAATAGCAACCGAACACATTACGTCGCTTACTTTGCTATTTGATGGCCAAGGTCATTGGTTTACAAGGGAGCCCGACGACATGTTAATAAAGGCCATTGGAGGACCAATCCCGCGGGTCGCGATTTGCAGACGTGCAACAAAGTCTCAAAATGACTCTTGAGGTCACTGGATTAAGTGAGGGAAAGCAAGCCTTATTCGTAGCTCAGTATAGATACATACAGTACACCTTGGCCAATGAAGGTGGTCAGTCAGTCAGCCTCTCTCGCTAGACTGACGGGTTGGGCATCACCTGGCGTCCGTCTGACTTGACCAAGCAGACAGAGAAGGGCAGATCTGGGAGGAAATGTCTGGTCGTAGTCTGCGACTTTGAGAGCAGCACCTTGCACCAGGTCAACATAGTTCTATTCCATGTCTGGATCGAAAAGTATTCGCACGATCGATCGAGTGGAAAGAGCGAAGTCTCAAGTGTTGAAGCCTCTTGTGACAACAAACTCGAAGATGACCGTCTCCGTAAAGTTGGGAAAAGTCTCGACACTCTCCAGTGTCTTGAACCTTCTCTCTCAAGAGATTCCCATGTCGGCGCCAGTCCAACGACTCTATTGCCCTTGCCTGCGGAGGTGTCAGTGGTTGGCGGAGAGAGGATCCTGACGGTGCTGGAATCCAAACCTTGTATGCTGTGCACCTTACGAAGCCATCTTACGGGGTACATGACAAACCAGTGCGAGTGTTCATGCGCGACGTGACACAGGAGTAAGATTTGAATTCTCGCGCCCTCGAGTGCCACATTGCCGCGTTGGCTACACAGAGGAGTACGAGGCAGGCCAACTGTCTTCTGGTCGTTACTCACTTGCGCAGCACGAGTGCCTAGATCGCGACCCAGGAGTTCCAAAAGCCTCAACGAACATCTACACGGCTGAGTCTCTGGGTCAATCAAAACACAATGCTGGTGGTGACCAGCGGAAGACTCAGCCACAATAGCCAACTCGAGGTAGACGCCACATGCCCCTTGCTTACACATATCTCCTGCTGGCAAGTCAGCACCAAACTCTGTTTTCCCTCACTTGTACTCATCTATCTCTCTGTGCATGATTCGCTGAATGCCTCTCTGATGGTGGTTATAGTTTTCCTGATCTTATCTGTCTTATGCCTGCCAGTTTCTTCCGAACTCTGTCGTTGAAGTGGTTCACGTAGAAAGACCCCTTATGTTTCACAGTTTCAGGCTCGTGAGACATGGCTCAGATGTCATGCTTGCATGAAGCAGACGACATATATTACAACAAAAGTTGTGAATCTTTTATTGGTGCTCGAAAGAGCATAAAAGACGATTAGGTTTGGATATTGTCATTGAAAGTCAGGTGTTCTTCCACTCTTCGGGGAAAGAGCTGCGCCGAGTGAAGCAGTTGTGCTTCATAGGCTATGACAATAGACGGAGGCAACAAGAGTCTCTGATCTGCCTTGCGATCTGGGGATAGAGGGAAACGGTAGAGTGACAACTGGAGCTTATTGATGTCCACACATGGCTTTGCCTTGGCTTATGATTACTATTAGCCCCACGCTCTGCGCAAACTCTGCCGGTACTCGTTCTGCAGCAACCCGAGAGAGAGAGAGAGAAAGATGCCTATCTGTGAGGGACATCGACTCTGCATTCCTCGATGGCCTTCGCTTCGGGCGCTGTCCCGCCCGTCGCTGTCTCAATATCAACTCCAAAGCTGGTAGCCCAGGTAGCCTTGGTAGCCCATGAAAGCAAGGGATAAGGTGTCGAATGTTTTCCTCCAACCGTCTGTTTTTCACTTCACCAGGACAACACAAGTTCTACGATCATCCATTGATGACTTGCTCGCTAGTTTTTGTGTCTCTCCAGTGAGAATGAGGAAGTCACTTCCAATTATTCCCGATGGTGGGCACCATGCAGATATTTTGGACTCTGGTACAGGGCTGCTGCAAGACCCCACGTCAGATCACTCCATACCAGCGTGCGTGAAGGGTGAGTTTGCTTGCTCTCGGCTAGTCGGAGGGCGAGTATATAAGACGTCGTTGAAGAAGTTTCAAATGCTCCTCTATCTATTTTAAGTCAAGGACTCTCTTCTTTTAAATCTTCGACTCGCTCAACCAGAAAGTCAAGTATTCTGTCTTCATTATACAATACAAAAATGACGTGGTCGCCAGATTCCTGTCTCTCTTGCGATAAGACATGCAATGGCTATGTCTTCTGCTCCGAAGCTTGTCGGGTTGCCGATTTCGAGAAAGGGTACGAATATCCTAGCGCCACAACAACTTCTATGTTATCCCTCCTTCTGTCACGAGCACCGAATTCCTGCCTCGATTTCCCATCAACAACGTCCTCTTATGAAAATCACGACTCGTATCAACAGCCTACACGGGAAGCTCATACTCAACTCCAGATACAACCACTTTTCGTGCCCTCGCTTCCCGAGCCTGTGTTTAAACCTCGGGGCAATCATTCAGAGATCGGCTCAAGAGAAGCAAAGGAGACTCTGAAGAGTCTTCTCGACAGCGACTGCGGGGAGGCAAAGACGTGGGAAATGCCGTTACCGACCCAACTTCGGAATCCTATTAGCGACCCACGGAGACCAAGTCATGCTTCTTTAGACGCCAAAGAAATTCTCATGAAGTACACCACCAACACCGGCACCAGCAATATCGACACTTGTTCACCTGTCAGCACTTCGCCTTGCAAGGCTCCCAACAGCCAAACCAGTACACCCATCAGCAGCAAGCGAGCTCAGCAAAGCGTAAGTAAAGAAACATCCACCCAGATACACAATGTCTAAAACTAGCAAGCACCAGCCTCAGACCACACATAAAGCAAACACCATCTCATCACGCAAGTCACTTCTCACACAAGCCTTCCAACAAAACTCCTCAAACAATACCGCCCAACCACCACCATCTAAGCTGCCTCCAACAACAGCAGCAATATCATTTCCCTCCCTCCCACACCACGACCTCGGACTCCAAGCTTCACCAAGGGCCCCAGTACACTCTCCAACCAGCAACAGGCGCCGCACGGACTGGGAGAATGATTGGCAGAGTTTTAGGAAAGACGTTGGGCGTGAGATGTTGCATTTAGAGTGTGGCCTGATCTGTCAGGTCGGTGATGGGAGTCTTTGTGTAGGAGGCGATTATTGGCGCTGAGTGAGTGGGATGAGATTTTCGGTTTGATGTATCTCTATGTGACTTGGTTAGAGGATTTGGGCATCATGATAAATGAATGAATGAACTCAATTCTGGCCTTTTGGGAATCTGATAGGATATGATGACTGGTGGCTGTAGTGAATAGTTTAGAATCAACAATTCTCTTGTAAAAGAAGCAGTGGGAAGAGCTTTCGAGGTAAATACATAGCCACGACAAGACCTCCTCCGCTTGTGAGTCGCAATCTTGTGTCGTGTTTTCTGCATCGCGTGTCGTTTCCTTACCGTATGGTCGGTCACTTGTATGTCGTTGTAATTCTATTCTATACCAGCTAAGATACCTATCCATTGGACATTGTATTGAAGATTAGGTAAAGTCCAACCTTAGATCCCTAAGGTGTTACAGGATATGATTATATATAGGAAGTACTGTACAAAGTACTAATCAGTACTACATTTATAAAGTTTTATAGGCTTACTTATTTAAAGGCAAATAACTTCGAAGCCCCTAACAGGCCTTTGTGATACGATGGTTGCCCCTATCTTAGGTGCATCGCTAAGCTTAGCTAGCTTAGCGCTAAATCATTTGCCTGGCTGTTTACAAGAGAGGTCCGTAATGTTATTTGTATGGGGAATTCTATAGGGCGAGTAACGGAGGCTACCTAATTAGGGAACGCTTGCTGTGGCTACAAAATGGGGGCACTATTGTATTAAAAAGACCTTTAGGGGGCTTTAAAATCATTTGTCGTAAAATTCTAAGGGAATGCTCCATAATACTGTACAACCACCAAGAAACCATGCGCCAAAACTCCCCGCGAGTTTATATACCACCGTCTTGTTACCGAAGCAGGCTTTCGTACTGGTTAATACTCCTCTCCGCAACCAAACCTCTCAAAACCTTCATCCCCTCATGTACAACTGCCCAGCGCACACTACTTAAATGCTTCGCCATGACAGCGGTCAGTCCACTCGTCGCGTACTTGCCCACCATCCGCCACAATCCCTCAGGCGTAACGCTTGTCATCCCACTCACAAGTGCATTCATCTCTGCTTGAGCATCCCATACAATATCGTCATGTTGTAAGCTCTCCCCTCCAAGAATTCCCTTCTCGCCATCGGTTTTATCGCTGCCGGCGAAATGGAACCCCCAGCAGGTTAGAGTAGCGAGGTATAAACACCACGGGTAATGGAAGACGTCGTTGACGTCCCAGTTATCAAGATTCATGATGCCATCGCGCAGTAGATGGGCTGCGTGCCACGATGCCTTGACTGCAGATTGTAATGCGCCGGGTTTCGCCCATTGCTTCAGTATTCGGCGAGAACGGTCATAATCCACGCGCGTCACTGGACGACCTATGATGTGGCGAGCTCCAGCGTATATTTGGAGATCGAGGATCTCGACATTGAGAATTATATGCGCAGCGTGGTAGATGGCTATACTTGCTGTGCTAAACTGGGTGAATTCGCTCTTGAGGGCTGCTTTATCTTTAAGAGACATGGTCATACTCATGCAGTAAGTATCAAAGTCTGCCTTCCAAGCATCATAGGATTGTGCAAGACGAATTTGTCGATCTTGAGCTGTCGGTCCGACAAAACCTGAGGAATTTGTTAGCTGGGGTCTTGTGGAATCTGAAAAGAAAGAGAGGGGAATTACCCAGAGAGGTTTGATCTCTTCGTTTCATATCCCATGATATAGACATGAGCCCGTGAAGAATAAGAAGTCGTGAGAGAGCGTTTAGATTAGGAGGCGGAGAGGCTGAGCCTGGATTGACATAAACTTTCAAGACCGACAAGAATGACGTCTCTGATTCTTTCTGGAAGTTCTTGTACCACTTCTCGGCTGATGCTGCCTCCCATGTGGTTGGATTGCATGGAAGAGATAAGCGAAGCTCGAAGGCAGACATGCACAGTGATTGTGAGAAGAGAACCGCATGCTGCGTATCCCAGAGAAAGCAAAGCAGAGCAAGCCTGTTGGGTGTAAGTGGTAGTTCAATAACTGTGAACTCGAAGCATGCTACCTTTTTCGTTGCTCGGCATCTGCAAACCGGCGCCAATTTGACTCCAGATCCCCAGTGCCATCTTCAAAATTAGGTTGCCGAATCGTCTGGCAATCACTTCTTCGTATCAAGCTAAGTTGTATGAAGTCAGAATCTCCTCCACACAACCATGACTGAAGTTGAGAAGTACTTGAACACTTACTTGATGAGCAGGCCATGGAATAAGTGAGCCATATCATGTTGGGTCTGCCCTGCCCTTGACTTTCCAAAACACTCGATAAGCAATATAGTTTGGAGCATCCATAAATCTGGCTGTGCCTTGAAAGATGCGCTTTGGAATATTTGTGCCCTCAGAACATCATGAATACAGACAGCTAAGCGATGCCCAGCTTTGTCGCCATAAGTCGCACCAAGTAACAGTACTGACACTAACAATAGGGTATCTACCTGTGATGGCTCGAAAGTGGCTTGGTGTAGGAGGGGATAAGTGACATTAAATCGGCAGAAGAACAGATCACAGTAATTTTGAAGAGCAGAGAGTGATAAAAGAGGATGATCCCGAGTGATTGGAAACCCTTCCGGAGTTTTGGGTCCTGCTTGGACGATGAGATCTAGTAGCTGATTTCGACACATCTCATCAACTGTTGGCAGGTTTCTTGCACGCGAAGTTGGACGAAAAGTCCGAAGAGGATCATAAGCAGAGATAGGCTCTAGTCGATTGCTCGAAGCATTCTGCGGCCTCGTCGCTGCTTGGTATTCAGAGACAGATGTTTGAGAAGTGGCTGTGGGACAATACTGTCCAGAGAAATCCCCTGGTGAGGAGTTCTCTGGAGACAGCGCCTGAGAGCTACCGGATGTAGATGTACCTAGCATCAACACATTAGAGTTCTGATTGGAATATTGCCCTTGTTTATCAGACACCGTCTGCATCTGATTTGGCTCCGAGAAAGCGCCGTTTTGCAAAGGCATGGAAAGCCCACTGCTTGACAAGACTTCTTGGGTTAACGGCGGCCTATATTGATTGCTATTGAAATTTCCCTGAACGTTGGGTGTGTATGGTCTTGGACTTGGTATGGGCTGGTATGGGCGATTCTGTAATGGATCAGCACTAACTGGCATCCGCATGTCTTGTTCTAGTCCATTGACATCAAACAGCCAGTTGTAATTGTTCATGGTCGTGAAGGGCATGTTGAATGAACTTGCTGCATTGTTATCAGCAACGTTAAACAAGGAGAGCCACTATCACTGTACCGGTATCCGGATTGAACATATCATCATACGGGACATTGCCCACAGGCATTGAAGATTGCACAGGTTGAGAGCCCCACGAGGAGTTTGCGAGGAATTCACACATCTCGGGAGCATCATTTCTGAATGCTGGAAGCGGGTCGGTGTTCCACTGATCCTCTGGCATGGAAACCATTGCAGACATCTGTTGATGTCTCCCGTTTGAATCTGAGCTCATCAGAGACCTTGGGGGAGACAATGGCTCTGGATTTTGCTGCATCTCATAGCCATTATTGTCATTTCCATTGTGCTGGTTCTCTGGCGACGGAACTTGACTCTGCTGTTGAGACGTAGCAGCCGGATTATTGCTTGAAAGAGTCGGTCTCTTAGTAACAATATTTCCATCGACATCACGCCACATCCTCTTCCGTGTTTCCATAACTCCTAATCCATAGCCTCCAGCCTCGTCATCCTTCTGCTTGTGACGGGCCATATGCCTATCCAGCAAATCTGGGCGGTTGAAGTGGACCGAGCATCTGGGACAAGTACTTTTGCCTGTGCCATGATTGAGACTATGTCGTTGAAGGTGGTCTGATCGCGTAAATGCTTTGTTGCAGTTCTCGTGTGTACACACGTATTTCTTGGGGTGCCCTTTTGAATTGGGTTGTACAGCAGTGGAGGCGGGGAAATTGGACCCTTCGTGGCCTTGGCTGTTGACCATAATTGAAAGTAGCTAGCTGTAAAAGCACCTTGACCTTGCGGGTCCGATTCAATGCATCTGCACAATTGAAAGCGATGTATATGAAGATGAAAAGTAATGAAATTGGTGAATTGCAGCGAGGTACAATAGAAAGCAAGTCTCCTGGAAAAGAACATAGCTGAGCAACATAGACGAAGAGAAGGGTGGGGGATGTCTTATCTGTGGGGCGGTGTAAGATCACGTGATATCTGCAAGTACGTCTCGATCTCAGATTTCGGGTGATTGAAGAGGATATGATTGAGGTTCTAATGACTAGTTGATAGTAGTCTAACTGTATGAGTTGAAGTAAAGAGAGAGGTGGTCATCTATGAAGAGCTTGTGAAGAGGTTGCCAAGGTTGCCAAGGCGCCTCCGGCCTTAGGCACCATCTGTAAGCATCATTTGTGACACTACTTCGTATGAAGGTAATGGAAGTTGGGATGTATTGTGGTTCAAGCCATCAACTCTATTCCACAGTTTTTGTTTAACATTCTATTGAACTTCATGTTCTATGCATAACGCAGCTCTCTATCGTTATACAAGGATGCGCTCTTGAAAAGCGGACACAAATGCTATGCATGCATGATGCGAAAACGACGCGCCAAAGGTAGAAATTCTCAAACAATTAGGCCTTGACATCAGCGAAGAATGGGTAGTCGACATATCCCTTGCTGGGGGGGTCCGCGCCGTAGAAGGTATCACGATCATAGGGATTGAGGGGTAGACCATCGGCCAATCTGGTTGGCAAGTCTGGGTTTGCAATGAACCAGCGGCCGAAGATAATGGCATCAGCATCACCGGCCGCGACCTTTGGCGCCGCATTGTCGCGGTTGAAGCTTCCTGCTGCAAGGAATTTGACATCGCCCTTCTTGAGAATTTGTTGGAATGGGACAAGGGACTGGACCTTGCTTTGAGTTTTGGTTGTGAGAGAGTCAAGCTTGGCTTCTTCGTCAAGAACCTCGTCGAATCTTGGTTCAACCATGTGCACGTATGTGAGGCGGTTTTCTTTGGGAAGAGCCGCAATCTGCTCGCACAGATACGCCCAATGAGCGTTAGGGTTGGAGTCCCGAGTATCCTGGAAGTAGTTGTATGGAGACAACCGGATGCCGACTCTGTCTGCACCAATCGCATCGGTTACAGCCTTGATGATTTCCAACGGGAAGCGACATCTGTTTTCGATGGACCCTCCATATGCATCCGTTCGGATGTTGACGTTGTCGTGAAGGAACTGATCCAGAAGGTAACCGTTGGCACTGGTAGATTGTTAGCTTATGAGCTTATGCTTTGTGATTTAGGATATCATTCTCACCCGTGGATCTCAACTCCATCAAATCCAGCCTCCAAAGCCCTCTTTGCGGCAGCTGCGAATTCCTTGACGGTATCGTTGATGTCCTCAATGGTCATGGCCTTTGGAGGCGTAGCAGCAAAGGAATCACCGTTCAAACAGTTCCCTTCCATGGGTATGGCGCTGGCACTGACGGCATCGTGTCCATCGAGGAGGGCAGGGACGGTTGCGCGTCCGACGTGCCATAACTGACAGTAGATGAAGGCTCCCTTGGCGTGAACAGCTTCGGTAACTCGCTTCCAGCCTGCAATCTGACCAGGCGTGAAAATGCCAGGAGATCCAGGGTAACCACACGCCTGCGGTCGGTGTCAGCTACCATTAAGCGAATATAAGATGGCGGAAAGGCTTACCAGACGGCTGATGGGGCAGGCTTCTGTCAACAGAAACCCGCCTTTGCTTGCTCTTTGGGAGTAGTACTCGACAACCAAGTCTCCTGGTGCAAAGACACCCTCAGACTCCTTTTGAGCTCGCATACGGGTCAATGGGCCCAACACGACTCTGTGCTCAAGCTGGATTGCGCCGAGTTGGAGAGGCTTGAAGAGAGCCGTGTCGGCCAGCTCCCTGAAACCTGACGGCGAGGTTCTTGAAGGCATGATGGAGGGTTGACACGGTACAAGGACTTGCAGGTGTTTGTGGGATGGACGGGATGCTTGTTTGGAGAGACAGGCAAGATGGCGAGGTCAATATGGAAGGGAAGAGCAGAGCAGATGGAGAGAGAGCGGACGACAGATGAGTATGGAGAAGATGCCAGGTACTAGAGGAAGCAAAATGGGAGAATAAGAAAATGCAGGTATGCCCCTCCACCCACCTGAGCTCAGCACCGCAAGAAGCACGTGGTTATGGACTAGCAGGGCCGTCCGAGGGGACGATGCTACAGTATGACAATGCAATGCAGCAACAGCAACTCGTGGGGTACACGGTGACCCACGATGCGATTGTGGGCGGGGGGTATTGGAGGTCGAAGGTGGGTGAAGTTGCAGGAATGCACGAGATCAATCAATGTCCGATATCGAAATGCAGAACACAGTAAGTACGACCCTTTCGGACCCCTGCCATGCCAAGAGTGGAGGGAGGCCTTGGCTTGGGACGGGTATCGTTATCGGACGATAAGCGCTTGTTTCGAATGCCCCCCCTTCTCCTTCTCCTCCTCCCTCTCGGGCCCGGATGAGGAAGCCTCGTTTCGTGATAGCTTGCCTTCACATTGCAGGCTGAGGCATCGACCTGTGTGTCTTCTCTTCAGCGCCAGGCAGCTTTGTGTCACGAGTGAGGTGGCCAATTTGAACGTCATCAGCGATTGACTGCGCATTGCCGACTTTCCAATCTCTTCCCAACCCAATTCATGTGTATTCCATTCCAACTGTCTCCAGACCGAACTTTGCATCTGCACATGCGTGTGACACCAGCCACCTGAGCCCAAGAGCGAGCAGCACACTTACGAGGACCGCTGCCGTGTCAAGAAGCGCAGGGCATGCTTGCCTACGTCGAGTTGAGCACTCCACGCATCAGAACACACTCCCATACACGCTGAGATAGCTTCAACATGGCATTGCCATTCACTACGCGCCGGCCGGCAGTCCCATCTGCGTTTGAGAAGCTTCAATCCCTGATTGAGTCCGAGTTCACAGAATCTACCCTGCATTTTTACATGAACGGCACCAAAGTTGAACTGCCAAATCCAAACCCAGAATGGACACTGTTGGATTTCATCAGGTCACAACATGGAGCCAAGGGGACAAAGCTTGGTTGCGGTGAGGGCGGATGCGGGGCTTGTACTGTGGTCTTACAAGCAATCGACACAAGGCATAAAGGGAGGTTAAAGCACATGGCTGTAAATGCCTGCTTATTCCCTTTAGCAGGTGGTAAGAGAGACCCCAAAGACTTAACCGAAGCACCTGTGTTGACGTTCACCAGTTGTCGGAAAACATCTGATTACGATCGAGGGCCTGGGGAGTGTAGACAGGCCCCACCCATTGCAGGAAAGGATTGCGAAGCTACACGGATCACAGTAAGTGATATATTTGCAGTTGATGAACCACCCCACTGAAAACGCCTTTTTTGTCCTTACTCAACTGCAGCCAGTGATCGTGAGATGACCTTCGAAGCTTACCGATCAAATAAACCTCACTCAGTCATTGACATGAGAAATTATCACCCTTACTGACTTGATTTTCGCAGATGTGGCTTCTGCACGCCTGGCATAGTAATGAGTTTATATGCTTTGATCAGGAATTCTTACGACCCAGCCTCAAAAGCCTTCAAGCTTTCAGCTAGTGACATCGAACTCGAGGGCCACTTGGATGGAAATCTTTGCAGATGTACGGGTTACAAACCTATTCTATCAGCTGCCAAGACTTTCATCCTAGAGGACTTGAAAGGAAAGCTAGTAGAAGTCCCTTCAGACGGAAAGCTTGGTATGGTTGTTGATAAAGATGGGAAAGACGTTCCATACCGGTCTGAGGTCATACCGAAAGATATCCTCATACAGTCGGCAGTCTCTTGTGGCCGGCCCGGTGGATGTTGTAGATCCAAACCTAATGCAGATGCGAGCTGCTCGGGCGATTCGTCTGAAGAAGCTTCCCCCGAAAGCTCTGATTCTGCATCAGAAGAGGAATCGTCAGCTAGTAGTCAAAGTATAGAGGGCGAGACTGAAATCACAGGGACTGAATATGGAAAACCAATAAAATCAAGAGTGAAGAATCCTCCTAAAGGCCAGGAAGGAGAAGGCACCAAAACAGGCACAGTGCTCGATGCATCTCCACCAGCGAACGATGAGGGAGCACTGAAGCTCAAGTTCATTCCATACATTCCATCGACAGAACTTATATTTCCACCAGCGTTATGGAAGTTTGAAAAGAGCCCGATATGTTACGGAAACTCCAAGAAAATATGGATTAGTCCTACTACCTTGGATCAACTCCTTGCCCTCAAGAATTTAGACCCATCGATTAAATTAGTTGGAGGTGCCAGTGAAGTCCAAGTTGAGGTTCGATTCAAGAATTCTCACTTCGCTGTTTCCGTATATGTCTCGGATATTTCAGAGCTTGCACAAATGCTCATCCCCGAGTCCAAAGATGAGTTGGCATCCATGACAGAACTTGTAGTAGGAGCCAACACTCCATTGACAGAGTTGGAATATGCTTGCAAGTCCTTATATGCCAAACTCGGCAGAAGAGCACTAGTGCTCGAGGCCTGCAGAAAACAACTGCGTTACTTTGCAGGGAGACAAATTCGTAACGCTGCATCTCTGGCAGGTAATTTGGCCACAGCATCGCCGATTTCTGATATGAACCCAGTTTTACTTGCTGCGGGAGCAACAGTTATGGCGCGAAGTATATCTGGTGGCGAATTTCCACTGCCGATGGATTCCTTTTTCGTATCTTACAGAAAGACAAGCCTTCCTGCCGATTCTGTCATCACCAAAATACGTATTCCTATACCGGCAGCTGATGTGCAAGAAGTTATGAAAGCCTACAAGCAAGCAAAGAGAAAGGACGATGATATTGCCATTGTCACTGCAGCCTTCCGAGTCCGATTGAATGCTAAAGGGGAAGTTGAATATCTCTCTCTTGCTTACGGTGGCATGGCTCCTTTCACAATACAGGCGAAGAATGCAAGGAAAATATTGCAAGGGCTGAAATGGTATGATGCGAGGACCCTTGATACAGGATTGAAAGCACTATGTGAGGATTTCGACCTTAATTTTGGTGTGCCCGGCGGAATG
The DNA here is from genome assembly GCA_026119845.1 of Pezicula carpinea. Taxonomy (NCBI): domain Eukaryota; kingdom Fungi; phylum Ascomycota; class Leotiomycetes; order Helotiales; family Dermateaceae; genus Pezicula; species Pezicula carpinea. The sequence goes on along the minus strand of JALRMK010000011.1, from coordinate 711,608 downwards.
GCTACTTACCGAAAGACTCTTGCCCTGTCGTTCTTTTTCCGGTTCTGGCATGAAGTTGTGAAAGAGCTGGAGTTAGGGGAAGTTGATGAGGATTTGATTAACGAGATCCATCGAGGAATTTCCTCTGGATCTAGGAACAATAAGAACCCTTACGAACAAAGAGTCGTAGGCAAGCAAGTGCCTCATATGTCTGCACTGAAACAAAATACTGGAGAAGCAGAATATCTAGACGATATGCCTCACCAGGAACGGGAACTCTACGGTGCTCTTGTACTTTCTACAAGGGCTCATGCTAAATTCGAGATCGACTGGACTCCTGCCATTGGGCCTGGGCTTGCAGTTGGGTATGTTGATAAGCATAGCATATCCAAAGAGCAGAATATGTGGGGATCAGTGCGAAAAGACGAGCAATTCTTCGCAGATGGTGAAGTCCATTCGCATGGCCAAACAATGGGTATGGTGTACGCAGAAACTGCTTTGCAAGCACAGGCAGCAGCACGGGCAGTCAAGATCACCTATGAAGACCTCCCAGTAATTCTCACAATTGATGAAGCGATCGAAGCCAACAGTTTCTATGCGCATGGGCGCATGTTGAAGAAAGGTGTTGCAATTGAAGGCTCTATTGAAGATGCATTCAGCAAATGTGACAGGATATTTGAAGGAACTACGAGAATGGGAGGTCAGGAGCATTTCTATCTAGAAACAAATGCTGCGCTCGTAGTACCCCATATCGAAGATGGCACAATGGAGGTTTGGTCCTCAACACAGAATACCATGGAAACGCAAGAATTCGTCAGCCAGGTGACAGGAGTCCCTAGCAATCGCATTAATGCGAGAGTGAAGAGAATGGGTGGTGCTTTCGGTGGCAAGGAGTCGAGGAGTGTTCCTATCGCTTCTCTTTGTGCTATTGCTTCTAAGAAAGAGAAGCGACCTGTTCGTTGTATGTTGAATAGAGATGAGGATATGATGACCTCCGGACAGCGGCATCCTGTTCAAGCTAGGTGGAGAGTTGGCGTGATGAATGACGGAAAATTGGTTGCGCTTGATATCGACATCTACAACAACGGCGGATATTCTTACGAGTAAGTCCAATTCCATCGTATACAGCTATCTTCAAATACTAAATCCAAAACTAGTATGAGTGGAGCCGTCATGGATCGCTGTTGCACACATGTCGATTCCTGTTATGAAATCCCCAATGTCCACATCCGCGGCCACGTCTGCAAAACCAATACTCATAGTAACACAGCATTCCGCGGGTTCGGCGGACCACAAGCAATGTTCATAGCCGAAAGCTATATGACAGCCGTAGCAGAAGGTCTAGGAATAGCGGTAGATGACCTCCGCATAAAGAATCTCTACAAGCAAGGAGAGTATACTCCTTTCCTCCAAGAGATTGATGTCGACTGGCATATTCCCCAACTTTTCACGGAGACCAAAGAGCAGTGCAACTACGAGGAGAGGAAAGCTGCAATTGAGGCTTTTAATAAGAGGAATAAGTGGAAGAAGAGAGGGATTTCTATGCTGCCTGTTAAGTTTGGACTTAGTTTTGCTACGGCGCTCCATCTTAACCAGGCAGGTGCCAGTGTCAAGATCTTCGCAGATGGAAGCGTCTTACTCCATCACGGTGGTACAGAAATGGGTCAAGGTGCATCTTTCATTTCTTATCACCACGGGCACAGATAAACATGGATAATGTAGACTAACAAAACGAACCAGGTCTATACACAAAAATGTGCCAAGTAGCTGCGCAAGAGCTCAACATCCCAATCGACTCAATCTTCACCCAAGACACGGCCAGCTACCACACAGCTAACGCGTCTCCAACCGCCGCATCTTCTGGAAGTGATCTAAATGGGATGGCCGTAAAAGATGCCTGCGACCAGCTAAACCAGCGCCTAGCCCCATACTGGGAAAAGTACGGGCCCTCGGCAACAATGAAAACCATCGCTCACGCAGCTTACATTGATCGCGTAAACCTGTCGGCAAATGGGTTCTGGAAGATGCCCAAGATAGGATACGTGTGGGGGAATTACGACGTGGAGACCGTCAAGCCCATGTATTATTACTTCACGCAAGGCATTGGGTGTTCGGAAGTTGAGCTCGACCTGCTCACAGGAGACCACACAGTCCTTCGCACCGACATCAAGATGGATGTAGGCCGATCAATCAACCCAGCAATTGACTACGGACAAATCGAAGGAGCATTCATCCAAGGCCAGGGCCTCTTCACCATGGAAGAAACGCTCTGGACACGCAGCGGCGAGCTCTTCACCCGTGGTCCCGGAACCTACAAGATCCCAGGTTTCTCAGACATCCCGCAAGAATTCAACGTGTCGTTTCTACAGGACGTCGAGGGTGCGTGGAAGCATCTGAGGAGTATTCAGAGTTCCAAGGGCACGGGCGAACCGCCTTTGTTCCTGGGTGCGAGTGTTTTGTTTGCGTTGAGAGAGGCGCTAGTTGCTGCTAGGAGCATGAATGGCGTGAGTAAGTACTTGGCTTTGGATAGTCCGGCTACGGCTGAGAAGTTGCGGTTGGCTGTTGGGGATAACCTCCTGAAGTTGGGTACTGTAGAACCCAAGGAGGGGGAGAGGAATTTCTTCGTTGCTGTAGCATAGCTTGGTACCAAAGTAGGTTATATACGTGATATGAGCTCAAGGAGATGAAAGGAAATAAATAGGTTTTGATTTTGGGATGTCTGCACTTGGTGAGTCGTGACGATTGAAACCCAATTTTAATTGACGAACTTCCATCTCCGCCGGACGTAGTTCTACCTAAGTCAGTCAGGCAGCGAGCCAGCAATCCAAGCCATCCACTCTTGAGTCTCAGTATGCCACTCTTTCAAGTTTCTGCACGACTACGGACTAGACGACTTACTCAGCAACATATTTACGAGTACGATCGTATGGGAGTTCTAAGCTACCGACCATCTTCAACGCCGGCCGCCATGCAGCTTATCAGCTGGCTCCACACGACTCGCGCTGCCAATCGCTCCAGGCATGATAGTCGAGAGTGGAGGAGGGGTCAGTCATCAGCCTCCTCCATCTTCGACGCTTCGGAATCCCTCAGGTTAATTGTGAACTACATGCAGTACGAGAGGGAGCATGCACACCATCATGATGCGTACGACCCGCTACCTCACCTGATCTGCATCCCGCATCCCAGTCTTGTAAAAGATCGAGAACCCGATAGCACTCAACGTAAACATAAACGCTAGAGTCGCGTAACCCGACAAGTTCAGATATCTGATCACATTTTCACTCATGGGAAACGTGGTGATGAAGCGTACCCGATCCCAATCCTCACCCAAAATGTCTCCAGGTGCGAACAACGAGGGTTTCGCCCAAGGAAGCCAACCTAATGGCAATGGTGTGAATGGTGGTAATGGTGTTGAGAATGTGGTTGTTGTCGGTGCCGGCCCTGCTGGGTTGATGTTGGCGTAAGTTCTATATGTTCCGCGTGAGCAATTGCTTTGTGATTGCACTTGGACACCCTTTTCTGATATGTTTATTCGCTGCGCTAGGTCGAACTTGACGCGTTATGGTATCAAGCCCCTGATTGTCGATGATCGGAGTGACAAAACTTCTACTGGGCGAGCAGATGGTCTACAACCGAAGACAATCGAGACCTTTAAGCAATTGGGAATGGCGAGCTCGCTATTAAAGAAGGGTGTAAAAATATTCGATATTTGTTTTTGGGTATGGGAACCTCTGTCTCGGTTTCCCACTTAGTAACTTACCTATTCGGGCCTCAGAATTCCACAGCTACGACGCCATTACACCGCGAGCGCCGAGAAGTGCACTATCCGCCAGAGGTAGACGTCTTAGAGCCCTTCGTACTATTGGTGCATCAGGGAATGATTGAAGACATTTTTATTGATGATTTAAGAGAACGAGGGGTAGAAGTGACAAGGAGTAGTCCATTTGCTCGGTATTCTATGGGTTCAGACTTGAAAGCTCCAATTGAGATTGTCTGCAATGATACTGCTATTGGATCTGAGAAGTTCTTGAAAGCAAAATACCTGGTTGGGTGTGATGGCGCGAGATCACTGGTTAGGAGTAGTATCCCCAATGCCGAGATGATTGGGGATAGTAGCAGAGCTCCATGGGGGGTTCTGGATGGTATGCTCGATTATTGCTTTCATCAAACTTCGAAGCATTGCTGACAGAAATCTGTAGGTGTCATTGAGACAGACTTTCCAGATCTCTGGAGCAAAGTGGTCATCCACTCAGAAGAAAAGGGAACCATATTATGCATCCCGAGAGAAAGGAATATGACAAGATTATACATCGAACTGAACCCAGGAATGCACGAAGTCTTGTCTTCCGAGGCAGCAAGTCAGGAATTTGTGATGAAAAGAGCACAAGAGATTGTAGCTCCCTTTACCTTGACCTGGAAGAGTGTTGGTAAGTGAAAACCTTTCAACCTCCTCCTTACTTTGCTGATGGTACCTAGAATGGTTCAGCGTCTATAAAGTCGGTCAACGGGTTGCCAGCCGCTTTACTGATGATACTGAGAAGGTGTTCATAACAGGAGACGTACGTTCTGTTTTAACCTGCTTTTTTACCAGCACTGACTTCGCTTATAGGCCGCTCACACACACTCGCCCAAAGCAGCACAAGGAATGAACGTCAGCATGCATGATACCTTCAACCTGTCCTGGAAACTGAATCTTGCGATCCGAGGCCTTGCGCTTCCTTCTCTAATATCAACGTATAGTCACGAGCGACGCAAGATCGCACAAGACCTCATAAACTTCGACTTCGAGCACGCCAATGCCTTTGCAGATGGCGATGCCAAAGCCCTTGCTGCGAACTTTGCTGCCAACGTCGCTTTTATCTCTGGCATTGGAGCAACATACGACCCAAATGTCCTCAATATAGAATCATCGAATCCCGGAGGATGTCTTCGATCAGGCGCTCTTCTACTCCCAGCAAGAGTAACAAGGTACATCGATGCCAATCCTGTAGATCTCCAACTGGATATTCCGATGCTTGGTCAATTCCGCATGTTCTTCTTTACACCCAATCCCCACTCATCTGCTGCATTCCTCTCTGCTGTCTCGCTGCATCTCACGTCCAACAATTCCATCCTTGGCAACGCATCAATCGCAGCAGCAGAATCTTATGCTATTATGAACACGGCAGCATCTGAGTCAGACGAGTTTGTACAGCCACAGCGATACACAGCTGTAAGCAAGCTCTTCACGCCAGCGCTCGTAACAACGATAAGGAAAGAGGAGGTTGAGATCGCGCATTTGCCTCCGATGCTGAAGGAGAGTCGCTGGACATTCTATCTTGACGACGTGCTGAGTGAGAAGCAGAGTTGTACAAATAAATGGCTCGGAGGCGTGGAGGAAGGACAGGTGGTGATTGTTAATGTAAGGCCGGATGGATATGTTGGATCGATTGCGAGATGGAGGAATGAAGAAGCGACGCAGGCATGTGAGTACTTGGATGCATACTATGGAGGTTTTTTGAAAGGGTAATTGTGAACCTAATAGACGGATTTCAATCTAAGTGTTGCATATGGAATACTGCAAGTAATGGAATCAGTGATTTGAGCTGAATTTGATGCGTTCTTGCTGGACGAGCGCGTCACGTCGCGTCGTGAGACTTGAAATAAAAGGTGGGTTGGGTCCGTCCTGCGTCGCGCTAGTCCTCCTCCAGATTCTCTTCTTGAAGCATCAACACCAGACTGCTTGAGCAACACGAACGAAGTCAGTTGGTGAGACGTACTTTTGAGCCTCGTTTTGCTATACACTTTTGCTACTTTGAGTGACTAACGTGTCTATCGGACCACATCAGCCAGCAACCCCCACCCTCGTGACTTCTGAGAAGCCCATTTGAGGTGAGCAGTGATTTCCCACGCCAATACACCTGTATCCGACACCACGGCTCAAGATCCTACGGGCCTTCTTTCTGAGTCATTCATTTGGCTCCAATAACTCATACACTCGGCCTCCAACCCACCACCAGCGACATAACGAGGAGAAGAACAAGAAAGAGGAAGTGAGATTGTGGAATCACTATCTATAGATCAACTCATTTCACAGAATGGAAGAATCAAGGGAGAACATGCCAGTTTCATCCTGGGAAAGTATTGTAGAACGCAAGCGCGCAGCACAAGCTGCTGCCATTGCACCATACCTTGAGCCAGAGCTCCCACCCACTGACGCAATCACCAGTCTTGACGATGTTGATAAGCTGGCTGATCTTCTGAAAGATGGCCAATTGGGGGCTGAGGAAGTCATTTTAACGTACATCAAGAGGTAAGTGCCAGGCATAATCTTATATCGACTTACACAAATTAACTTAGTGATCAAGGGCTGTAGCTTCTCACAAAGCAGTATGTCATTCTTACTACCTAGTACTCATCTTCGTAGCTGAAAATTCTACAGACAAATTGCCTTACGGAAGTTTGTTTCGAAAGCGCTATACAGCGAGCTCGAACTCTTGATGAATACTTTAAAGCGAATGGCAGGCCATTTGGGCCACTTCATGGTATTCCTATCACCCTGAAAGATCAGTTTAACGTCAGAGGACTCGACACGACGCTTGGTTATGTGGGGATGGCGTTGAAGCCAGCAGGAGATGACGCTGTTGTAGTGCAGATTTTGCAGGATTTGGGAGCTGTGGTCATTGCGAAGTCAAACCTTCCTCAGAGTATTATGGTAAGAGCACTTATATCTCTCCCGATACATCACTAAAAGTCTGCAGTGGTGCGAGACCGAGAACCCACTTTGGGGACTAACAGTAAATCCTCGGAACCCAGCTTTTACTCCAGGCGGATCAACTGGAGGTGAAGGTGCTCTATTGGTATTACATGGCTCACTTGTGGGCTGGGGTACAGATATTGGAGGCTCGATAAGAATTCCAAGCTCTATAAATGGACTCTACGGGTTGAAACCAAGTGTGAGCGTCCCGGTCCTGATCTTAGCCCTCATAATACCATCTAACAGCGACTCTAGAGTGCTCGTATGCCATACCAAGGAGTTCCGGTTTCCACGGAGGGTCAGGAACACGTGCCTTCTGCGATTGGCCCCATGACACGGAGCTTGTCTTCAATTACTACGATAACTAAAGCCGTCATTGATGCTGAACCCTGGCTTCTCGACCCGAAAGTCGTGCCTATTCCTTGGAGGGCTGCCATGTATGATGAGGTCCAGTCTCGACCATTAGTGATTGGTATCATGCTTGATGATGGGGTTGTCAAAGCACATCCACCTATTGAAAGAGCTTTGAAGGAATTAGCTGCAAAATTAAAAGCAGCAGGGCACGAGCTTATTGACTGGGACCCCTCTCTTCATAAGGAGTGTGTTGCCGTTATGGTAAGATAACCCCGGCATCATCTTCTAGGATCTGGACAAACTCACTATACACAGGATCAATATTATACCTCTGACGGGGGCGAGGACATTCGGCGAGCAATAGAATCAGGAGGAGAGCCATATATTCCGCACGTTGAAGCACTTGTTAACCGCGGAAAACCAATCTCCGTATATGAATACTGGCAACTTAATAAACTTAAGATTGCTGCACAGAAGGCATACCTCGACAAATGGAACGCAACGAAAGGTCCTGTATCTGGACGTGTTGTCGATGTTCTCTTGACCCCAACGATGCCACATTCAGCTGTGCCACATCGAACCACCCGGTAAGCCTCACCTTTTTGGTAGCAAGCCTTGTCGCTAACAAGTATTATAGGTGGGTTGGATATACCAAGGTGTGGAACGTGCTCGACTATACTGCACTTGCCTTCCCTGCAAGCACAATCTCCAAGGAGAAGGATCCAATTCCAGAAATTCCATACGAGCCAAGGAGCGAACTTGATGCTTTTAACTGGAAGCTGTATGATCCGGTGGCTATGAATGGACATCCTGTGGGATTGCAGATCGTAGGAAGAAGATTTGAAGAAGAGAAGGTACTCGGTGCTGCCAAGGTCTTTGAGAAAGTCATGGGAAGGTAAGAGCTGTAGTCATTACTTGTGGCATAATCAGCTTGAGCTACCCAAACTAACTTGATAACTCAAGGGCGTAATTGTGACGTATAAGGGACTCGGCTTCAAATCCTCTCAACTAAGTAAGCCTGGCTAAGAAGGATACTTGAAGAGGTCCAGCCTTGAAACACTGACTTGGCTTCAGTAACTTTAGCTGAGTTTGCTACAGCATGCCTTCGATCATTAGTACCTCGATGAAATTTGTCCTGCGATTAGTGTCGGATGTAGACTTTTTGCCAAGATGCGAGCGCAGACTTATAGAAACTAGAGTAGATTTATATTCATTCATACGTGATCTACCATTTCGTTACACCTCCATCGACACACAGATCCTGCCCAGTCATGTACGAGCTCGCATCACTTGCCAGGAAAACACAACCACCTCTGATATCTTCCGGTTCCGCAACTCTCCCGTTCATAATCTCATCCTTCCAGCTCTCCAAAAGGTGTGGGAAAGGAGCAGTCATTTCCGTCCTGACGTATCCAGGAGAGATGCTATTTACGCGGATACCCTATAGAATTCTGTAAGTATCTCTACTCGCTTAAGACAGTTAACACAAAAGACTTACGTATTGGTTCAGCTCGGCAGCAATTGCCGGGCACATGGCCCTAACGGCACCTTTGGTACCACAGTACGCACTACTCATCTGACTCCGGATAGCCATATAACTCGCAATACTAGCAACCAAAACAATACTCCCCTTCTTCGTGCCGTTCTCAATCATCAGCTTCGCCGCCAACTGCGCCGTATGATAGACACCCATCACATTAACACCAACCAGCTTCTGATGCTCCTCAAAACTCGTATCCAAGAACGACAGGTTCCTGTTGATCCCAGCACAGGGCACACAGATGTCTAGTTTCCCTTCAAAGTCTTTCTTGAATGCTGCAAACCCTTCTTGGAGTGAGGTTATCGACGCCACATCCACCGTGTAGTGCGCTGTCTTGACGCCGTACGTCTTCTCTATCTCGAAGAAGGCGGGTACGGGGGGGATCACGTCGAAGATTGCTACGTCTGCTCCGGCTTCAGCGAGCCCTTCAGCGAAGGCAAGACCGCAGCCTCGGGCTCCGCCTGTAACGAGGGCAGTGCGTCCTTTGAGGGAGAACTGTGGCCGGGGTCAGTAAGTAGCTACTGGCAGATCTTCAACATGCAACAACTCACTCTGCTCATGATGGCTGTTGAAGGTGTACCGTAGCTAAGGTAGATATACAGTGAAGGGTGTGATTCTGAAAAAAAGTCGTGAAGTTCCAGAAAAACGTATTTGAGCGACAGAGAAGGCTGAAGCTGAATCAGGTACCAGACAATTAACTGAGTGACATGAACTCCACAGCGGAGCCTTGTCTGCCATGCCGCTACGAAACCCCACTTCTGTGGTCTCCTCCACCCAAGGAGGGGTCAAGAGGGGTCGAGGAGGGGCAATGGATGAGCGATAAGGGGATAAGGGGATAAGGGGATAAGGGGATAAGGGGATAAGACGATAAGAGCTCCATGAAAATCTCGAGTGGTAGATTCGATGTGAGCCAAGTGAAGCTTCATGCACTTAGCCGTCACTCAGCCTCGCCATCTTTCTCGTGCGACGACCTGCCCCCTTCACAAACACTTTTCTTCATTCCAGCTCTCACACAAAGATCAGTCCTCACATCACAGTGGCAGCATTCAAGATGGGGAAGAAACGCGTACTTTGCACTTACGGTGTTGATATTGATGCTGTGGCTGGTTGGCTCGGATCGTACGGAGGTGAAGATTCAACGAGTGACATTTCGCGAGGTAAGGAGACAGCGCTCAAACCTGCCATGTTGCTCACCTCACGCGCACAAGTAATTGCTTACACACCTCATCATCACAGGACTCTGGGCCGGTTCCATTGGCACCCGACGTCTCCTCAAGCTCTTCGAGAAATACAACATCAAAGCCAGCTGGTTCATCCCGGGCCACTCGCTCGAGACGTTCCCGGAAGAATGCGCCATGGTTCGCGACGCAGGCCACGAAATCGGACTGCACGGGTACTCGCACGAGAATCCCTCAGACATGACCTTCGAGCAGCAGAAAGACGTGCTGGATAAGACTTTCAAGATGCTGACTGAGTTCTGCGGGAAACCGCCAAGAGGTAGCGTCGCGCCTTGGTGGGAGACGAGTGAGAAGGGTACGGAGCTGTTGTTGAGTTATGGTATTGAGTATGATCATAGTATGAGCCATGAGGATTGTCAGATGTATTGGTTGAGGACGGGGGATACCTGGACTAAGATTGATTATTCGAAGAAGGCTGAGGAGTGGATGAAGCCGCTTGTCAAGGGGAAGATGACGGGGTTGGTGGAGATTCCTGGGAGTTGGTATATTGATGATTTGGTGAGCGGTGCAAATTATGAGAGCGATTGAGAATCTGTGGGTTACTGACTCGAATTAGCCCCCCATGATGTTCATCAAGAACTCGGCGAATAGTCATGGTTGGGTCAATCCGAGAGATATTGAGGATATCTGGAAGGTAAGTCCTCATTATTGAATTGGCAGACAAAAGACTGACAAGGTCGCTTTACAGGACCACTTTGACTACTTCTACAGAGAGTACGACGAGTTCATCTTCCCCATGACCATTCATCCTGATGTTTCTGGACGGCCGCATGTCTTGCTGATGCACGAGCGGATAATCGAGCATATCAATAAGCATGAGGGCGTGGAATGGGTGACTATGGAGCAGATGTGTGATGAGTTCAAGAGCAAGAATGCTCCGCCGGAAGGGGCAATGATGCCCGCGCCAGCTGGAGAGATATTCAAGAAGCAGGCCGAGGCTGCACCGTAGATGTTTGTATAGATTATGCCTCCAACAGGATTGGCTGTTTTCCATCTCTGTGTGCAAGTTACACCTCTCCTTCTTTTCCCCCTTATTTCTTCTTTTTCCCCTCTGTTTGTCTCTATGCGGAATTGTGTAGAACCCCGTACAGTACAGTACACTATGCGTTTCTTTCCTCCCGTCTGTTTCGCCAATTACTTTATCGTATCACCCTTATCATCTTGTTGAGCTGCTGCAGGACCGGCATTAGGTAAAGGGGGGGCTTGTCGCATGCTCGCTTATCTTGCCCCTCCCCCACTTTGATGTGCACCCACTCCACTCTTGGCGACTGTTAGGCGAGGCCGCGAGGCTGCAAGGCATGATCGGAACCGGCCGTTACTTTTAGGAATTTGCCCACTTTCTTCGGGTTCGTGAGATCCGACATCACATCTCAGAAAGCATACCGAGTGAGATACGACATCTTCATGTTGGACAGCTTACCAATCTCGTGTCAGGCAATGGATATTGTATTGCCAAACCTCTTGGATGATATTGGGTGCCCACCAAGGACTGCATTGTGTACACAGCGTCGAACAGCACAACTTCAATTGCATCACGTGCATCGACATGTCAGAGTCGAAGCACGGCTACAGCGACGATATCGATGCTATCCGGGAGGCCGAGTATCCTATGCTCAAAGGCACATCTCCTTCTCACTTCTGAGATGGGACAATGCTAACAATCGATCGCAGGAGCAACGTATCTCGACCACTCTGGGACCACGCTCTATGCAAAGTCGTTGGTTGAGAACTTTGCCACTTCTATGGTAACGGGCTTGTACGGGAATCCCCACTCCGGCTCAGCGTCATCAGTATTAGCTACCAAGCGTATTGATGATGTGCGACTCCGGGCATTACAGTTTGTGAAAGCTGATCCGGAGGAATTTGACTTGGTCTTCGTTGCAAACGCTACTGCTGCTATCAAGCTTGTTTTGGAGGGCTTTAGGGCTCATGAAAATGGCTTTTCGTATAGCTATCATCGCGACTCACATACGAGCCTTGTTGGCGTGAGAGAGTGTGCTATGCGAAGTCAATGTCTTGAATCAGACGAGGCAGTTGAGCAATGGCTTGCAGCTGGGGATGCGCAAAGTGGGGCTACTGTTGAAGGACCTGGTCTGTTTGCTTATCCAGCACAATCGAATATGGATGGGCGCCGGTTGCCTCTATCATGGTCACACCAAGTACGACAATGCAAAAGAGATACATACACATTGCTTGATGCAGCGGCGCTAGTGTCAACTTCACAGTTGGATCTAAGTAAATCGGATCAAGCTCCAGACTTCACTGCATTAAGCTTCTATAAAATATTTGGTTTCCCCGACTTAGGTGCATTAATAGTGCGCAAGTCTGCTGGTCATACTTTGACTAAACGTCAGTACTTTGGAGGAGGAACCGTTGAAATGGTTTCTTGCCTACAGGAGCAATGGCACTTGTTAAGAGACCAGTCAATTCACGAGCAACTCGAAGATGGAACACTGCCAATACATAACATTTTAGCACTCGATAATGCACTCGATGTCCATCAACGGATTTATGGTTCTATGGAGCGAATATCAAAACACACTTCTTTTCTAGCCGACCAGCTATATCATGGCTTGTCCTCGCTTCAACATAGTAATGGCAGACAAGTTTGCAAGATCTATTCAAGTTCGACAAATCCATATGGTAATAGCCGACTCCAAGGTCCTGTCATTGCATTTAATATACAAAATAGCAACGGCACTTCAGTTGCCAACTCCGAGGTTGAGAAAGTAGCTTCTATCAAGAATATACATCTCCGAACAGGAGGGCTCTGCAATCCCGGTGGGATCTCACATCACCTTGAGCTTGAGCCTTGGGAGATGAAGAGGAATTTCTCTGCAGGCCAGCGGTGTGGTACTGATAATGAGGGAGTTGGAGGCAAACCCACCGGCGTTATTCGTGTCAGTTTGGGAGCAATGAGCAACATGACTGATGTCACAACACTCATAGATTTCGTGCGGGAATTTTACGTGGAACAGCTAGCTGAGGACCGCTTAAGACACACAAATACATCTCTGACGAGTCCTGGGTTGTATGTTGAAAGTCTTACAGTATATCCTATTAAGAGCTGTGGCGGTTGGTCGGTACCTCCAAACATGTTATGGGAGGTGAAGGAAGAAGGATTGGCATGGGATAGGGAATGGTGCCTTGTACATTCTGGAACTGGTCAGGCTTTAAGTCAAAAGCGATATCCCCGAATGACTCTTCTCCGGCCCGAAGTCGATCTTCAAGCAGGATTACTGCGCGTACGATTACATCGCCAGCCTACGGCAACATCACAGCAAATCTCAATACCATTATTTACAGGCCCTGAAAGCATCAAGACCCGACAATCAAATGTCTGCAGCGAAAGCGTAGACGCCTATCCTTACAATTCTACTCACATCACCGAATTCTTCACTGCTGCACTCGGCGTTTCATGTACCCTCGCTCGTTTCCCAGCAGGCGGAACAGGACAGAGCACTCGGCATTCGAAAGCCCATCTTCAATTGCACCAACTCACCCGTAAGCGACGCATGGAAGAAGATCATCCTCCAGTCCCAGGTTCTTTCTCAACACCGCCACCATCGCCTCCCCCATCATCGCAAAGTAGCCTACCACGACCAATCCTTCTCTCAAATGAAAGTCCCATCCTAATCATCACACGCGCTTCCCTCGACTTCCTCAACTCACTTATCTTCAAGAAAGGTGGAAAACCAGCTCACCCCTCCGTTTTCCGCTCCAACATTGTTATTGCTTCCTCTACTCCTTCGACCTCTATACCTTATATCGAAGACAAATGGACTCTTCTTCGAATTGGTGATATGGGCCACGTATTCGAGATGCTTGGTAGCTGTCGAAGATGTGCAATGGTCTGTATTGACCAGGAAACAGCGGAGCGCAACGAGGAGCCGTTTGTTACTCTGGCAAAAACTAGGAGGTTTGATAACAAGGTCTTTTTTGGTGAGCACATGTGTCATGTACCATTCTCATCAGGACTGGGGGCCAAACGAAAAGTTTATATTAGGGTTGGTGATGTTGTGGAGGCCTCTGATCGAAGCGGGGATATATGATGATGTCTAAATTGCCTTGCTTCGTCACGTCGTAAGGATATGTCTGTGGGACACATTCAATTCAAAGCTACTTGTCTACTAGCGAATACTCAATCACCAAGCAGCCTCACACATCGTGTATAGTACTGAAAGGACAAAAGAGAGTGTCGTGTCTAAGGAAGCGTGTACCCGTCGATCATAGCTTTGCTAAGCAGGTTGACCGAAGTTCCGTCGCTAATAATCCCCCACTCCTGTTTCCCCATGCCTTGCAGGGGCGTAATACCCTCGTACGAGAGCAGCTTGTAAAGATAAGCTTCTATGTGCTGTTATCAGATGGGATTGATTAAACTGCAGGAAGCTGTGCCGTTGCCACGGCCGCGGTAACGGTCACAATATCCAAGCTTCATGCATTCGTATTGTCATGTCAAAGCCTCCGACCTCGTCCACAACTCACAATGAATGTCCATGAACAAAAGAGTTTCCCATAATAAGACTGGTCTATCAGTTTGGAGAATCTCTTGGGGAATTCTCTTTTCTTCATTTATATACCTTGTATTGTTGCAGTCATGAGTCTGGATGCTGTTGAGATGGATGGCAAGACGGGTCCTGTTGCTCTATCTAATGATGTTGAGGATGGTGTTAAGGTGGAAGAAGGTGAGACCTCTCAGCATATCGACAAGGTTTCTGAGCGTTGCTATGGTAAGCTGCCTTCCATCTACACCATTGAGACTACGCATTAGAGCATCCAAGCTGATTTGAAATTCTTTAACAGTCCGCAAACTCGATTACTACCTCCTACCATTCCTGTCCCTAGTAAGAAGCTCTATTGACTTCTGATTCCACCTCTTTACACCGACTAATGGATTTCTTAGATGTATTTCTTCAACTCCGTCGACAGAGTATGTAATTCTCCCAGGAATGCCTCATTCGAGCAACTCGATAAGATGCCTCACCCAGACTAACACATACCTACCTGCCCCAGTCCAATCTCGGCAATGCAAAGACAGACGGCATAGACATCGACCTCCACTTCAAAGGCAACGAATACTCCCTCCTCATCCTCCTCTTCTACGTTCCCTTCGGTCTCTGTGATCTCCCCCTCAATCTCCTCACCAAACTCTGGTCAGGACGAATCATGTTACCAACATGTAAGACTTAACTACCCTCCTAGCCTATCCCACCGACTTCCCCAAACACAAACCCCCAAAGGGGAAAGAAAGAAAGAAGAAACTGAATAAAGCCATTGACTAACGGATAATCAATAAAGTAATGGTATCCTGGGGATCCCTCGCATTACTCCAATGCGCAGCCAAAAACTTCGCTGGTCTCCTCGTCATCCGTCTCATTCTCGGGTACGTATCATGAATCAGGCAGATAGATATTTACCTGCCTTTCCACCTCCCCTTCGCTTCCATAGTTGACATGACATCTCAAACTAAAAACCCCAAACAGAGCATGCGAAGCAGGGTTCTTCGCCGGCGTAGTCTTCTACTTAACCCTCTTTTACACACGCGGCGAACTCGGTTTCCGCCTGGCCATCTTTTTCGGCAGTGCGCTCCTCGCCGCCGCCTTCAGCGGCCTCATCTCCTACGGCGTCTTCCAAATCTCAAATCCGCATGTCAAAGGCTGGATGTGGTTGTTTATTATCGAGGGATGTATGACGGTTGTTACTGGCGTTGTCGCTTATTGGTGGTTACCAGCTTCGCCCGAGGATGCGTGGTTCTTAAATGATGATGAGAAGAGGGCTGCTAGGGCGAGGTCCTTGAGGGATGGGAGTCGCGTTGTTGGTAGTCGGTTTAGTTTGAGGGATGCCTTTGCTACGTGGAGGGGTTGGAGGTTTGCTGTTTGGTGTGTCATTGCGTTCACCTACCCGGTTGCTTTTTCGACGACTTCGAACTTTTTGCCGCAGGTAAGGAAGATGACTCTTTTCTTTTGCTCAATCACTTACTCTTCTTTCAATTACAATTGCTAAGCGACCAATAACAAACAGATCGTAGCTCGTCTCGGCTACTCAACCGTCAAAACCAACCTCTGGACCGTCGCCCCCAACGCAGTAGGTTTCCTAGTCCTCCTAGTAGTAGCCAAATCCTCGGACCATTTCCGCGAACGAACTTACCATATAATCTTCTCTCTCCTCCTCTCCCTCCTCGGCATGATAATCCTCGCCAGCATCGACGTCCTCGGGCACAAAGGAATCGCCTACTTTGCATGTTTCCTCATGGCTGCTGGATCATATACGCCATCTGTGCTCGTCCACTCCTGGCACAATAATAACAATCTTGACGAGAACTCGCGCGCGGCTACTACGGGGTTGCTTGTTGGATTGGGGAATATTGCGGGCATTCTAAGTGCGGGTACTTTTCGGACGGAGTTTGCGCCCGCGTATAGACCTACGCTTGTGGTTACGGCGGCTTGTAATGTTGTCTGTGTTGCTTTCGTGGCGGGTTTGGGCGGGTGGATGAAGGCGGAGAATCGGAGGAGGGATCGTGTCGGGGGCGTTGTTAGGGGGTGGGAGGTTGAGACTGTGGGGTTAGGGGAGGGAGAGGAGAGTGAGAGGTGGAGGTTTTTTACTTGAGGGTTAGCAGTGGTAGGGCTTTAGTGGTGGTGAAGGTAGCTAGACTTCCCGTTTCTAATTCTGTTGATTGTAGAATTGTATTGTGAAGGATAAGAGTTAGTATAGTAGAGAGAGATACTTAAGCACCTCTTTCTCTTTATAAGCTAGTAATCTTAGAACTTGCTAGTCTACTCTTAGTTTCTTCTTATAATAAAGACAATAGTGTAGAGATCTATAATTGGTTTTTTACCACATTCATTAATTATATTATACTTGGATTCTGAACTATTTAAGTAGTAAGCGAGCATTGAAAAATAGCCGTATATTATAGTCACAACCTAGGCTGAAATTCTTCCGCTACCAACCACATCCTATTCACCTCGTCCTCACAGCACCAACCCAACAAGCTTGGCGCAAAAGAAGGATCTTTCCATGCCAACGCATCACCCGGCTCACCAGCCCTCATCACTCTATCCCTCGCTTCCTGCTCTTCCCCATCATGCAGATGATACAACCACTGTTGTCGATTCCCCCTCTCAACAACCATCTCCGTCCGTGGCGCTCGAATCTTCTGGTATATATCTAAAAGATGCGATTTCTTCTTCGGTGAAAGAGGGCCCGTACAACGGGAAAATAACTCCCCGAGGACTGCACCGTCTTCGAGTGACATGCCAGCGCCTGATGCCAGGTAAGGAAGTGTTGCGTGCACTGCATCACCTAGCATTGTGAATGCGCCTGAGGGATGAGACCACTGTTCCATGCCTGGTCTGATGCAGAGACGCCACTTGTAGACAGATTCACAGAGACTGAGTAACTTTGGGATCCGAGGATCCCAGTCTTTATAGAGTGCTCGCATCTCCTCGACGTTCCCTTCGGTTATATTTTGACCCTTGGGTATGTCGTCGGGTACGAGGAGGACCATGTTGAAGAGTTCGCCGCCGCGTAGGACGTAGTTTACTATTCTGGTCAGAGATGTTGCGGTTGATGAGCAGAGAGAAAAGAAAGGGTACAACGTACCGGCATGAGCATCAGGTCCCAGCCAGTAGTTCACTTGTGGTTGTGTCACAAAGGGAGCAAGTTCTGGATCCTTCAGCATCTCCTTCGTTGACAGTAGAAGCCTGTATGCTAGATCACCTGTCAGAACAGGCGGATCCTCCTTCCCTAACATTATCTCCCTCAGACGGCTATTGATTCCATCGGCTCCTACCACCAAATCTGCAACATGTTCTTCGCCATTTTGCAGTACCACCGTTGCCGTCTCTCCATTAGCATGGACTCGTACATCTAACACCCTCGCATTAACCTTCATCTTGGCACCCAACTCCACCGCTCTCTCCAAAAGACATTTATGCAGATTCGCACGATGGAAATCCCAATAGAACGTCCCGGGATACTGAGCAGCCGAGGCAGCAAAATCCATCGACGATATAACGTTGCCTTTCCAGCCTAGAAAGTTGACCTGTGAGGGTTTCGTTGCGCATGCTTCTAGCATATCCTTCATGCCCCATGTCTGCAATACTCGACTACTGTTTGGGAGAATCTGGATCCCAGCGCCAACCTATATAACTCCTGATGAGGACCTTTCCTTTTAATGATTTGGGAGTGCCGTGCTGGCTTGGCTTAGGTACTGTACCTCTGCTATCTCTGACGCTGCTTCGAATACTTCTACGTCGTGCCCCGCGAGGAGGAGCGCAATTGCTGCTCCCAGTCCTCCGAGTCCTGCTCCCACGACAATGATCTGTGTATTTCGAAATCAGCCAACTTGTTTCTCCTGTTTCCTTTAGATATTTAGGTTAGGCATAGCTCACCTTTAGTTTCGAATCGGCATCTCGCTGTATCTTCTGTTTCGCAACAATGGGAGCCATGTTGACTGGTTGTTGGATAGGTAGGTATACGTTATATTATGGGTGATAGCAATCAATGTAAGAGCTTAACTGCACTCATCTGAAGTTCTTCGTCTGCACAGCCATTTACACGTGGCTGTGGAGTTTGGACCATCTGGAGGGCAAGCTAAGGTACTCTGCACAGAAGCTGGCGTAGCTGGCTGACAAGCTTGACTGACATAAGTGGAGTACTGATATCTGGTGGGAAGAAGACGAGGCTTCACATCGTACCAGATACACCGGACTGACCTTTGGCGTCAACAAGGTAAGCCAGAGTCGATAAGAATTCCGGCTGCAACGGCTGCAACGGCTGGTCTCCGATCTTCGTCCCCCACTGTACTGTGCGAAGTATGTGCATACACATGTACACCTGCGGTATTACAACGATGCATCACCGACCGGCGACGTGCCCCCAGTAACTGCACAAGCAGGTGACTTGCAGACTGCAGTATTAGGGATAAGGAAGAACACGATGGATTTGGGGGAGAACGAATGGAGAGAACGAATGGAGAGAATGTACACCGCAAGTGCACATAACATGATCCATGAGTCGTTTAGCGAAAGTACGTAAGGTGAAGCCAGAGCAAAATGCGACAAGTGAGTGATAAGAAACTCTCCTTCTCCTCCATCTTCCTCCACTCTTGGCATGCCCACCCTACATTTCCAACCTCGGGCCCAGCTCAATTATACGTCCTGCATTGTAAGTACTACATCCCCGCAATCCTGTCGTGTATCTTCCATGTCAGGTCAGGCCATGCAGGTTGGCAAGTTATGCGCGCAGACAGATTCGGAGGTTACTTTGCTTTAATTAGTACTGTAGCAGGTCAGGATGCAGGATATCTTATCGCTGCTGTGGTCGAGCTTTAACCCGCGCTGATGCTCAGTGCCTAGTTAGTCAAGATTCAACGTTTCCCAACTATCGAAGAAAGTCAACTGTGTAATTGTATTGTTTTGGAAACCGCTGAACCTCTGAATACCTTCAAGTCTTCTCTCTCATACCTTCTACCACAATGCCTGCCGATGCGCCTCCGATTCTTGACTTTTCAGGTGGGTACAGTAGTGTATATAAGAGGCAATCATCAAGCCGTTTGTTGACAAGCTTGTAGTATTTTATGGGGACGATCAAAAAGCAAAAGCACAGTTAGTGCAAGATGTGAAAAAGTGCTGCCTGCACAATGGATTCTTCCAGATTGTTGGCCACAAGGTCCCAGCTGAGTTGCAAGAGAGGACAATAAAATGCGTGAAGGAGTTATTTGCTTTACCGCAAGAAGAAAAGAACAAGCTTCATAAGGGTATTTTCGATTCCAAGAGAGCTACCTCTATTTCATAAGCCAGGAGTGCTGACTGGCTGACTATGGCTACAGATCAAAATACATGGAATAGAGGCTACGAAACTATGGGATCCCAAATACTAGAAGCCGGAACCTCACCCGACATGAAAGAAGGCTTCTACATTGGTGAAGAGATCCCAAAAGACCACCCTTACTTCGTACAAAAGAAGCTCAACAGCGGCCCAAACGTCTGGCCCGTCGGTCTAAGCGACGTCAACTCCTTCCAAAAAACATCAATGGAATACTACAAAGCCATGCATGCGCTAGCCCGAGATGTCCTCGTAGTGCTAGCTCAGACTCTAGATCTAGATGAGCGATATTTCGAGAGGTTCACGACCGATGCTGTGGCCACGTTGAGGTATCTGCATTATCCGCCGCAGCCTAAGGATTCAGATGAGAAGCTGTCGAGGGGGATTGGGGCGCATACAGATTTTGGATCTGTTACGCTGTTGATGCAGGATGAGGTTGAGGGGTTGCAGGTTTGGGAGAAGAGGACGGGTGAGTGGTTGGATGTTGTGCCGACGAAGGGGGCGTATGTGGTTAATCTAGGGAATATGTTCATGAGGTGGTGAGTCCTGGCCTTCCTTCCACTGTCACTACCTACCGAGGACGGTATAAACAGCAGAAGAAAAGGGAGATTAACCCTGAGTAACAGGTCTAATGATCGCTATATTTCGAATCTCCATCGCGTCATCAACAAATCTGGCAAGGAGCGCTACTCGATCCCTTTCTTCTACAGCGGCAACCCAGACTATGTTATTGATTGTCTGCCCACCTGTCGCGCAGAGGGAGAAGCGCCTAAATACCCACCTATCACCGTTGAAGGGGCTGTTGGTGGCAGTTATCAGGCGAGTTATGGTGCTGCTCAGGCTTTCAAGAAACAACAGCAATCCTTACCTGTCATTGCGCAACCAGTTGCTGTATGAGTGAGTGGGAGGTATGGATGGCTCGGGGGCATTGCGTTGTCTTTTCTTGTATCAAGGTACTTTTGCTCAGAATGAACATAATTTCAATAAATTTCTAATGTGATCTTTCGAATTAATTTTCAGATGAAAACTTGAGAGTCAAGTAGGCGCATATTTTCCTTTCTCTGTCAAAAAGGGGGTTACTCGCTTAATACCTCGAAAAAAGTCAATACCCAACCAAGCGAGCTTCATGCATACCTCACACAAGGTACCTTTCTTTCATCGTTCCCGTCGAAAAAACCCCCCGACCAAACCGTAAGCCCCTCACTCTTTCGAAATCCAAAACCCAGTTCCCGAGGGTTTGGTACTTCTCTATAAAAAGTACCACATCGAGAGTAGCTTGAAATGGTACTCCCTTCCGTACGGTAGCACTATGAAACTACCTTACCTTATCTACATTTCGCCAAGCACGATACTTATCGCCTCGCCCAGGAAACCAAGGAAATAAAATCCCCCCACTCTTTACTTACTGTACCAGAGAAGAAAGAAAGAAGGTTGGGGTACCTAGCTTACTTATCCTATTCCTATCTTACCGGCACTACTACCACATTCATTCCCCTGTGATTCTGCAGGACCTTGTCGTGCCAATGTTGCACTCGGTATCTGGAGACTGGAGATTGGAGATTGGGGGAGCTAGGTACTCGTACTTATCAGTGAGTACTTCAGTGACCGCGGCTGTTGGTGCGTCCATCTATCTACACTTGGCAAGCTACAATACATGAACAAAGCTCTCCGTACCCCGTACAATTTTTGTTTTAAAAAAAAAGTGAATGATTACCCTGGCTACACAGCAGTAAACACATCCATCTCAATCCTCAGCGACCAATTTCAGATCCCTTCCCTTCCCAGCAGCCCACCAAACATACAAAACCCATCTCAACTCATCGAAGATTAGACAAGAAACTCGATCCTCACCCCTGAACCCATCAATCAACTACCATGACAGAAGACCAAGACAAGAAAACCGAGGACATCAGTCCTGCGGTACAGAGAACTGAGTCCTATGGCGAGGGAATAACCCTGAAACTCGACGACAAGGAAAATCGCGAGTTCTACGGTTCTTCCATCAGTGATTCGTACCGGTTGAAATCTGAGCTCGTGAGTAAATGTCTTCAGGAGATTGGGATGGGGAGGTAAGCTATCACTCATTAAGAATTATTACCTACATACCGAAGCCCTCCATCATCCGACTGGTCGTGCTTCTCGTGCTAACAACATCTCCAAATAGGTATCAGTGGGAATTATTTGTCGTGACGGGATTTGGTTGGATTACTGATAATTTGTACGTACACATGCATGCACCACTCCAAAGGAAAACCCTCTACCTACCTACCTACCTACCTACCTAACTTTACTTAACTAATAATGAGGAGTACAGCTGGTCCCAAGGAATCGGCACCATTCAACCAAGTATCAAGCTCGAATTCGCCGACGTAACAATGGTTGGCTTTAGTTCCATCGCTTACTACGTACGTATTATTCGGCTCTTTGTCTTATTTACGTTCACTTTACTCTGCTCCATCTCATATACTCCATTTTCCCCCAACCCTTCCCATAGTATCACTATTTACTCCTCCATACTTACTCCCAGAACTACCTACTGAGGAAAATACTAACTCCCCAATGCCAACAGTGCGGTCTAATAATCGGCGCCTCCTTCTGGGGCATATCTGCCGACTTCATCGGACGCAAGCCCGCCTTCAACGCGACCCTGCTCATTGGCGGTATATTCGGCGCCGCCCTCGCAGGCCTCAACAACTTCATAGGCTTCTGCGTCATGTGGGCGATTATCGGTACAGCAGCCGGCGGTAACGTACCAGTAGACAGCATGATATTCCTTGAGTTCGTGCCCGGCTCACACCAGTATCTGCTGACGGCTCTATCAGCGTGGTGGAACTTTGGACAGGTCATTGTGTCGTTGATTGGGTGGGTGTTCCTGGCGAACTTTACGTGTCCGACTGATTCTACGCCTGCGACGTGTAAGCGAGCGGATAATATGGGGTGGAGGTATACGATGATTACACTTGGTGGGCTCGCGCTCGTCTTTGCACTCATCCGGATCTTTATCTTTAAGATGCCCGAGTCGCCTCGCTACTTGTTGTCTAAAGGGCGAGATGCCGAGGCAGTTGAGGCTGTCAACTATGTTGCTCGGAGGAATGGCAAGCCGGAGCCTCTTCATGTCGGTATGATGCAGGATATTGATCGAGAGCTCGGTATTACTGTTAATATTGAAGAGGATGGCCGTGCTGGCCTCTCTCACATGGCTATCATGAAAGAGAACCTAAAGGACTTCAAGTCAGCAAACTACAAGGATCTCTTCGCTACCCGCAAGCTTGCACGACATACAGCTATAATCTGGCTGATCTGGCTAACAGTTGGTAAGTGTGCCTTCCTTTCCCAACCATCGCTCAATCTCTCAACTGACCAAAAACTAGGAATCGCATATCCACTCTACTTCAACTTCCTCCCAACCTACCTCGCGCAGAAGTTCACCGAGAAATCATCCCTCTACCTAACCTATAGAAACTACTGCATTGAATCTGCTGTAGGTGTAGTTGGGCCCATTGCTGCCGCCTTCGCGGTTAATACTCGTCTCGGTCGACGCTGGATGATGGGTGGTTCGGCGATCGTAACGGGAATCTTCCTGTTCGCTTACACAGGGGCAACCACCACAACTGGAAATCTAGCATTTGCCTGCATTACAGGTCTTCTAGGAAACTTCGAGTACGCTGTGATGTATGCATTTACTCCCGAGTCATTTCCTGGTCCCCACAGAGGTACGGGTTCTGGAACTGCAGCGACACTTCTTCGTTTTGGCGGCTTGTGTGCTTCGCTCATTGGAACATATACAAATTTCTCGGTTGTGCCGATTTATGTTAGTGCTGCATTGTGGATTCTTGTTGGGCTTGTTAGTTTGGGACTGCCATTTGAGACTCATGGTCGTTCGGCTATATAGAGCCTGGAAGTATGGAACTGCATGGAAATGCACATGTAGAGGTTAAGCCGGCCGCCTGTAAACCCTTCTTGCCCTGTGCATAGACGAAGACGTCAATAAGAAATTGAACATCTGTATCTCGTAGGAGCAACAACTTGACCATTATGACTTCAGACACGCCAGAATGGATAATTCAAAATCGTTAGCTTGTTTATGAGACAGACCTGGTATCCTCAAGAATTATGCTACAGCCGCAAGTAAAAACTTGCAGGAGAGGGGTGAAAAGACTAAAGAGAAAGTATAAATGAGGGTATGCGCCAATCGCTGTGCTCCATAAGGTACCGATTCCTCCCAAACCGCCAACATGCCTTTTCCTGTACACCATTACCATACAAAATGTTATAAACTCCTCGTGTCTGCAAGGCCGAGAGAAACTTGCGCGACCATTATCGGTTGCGGTCTTCTTCTGGCGGTCGTGGACTTCGAGGAGATGATCCTAAGCTGCTCGCTAAAATGCTCCTCCAACTGCCGGATCTATTTACTCGAGGGCGGGATGGTGTTGGTGAGGCGAGACCTTGTTCTAGGTCGGCATCACGTTCGGTCTCAATGACTCGAGGGATAGGTAGTGCTGAACTAGAAGAAGCGTTTACTGTCTCGGCGGCTTGGATTTGGATGTCATCATCGCTGTCGTCATGGTAAGGCTCGTAACGAGGAGTAGATGGAGATCCTCTTGCAAGCGAGCGAACAACGTCACCTTTGCAGATTGGACATGTTCGACGCCGGGTGGTTAACCATGGCGTACTGTAATTTTGTAAGTATGCATTCGGGAAAGGAAATACCAAGACACTCACATGCAATCCTCGTGGAATTCATGCCCACATGGCAGACTCATAACACGACTCACGCCGTCGACATATTCTTCAAGACAAACAACACACTCTACTTGTTTGCCCATGAACTTTTTCCACTCACTTGAAACACTAGCATTCTTCTCGTGTTCATGGCCTGAACCACGCGGTGGAATTTGTGGGACCATTAGAGGTTGTGAGTTGACTCTGATAAGGTCGCCAGGTTCTGGTACTCCTGTGGTGGTCCTCGACCTCGGCCGAGGCCGACTAGGAGTGGATTGAAGTAGAGGTGTATTTGCAGAAGAGCTCGTAGGTGACGGCAGTCTAGGAGATTGACTGCCAGAAGCAATTGTCTGGTAAGTTCTTACCGGTAATCTTTCGACAACTGACTTTGGCGCTCTCCATCGACGGCGTCTAATCCGAGATCTCACAAGGAGTAAAGCGTATACGATAGTTAAAGTCACTAATGGGCTGACAACCAAGACCAACAATGTATCGAGGAAAGGGCTGGCTCCGCTTGTTGGCGTCAAGGTCACCCATAATCCCTCGTACTCTTCATCATCCCAATCTTCGTCAGACGTGCCTTCGGAACTGGCATCAGCTCCGGGGACTGGACTGCCTGGCCTTGAAATACTTTCGAAGTCAACGTCTTCTTCGTCATCACCAAATATTGCCGACAAGATACCCTTAGATTTTCCACCTTCAGTAGCCGGGACTTCTTGGGTATCTGCGGGTTTACCTTTCTTCGCCGCCTGGTCGTCTTTCGCAGCATATTCGCCACTCCCAGGAGTGATGCTCCCGCCTTGGAGAGATGGGTTGTACTCAGGAATATCCTGTAAAGCACCACCTGTGTGCTTCTTCCCGGTTTTAGCTCCGGGAGCCGCATTCTTCGCATCTTTCTTGGCATCGGTCCTTTCATTCCCCTTCTTTGTGGCTGATTTTGAATCAGCGTCCTTGGTCCCTGCAGGTCCTACCAAGTCAGGATCCCGCCAGTCCTGCACGCCAATAACAAAGTCGTCCCCAGTAGATACCTTTGAGCCCGCCTTAGACTTCTGTGGTGCTTTCTTCTCGGCTTCGACCTTTTTGGGAGGTTGTTTTGTCGTTGCAAGCTTCTTCGGTCCCGAATCATCATCTTTCCAATCATCGACAAGGACCCAGTCTAGTTGCCCGCTGCTTGGCGGGCGGCTACTGTCGACTTTCGAGTTTCTTTGATTTGAACTGGAAAATAGAGATCTTAACCACCCAGCCTTCTGCTCAGCAACAGGCATGGCCTTCTCTAGGGACTTTGGCGATACTTTCTTGCTTGACTGCGCACGTGCTGTCATAGTCGGCTTGTTCGCTAGCGCTGTGGGAGTGAAGGTAGGGTTTGAATTCTGCTTTTTGCCCGTCTTCTTCGGCCGGTCTGAGTGTTGGACTTTCAATGATGGCTTACCATTCTCATCTATCGTATCCTCGATGAAGCTGCCTGGCCCAATGAGGGATGAAAGAAGATGAGCCGTAGTCCGTGACGTGAATATAGCTGGTATGGTGACGTTAGATGTGTCGCCCCGCGCATACATCTGTAGTAATGCTCCTCCCTTGGTATCATCGCCAACAATGAGTGCAATTCCTCCTCTCCGCTGCGCCCACTTGACTTTCTCCAAAAAGCCACACCCCCCACGACTCAGAAGAACCACTTTTCCCGCAATCTCTGCACCTTCTTGTATAGACTGGATATCGGCATGGTTGCCTTTCATATCGACCGCCAGCTTATCACTGGTCTTGGATACGGTCGAGCCTGGTAAGGGATGATGAAGGTAGTCATCTGTGCCATCATCGACGGCCGGCCGTGACCCGTCACCATTTCTCTCCGGGTTCTTATCCGGCGCAGCAGTCCGGTCAGCGATAGGCCCGCTGTCCTCGCCATCTCTTTTGTTGACTTTCGATTTCCCTGCAGTCGTCGCAGACTTCGAATCACCTGGCTTGAGGCCATCTGATATCGCAGCGCCGGACTTCGCGAAACTGTTAACCCACCCAGGCACGTCACTGCAGCCTAGCTCACCCTCGGCACCCGCCGTAACCATGCCTTGTCGGATGCCTTCATCTCCAAACCCGCTGCCAATCCATACCTGTCCCTTGAGGCCTTCCGCTGGTAACGATGGCCCAAATGCGGCAGGCCGTGCCAGAAAGGCGGTGGAATTTTCGTGCGTGAGGGTTATTATGGCATTCGGTGGGAATAAGGAAAATGGCGCTTGGAACGAGAGGAAGCCGCGTATGCCGGCTCTGGGCGATGCGGATGTCGTGATAGTCTGTTGTGTATTTGACGAGCGTAAGGACAGGAGCGTCAAGAAGACCGACGTTACAAGGAAGGCCACAACGATGATGATTCTCGGAGGTCGCATGATGCCGCGGAAAAGACCTCTCAGCTCTACAGCTGTTGAAGGCACCGAAGGAGTCGCATTCGATAACTCAAGTGACAATAAAGAGGGACGAAGGGACAATAGGAGGCGCGATAGTGAGGTGAGCTGAGGATCTGGTAGTAGCGAAAGGATGGTGGTGGTGGTGGTAGTGGTGGTAGATGGTCGGAGTCGTCGATCGAGACAGGCTAGCTTGCGGGCGCAGTGGCAGATCGTCAATTACGCTGGACAAGGATCTGGCATGGCTTGGTCAAGCGATGCTCCGTGACATTCCCAACCCAACCACCAACCCAACCACGACTCACTCTGTGGGAGGAGGATTTTGCATGAGAAGGGATCACGGCTACTTCAGACTGGACTATGTACTCGGAATGTCTCGCAGCTTCTGTCTCGCAAATGACCCCTGATCCTTCGAAGATTACCCTCGTATGAACTTCTCTACAACTCCACAAATTACGAAGGACTGTACATACAATATTGCCTCTCGGTATTCACGTCATCGACTCATGATATCACCAGCCACCTTTGATACGAGACACGTGACCGATGCCTGCAAAAGCGCAGTCGTGGATGATGGTAGTCCTCATGATACAGGATCAGGTTCACGTCGAGGCCAGCAGTGGCACTCAAACGACTCAACGCCCACAAACAGCTTGAGAGGCCGGTGGTCGAGACCAAAGAGCCGCATACAGCATACCCTGCCTAGCCCAGAAGTTAGAACCGAGGGAATTCTAATTGAGCAGCAGCATAAACACTTGTAAAGTACCTAGTTTGGTATTGTCTCTTATGTCTCCCTGCACATAAAGCAAGCGAGTTGTCATGTCACTCCAATGAATGGCATGACACCTATCATATCCCGGCTTCCTATTGGCGAAAGGCTTTCTACCCATTCAAGCAGATGAGGATATGCAAATCAGGTCATGATTCTCTCCATCAGTGATGGGACCACATCCTGAACCGGCAAATGCTTTCATCCAGAACGACGTTCTTGAACGGCAGAGATAATTGTGCATGGTTCCTAAGAGACCTCACAACTTCACCTGCGTACGTCAACAAGCTGCGCTAGTCCGTCAGCCACCGATGTTCTCGATCTTGCATTTTGACTAGAACCATTTTACTATCTGTAACTATCTCCCCAAAGGGTCTTTCGGCGGCTCTTCTTGGACGTGTTCCTAAGCGCGCTATTCTGAAGGCAGTTACCACCCCATCTTTAATCTCCTGATCGGCGCAAGGACTTAGGTAGAGCCTTAATCTTTTGCTCCAATGACTGTGTCGGAACGGACGATGGAGGCGCTCGTTTATGGGGGAAATGTCGATGAGATGCAGAACTCTAAATCACCATCACCTCCTTCTCTTGCATTTTAAAAAGACCTTTAAATCAGTTCTGGAAAGACTCCACGCTACTTTCCGCCTCTCTCCCACTTCTTGTACAAACTACAACGCTTTGTCGCTCAGATGTACCGCCTGCAGCCATTGACTCCTAAGAATAGCAAAAGCTGTGGCTCGTCATCGTTCACACAGGTTGGTCACGAATCATTCTTTCGGAGTGCCCCAGATCATGACGTCCGTGAATTGTCCAAGGAGGCTGAAAGCTCCCCAAGTATAATAGTTTAGGGCTGTCCCAGCCATGTATATATATTTCGGCCATTATTCATAATTCTATTTCTAATCAGCTTTCGTTGCTTCTTCTATTCTTTCACTCTTGTGGCATTTTCTTTCTGGTACACAGGCAACAAAGCGGTTCAGGAAAAGATGAATATCAACGACCCGAGAACAACTGGGGGTTTTACGTTACCCTTCGTTGACAATGCTAGAAAGCGACGTATCGCTACTGGAACGAGCTCAAAGTCTTCGCTGAAATCAAACCGGCTGCCTTTCCTAGATTGGGTTCCTGATTCGGTGAGTAGCTTTTAACCACAATACTCGATCCTCGTCTAATTTCTGGTTATAGGCTCGAAACCATTTTGTTGCTGCCACGGCTGAATATGCTGGGACTACGCTGTTCCTATTCTTCGCATTTTCAGGAACACAGGTGGCTCTACTTGCCAATGTAGAAACCAGTCCGAATGTTGTAGGAGGTGTTAGCAACCCTGCACAGCTACTATATATAGCTTTGTGCTTCGGGTTTTCTCTTGCAGTGAATGCTTGGGTATTCTTTCGTATCAGTGGCGGGCTTTTCAACCCAGCAGTAAGTCATGTATAATTCTCCTAAAAGCGAGGCACCAGACTAACAATAGCAGGTCACAATGGGCATGTGCCTAGTCGGAGCTCTTCCGTATCTGCGCGGCGTCTTTCTTGTCATTTCACAAATACTTGGTGGGATCACGGCAGCAGCCATCTGCTCTGCACTCTTTCCTGGACCCTTGAACGTCAGGACCAGCCTTGGAGGTGGAACTTCCGTTGCCCAAGGTGTCTTCATCGAGATGTTTTTGACAGCACAACTCGTCTTCACAATATTCATGTTAGCAGCAGAGAAGCACAAAGGAACATTTATTGCTCCAATTGGAATTGGTCTTTCGCTGTTCATCGCAGAACTCACTGGTAAATATATCATCAATACAGGCTCGCTTCCTTACTAACAAGCCCCAGGAGTATACTTCACAGGCGGTTCCGTAAACCCAGCCCGATCCTTTGGCCCCTCAGTAGTAGCACATACATTCCACAGCTACCACTGGATCTACTGGGTCGGCCCAATCCTCGGTTCCCTTCTTGCCTCGGGCTTCTATCTCTTCATCAAAACTCTTGAATACGAAACTGCCAACCCAGGACAAGATCGTTCCAGGTCCGAAGGTGAACATTTCAACCCCGACTTAGTCCCCAGCGAAGGTAATCCCCGTGTCTCCTTCGCACCAGGCGAATACGCCATGGAGGAGGGCAGAGCAGGAGTCCGTCAACCCGATGGTACTTATGGTGAGCCCAGAGAATACGGAACTGCAAAGCGGCCGTTTAGTGAGAGTCCAGCTCCACCGCATCCTAACGATCAGTTTGCAGGTCTTGCGCATGGTATGCATGCGGGTGAGCTCAGGATCGTGAAGCCGGAGACGGTCGAATCCTTTAGCAATAGCTCTGATCAAACTACAGTAGCGCCATCCCAGTCCCCACACTTGAACACGAAGTCTGCTCTCAAACCTGGGAGTCAGAATGGTAATAACGGTGGTGGTGGCCATTCTACGAGCACGAATACTTATTATAATCGCAATATTGGGAGTGCTGATCGAGACGGTGATTTCTTTGATAAGAACTAGGTCTGGATATATGGGGTGCTGCTATGAATTGGCGAGGCGTTATGGTATGCATATTGTAAAGGCGAATCACTATGAAAGCATTGTATGTTATAGACTTGAATCGAAGCTTTGATGGGTAGGCATAATATATCGACTGTGTAGTTGCGTTGATCTTCTAGCTGTTGAATTCTGCGCAGCGTGAAACGCAATCGCGCAAGCAATATTGAGTAATTGACTGGTTGTCTAATGGTATGTATTACAGAAGTATATACAATAGGGGTACCTCTACGAAGTATATATGAGAAAACTCTAAATGTGCCAAGACTTCTTGCCTGAGGCACCCTTTGTAAGCACTATTTCCAACACTAGCGTCTGCTCTTGTCTTTTCACATGATGGTCTATAAATACTAGATTAGCGAGTTTTGACGCCAACATGAATGTGCTTTATGGCGGAGTGGTCCAGTTCTCACCACGATGAAACTATAACATGGCATCCGAAAAAACCCCCCCCGGGGTTTTTGGGTCCACGGCTCGGCGGAACATCCCTCTGTCTAGTCTCAGCTGCGTCGACGTTAGCTCAGACTAGGGGGGTTAGCACGTAAAAGATATGGTACACCCTTATCCGGATTGTTTTGCTACTCAGGTAGACCTGATCTATATTATTTTTTAGCTCTTTTTTAATGTTGAACTTTGGTTCTTCTTTTTTGCTAGTCGTTGATCGAGTAGACATGATCTTGGCCTCCTTGCAACTCTCGAAATGTGGGGCAGAGTCATTTTCCGTATGCCCTTATCACCTCACATTCAAGGCATTAAATTTCTCTCCCAGTTTGGGGTTGTTAAATATGTCTGACCCGTACTTTCTCAGATACTTCAAAATGGCAACTTGACATCCGAGGCAACGAAGACCAATCTCGAGATGAAGGGTGTTTGGATTCAAAGTGTGAATAGGAGTTCTACCAATTAGTGGTAGTGATCCAGTGGATTCTTGGGTGAATGCACACTATCTGGATCCCATTCTGGATATAGTTAGAAAATGCGGTTTCCAGGGCCTCAATGATGCTTCCATCATTCAGTTCACAGTGATGATCATATACAGTGCCCACACGATTAATTTCCTTGATCGGTCGTTCCTTCCTCTTCCAATATAATGCTTCGATCTGCTCATCCATCTCGTCCTGACATCTGTGTCAAGCAATACTCGCTGCTCGTACTTGAGCGAACGTGGCAAGCGTGCACTGCTGATTAAAGCGTACTGCGCAAAGGCTTCAGGCACGAAACACATGGAAGGGAGCTTGCGAACATGAGTTGAGCCAATGGCAAACTTTTCTAGGGCGCTTACAAGCGGCATCAGGCAGAGAGCTGGACTTGTTTTCAGACATTAGTGACAACACTGCTTGCAGGTGAGTACAAAGAGGTACTGCCCGTAGTGACCGCATACCGTGTACGGAGGTGATGTAAATGCATCGTAGAGTTGTCCTGCTGAGTGATACACCATTATCTTCGTCTCGCGGAGACAGCTTAAAAGATTGTTTGTGGATGTGGTAATATGCTGGTATGCCGGAAGGACTCCTCCCACGAGTCACGACCTTAATCCGTAATCATGTCCGTCACAGGTGGCCTAGACTCGTGAAATCGAGGAGAATAACTATCTCGTGCTGCACTTCCAATAGCAAGGCATCCAATTGCGATATGGCAGACGAACGCAGTCGTCTCGGTGGCATGTGTTTGCTGGGGATTGGTTAGGGTTTCTCAAACGAACTCGTGTTTGTCGGTGCAAAGTCGCAAATATTGGTGTACTCAACGATTATTTGCAAATCAGCAGCTGCCATGTCGTCGAACCGACTTGTGATGACGGTAAGATACAACGCTCCAGCAGTGACTCGACTTTGTAGTTGAGAAATGTACAGTACCGTAACCTCCGGGCCCCTCGTGCAGTAGTGGCGTAGTGGTTGTTGTGAGGTAGAGCCCTACATTTCGAGTACATACGAGATATCGACAACCACAAGACCAGCAGGTAGGTCCTAAATAGGCCAGGTCTCGCAGACAGTTCATAATATCAATTCTTTGATTGTCGTTGGAAATGTGGCTGGCGTGGCTGGCGGAGGATCAGCATAATGTTGCACAACTTGGGTTGCCTATTTATGCACAGCGGCACCCCTGACATTAGTCCACACGAACACGAGGGACGAGTCGGACGCCCCCGAAACGCTCGCTATTTACCCCACCACGACTCACGACGAAGAAACAAAAGTCTTCCTTGACTTGCGACAACGACAAGAAACAACCACGATCGACCCTCTACAAATCTGCAATCATGGCAGATACTACTCCAGCACGCGTTAATCGCCCCAGCTTCACCACAAATATGCGCAGCAGTTCGTATCTGCAGGAGCATGAGCAGTACCGGCCTCCACAGCAAGACGGCTATGCCCAAGGTATTGATAGTATCGTCGAGGGACTGCAAGCTTCCAGCTTTACACCATCTGCGTCGCCCATCACAAAATTCAATGGTGTTCCTTCCACAAAGACACCCCCTCGTATTATCGACAGCGGGCTCAACCATACCCTCTCTCATGCGAACTGTCAACCATTAGCAGGAACAACCTCAGACCGGGTCATCGCAACTCTGATCTACAAATCCAAAAACCCGCGAATCTCCAACACCGAGATACCACAGAGCACACCCCCTGCGACTTCGTCACCGTCCGGCACCATTCCTCCAAATCTAGCACCAGTTCGCAACCTCTCTTCGTTTCCTCTGGAACCTCCTCCACCCGACCCAGAACCTCTCGACCACTTGTACGGCAGCTACATCTCCCCTCTTTGTCTCACATCTTTCCTACACCTCATCGCATCTCTGCCATCCCGCCAGGGCTCGGATACGCTCTCCTCATCCCACCGCTGTTTGGACGACCCCACGCACCCCTCAGTCGTCGAGCTTACCTTCTCACCGCCACCAGACCCTACGTATGTGTCCCTCTCTGACCTCCGCAAGCATGAGCTTCTGTACCGATTTGAGCGAGAATGGAACGTCGATGTGGTTCTGCAACAAGATACCGTGCTCCGGCGCTATCCGCGTTTGGTGGTCTTCGATATGGATTCTACACTCATAGAACAAGAAGTAATTGATCTTATTGCGGCATCCATTGGCGTCGAAGATCAAGTCTCCGAAATTACCGCACGAGCTATGAACGGAGAACTAGATTTCTCGGCTTCTCTGCGTGAAAGGGCCAAATTGTTGAAAGGTGTAGATGCAGCTGTATTCACGAAATTGAGATCGGTAATCACTCCTACAGAGGGCGCAAAGGAATTGATTAGGGCTTTGAATCGGCTTGGTGTGAAAACTGCGGTCCTTTCGGGGGGCTTTATTCCTCTTACCCAGTGGCTAGCAGATTCTTTGGGGGTGACTTATGCCTTTGCGAATACTCTTGCTGTCGACACCAGCAGCCAGACTCTCACAGGTGAAGTTCTGGGAGATATTGTAGATGCTGAGCGCAAAGCATCCTTGCTTTTGGAGATAGCGAAAAAAGAGCGTGCTGACTTGAGCCAAGTCGTAGCTGTGGGTGATGGAGCAAATGATTTACTAATGATGAAAGAAGCTGGTCTGGGTGTTGCTTTCAAGGCGAAGCCTGTCGTCCAGATGGAAGCGGAAGCGCGGTTGAACAGTGGAAATCTTCTAGACTTGCTGTACATCTTTGGTTTCACCGCAGAGGAGATACAAGTTTTGACAAAGTGATATGGGCGTAAGAAGGCTTGCCGAGTTTATTTATGGCTGGTTGTACTAGCAGCTGGTGATTGAAAGCAAAGGGCTGTGGCAAAACCGAGGAGTTGGTGGGATACGAGTTAGAGGCTCTTAGCGTCAGTGTTGTGGGAATATAGATCCTTATAAACAGAGAAATTCGACGAGTTTGACATAACTCATACGGACTATGAGTGGTAAGCTCATTGTTTTCTACATGTTTCAGTGCAATCCAATGCTGTATTTCTTCTTGACTTCCAAGGATGCCAGAGAGTGGTCCTTGCGCAAGAACATTTCAACAGTCAGTCGTCCATTATTTTGCAACTCTGTGTCTTAGCTTGGACACTGCAGGATAGGGACTGCTCTTTCTAAGTAGAAAACCAACATTCTACAAAATTCTGGGAGTACTCTCTAGCGTAGTAAAGTTGTCGTTACGACCGTAGGAACAGGGCAAGAATTGACTCTTTCATTGTTAGTCTAACAAACAACTTCCTGAAATGAGGTAGTCGACTCAGCCCTACCAGCCTCCGTGGAAAAGTCTCGTGATTAAACCTGAGACTTTGAATCCACAACCGCATGGGAAGTGCCATTTATCCGACCCCATGTTGGATCTAAATGCACCTTCTTCTCCTTTCGTATCTCCCCAGTTCAGATCAGAGGGATGCAACTGGCTATGCAATCTATATCAATTTCATTTAATGGGGCCCTCGCTGTTCCCGGAGAAACCCGATGCACGATTAGTCGGTATCCAATGTGATGCTTCAAAACATTGTGTATTGTAGGAGCGCGCATTCATTCTTGTTGGAGTATGTAACGAAATGCTGCATTACCCCCAGGAGAGGGGGTAGGTCTGCGTCAGGGGGAAGTTACTATGAATGCACCCGACGCCCCCTCTAGTTGCTTAGCAGATTTATGTGAAGACGAGATTGAAATGGCTGAAGAGCAAGAATCAACAAACGAGCCCATTGCTGCAGAGGTATGCCGCGAGTCATTCCAAATAAACACTTTGTGACACATGGCTCTATTTAGGATGATGAATACGATGCAGACTCGGCCTTGGGAATTGTAGGTCTATTCACAGGAGCTAGCTGCAATTTTCTACTGATTATGAAATTAGTCCAGTGTTGCAAGTTCGACAAAAAGCATTAGCGACAGCATCTTGAAGTACCGACAAGAAAACGGCAGGACTTACCATGCGTACAAGGAAGGCAGTACGTATACCTATCTACTCTTGAAGACGACAACGATTACAAATTGATAATTATCTACTAGGATACTTCTTCCCAAATGACGAGGTACCAATTTAAATAAATGGTCCGGGACTCTGCTAATGCCTTTTTGATACCCAGAGCGAAAACGATAGGCTTGGTATGTAACAGCCATTATTTCGTATACTTTACTGATGACCTGGACAAGATCTTCAACATCACCTTTGCACATTGACGTTGAACAATAAGCTATTTCTCTGTCCGGCTGGCAAGGAAAACGAACTTCACCGTGTGCTTGACGTGGTAGGTCTTTTTTACCGGTCGTCTTGATACGTGTGTGGCAGCATGGATAAGTAGACACTGAAGATATATAGGGCACTGGAACTGGGATCTGGGCTATTGACTTTGGTAAATACACGCCTGGCTGGGAGGTGCTGATACGCTGACCACTAGTACAGCCGACGAACACCCAGAATCCGAGGTAGGTGTGGCTGTCCTTGCCCTTGGTAGGATGAGGCTTCTCATCTAACGATGTGCAGGTTGTCGGCATCGATCTTAGCCCTATGTTAGTACTTTACATCTCGCTTTGACGGCTCGAAAGAGACACAAGCTGATGAAAACTGTCATTTAGTCAGCCAACATTGTATGACCCACACAACCTGCAAACCAAGTAATAATAACAAGTAATGCTCACAAATCATAGCATCCCACCGAACGTGATCTTTCAGATCGACGATCTAGAAGAACAGTGGACTTTCACCAAAAAGCTTGACTTCATTTACAGCCGCATGATGGTATGAAATCTCTAACGGATAATGAGAATATCTGGACTTAAATGGAAATCCTTCTAGATAGGCTCCATTGCAGACTGGCCGCGATTCTTCCAGCAGGCTTATGAGTAAGATCTGTCTGTGTAATCCGAATCGACATAGCTCACACTCTACCCAGGAATCTCAACCCAGGTGGCTTTATCGAACTTCTCGATAACCCACTCCCATTCGGAAATGACGACAACACCTGGCCCGAGAACTCGGCCCTAAGGAGATGGAGCGAAATGATGGGCGAAGGATGTGAAAACTTCGGACGATCCGCTGATAGTCCTAGACATTACGAGGCACAGCTCAAGGATGCAGGGTTTGTCAATATCAAGAAGGTTGAGCTCAAATGGCCTATCAACAGTTGGCCAAAGGACAAGAAGATGTATGTACTCACGTTTTCTCAGCAAAGTTCCCCTTCTCGGGGGTTTTACTCGTTGCTCTTGAATCGTGTCCTAGTCATCCAGAACAAGTAAGCTAACTCCAGGATCTTGACATACAGGAAGGAACTTGGTCTCTGGACATATGAGAATATCTGTGGTGGCATATCTGGTCTCACGCTCGGCGTGTTTACTAGAGGCTTAGGATGGACGATGGCAGAAACCGAAGCACTCTTGGTTGATGTTCGGAAGGAGTTCAAGGACACTAGGATCCATTCATATATCCCGATGTAAGTGCTTAACCCCGAACTTCATGGTCCTTGGAAGCATAAGGTCGATACTAATTGCTTATAGATGGGTGGTCTGGGGTCAAAAAGCACCGAGTGTTGAGAAAGGGAAAGCTTCTGAATCCAGACGTGTCTGAGTTGCTGAAGTGATATTACTCCCTAAGCGAGCGTGCAGTTACGTGGTGGGTGCCTATATTGATTTCATCTCTGTGACATAGTAAGCTGGTGGAAGATAGGGAGGTTTGTTAATAGCGGGAGACGGCAGGACATTCCTTAGCACCTTGCAACTCTGTTCACATCTGGCCAATCATGCTGGATGCATTTTCTGACATACACCATTTGATGAATCGGTGAATGAGGTAAATATATCCTCGTACAATATACCAAGGCACAGCGATCTTGCAGCTGGTTATACAGGGCTAAGTACAGCCCCCTTGCGTTGAAAGCTCGCAGTTCGCTGTATATTGAGGTATATATTAAAGTACTTGAAACTCAAGTGATAATCAAAGGCCTCCAGAAAAGGTCACTTTATGTGGTGGTTCATTCTTCCATTGATGTTGCAGTGTATCTACCAAATGCTAATGAGTACAACCAAGTATTTTTCCAATACTACAAACCACAGCATTTGGCACAGTCAGATCTGGCCCTCATGAACGTAGATCCTGCGACATCAAATGAACTGACGGCAGTCGATATTGCCCAGATGTTTTCGAAAGCTTGATGATGGATCTTTTTAAGCTTCGTCTAAACCTTCATTGCGGTCAACTGGATGTTCCAAAGGACCATCCTCGGCCGATCTGTGAAGACAACAAGATCATAGTCGACTTCAACATGATGCGAGTTATGTTCGGCGTAAGTTGCTTGCTGATCAGGCTTTTGCGTCGAATATTCATTCGCTCATAAAGCGGAACTGCAACAGCGGAGGAATAGATGAAAGTGCGGTTATGGCATGGTTGTTGGAATTGAACTTGACGTAGAGATTTCGCTGGACGCCACCATTATGATCGAATGAGTATGCGGCACCTGTTTCTACTCTGAAGATTTGACGGACAAGAGCCTTCTTCAACAGTGATGGACATTCGACACACCTACAGCTCAAAGCTACACTACCTGTCAGACGTAGGCTCTAAAGCAGTAAACACTCTCCTGCTCGGTCCACTGTATACTGCGCCTGACTTCCGCATCTCACCTTGATATAACGCAGTACCTACTCGTCCTCCCTATTTTCGTGCTAGATAAACTACCTAGGCAAGCTAGCAGGCAAACGCGTAAAGGTGAAAACGACACACAGCCAAGCTAGCACGTGCCAACACCTCAATCAACACAACCGCCCTCCCTATCTTATCTGGAGATAGATAGGCAACCAGGTATCTAAATATCGAGATAGCGAATTCGGAAGCAAACCCAGGACCATGGTAACAGTGGTCTGGGAGGGTGGTTTCTCATAATCCTCTCGCTCTTCACGTAATACCCCGGGGTCTTCGGACTTTCGTGTGGGTTGTGATGGGCTTGAGGACCGTGTTTAACGTAATTCCTAGGTTCATTTCGTTATTCCCCGGGGTCTTAGGACTTTCGTGTGGGTTGTAATGTTTCCACGAAAACTCAGTTAGTCTGGTTTATTCCAATGGGGCGAAACCCCCATTGGATTTTTGCTGTTTTTGACTGCCTATTTGTGGGGGGGTTATATCTCAGCTGCGGTTGAAAGACTCTGTGCTGCGCCCTTTTTGCCTTGCTTCTTTTTCTTTTTTTCTTTTTGTGGAGTGGAGAGGTCTTGATAGTCGTCTACCTACAGTAACTTGACGCGTCTCGGTGTTTTGTTTGGACAACCTCCTTCCGTACAAGACCTAGAGGAGATCAAGAAGGAAGCAGAGAGGTTACGTCACTTAGAAGCGTGTAACTTTATGACCTTCTTCTTCTCCAAAGTCTTATGTCTATCTGATTTATTTATCCATTTTTCTTTTCTTCTTGTTGTTATTTCGAGGTGTTTTCTAGTGTTGTCAAGCTAAGCGAAGGAAAAGGGGCGAGTGTCATATCAACGACGCGTCCTGTAGTTGGCAAAACAAGACAAGGGAGATTCGGTGTTAATTGGAGAATAATTTAGATAATTAGTATAACTATGATATTTGCCAAAACTCCTCTATAACATGCAATTTATATGAGGTGTACGCCGTCCATGTATACAGGTACCTGGACGCAAAAGAATACATAACATGTCCACACACGGTGCTTTGTGCAGAATATCAGCAACACCTGAACTCTGCACAATCGAATCCTCTTCTTCTCCAGTCAAGTCCTTTTGACCACCAGAATCCTGCTACCAAAAGCAAGCGGCCACTGCTTCGGAATGCGACTCCAAACGCCGTCGTCCGGTACATTTCGTAAAGATTTCATACAATGCCGTCATAATCAACAAAAGCAATCCCAATTCCCTCTTCACGGCCTCTCAGTTCTTCTTGTTGGGTTATCTATGAACCTGTTGTGGGCCTGAAGGCATTTCCACCGCTGGAGGAGGACCAGCAGGTACCTCATGATACTCCTTATATTGGGTCTTGGGACCATCATATCCCTGAGGCTGTAGACCCACCGGCCCACGCACATGTTGTTGTTTTTCCAAGGCTCTCAATTTCCTCCACATAAAGAATAATGTTGCCAGCGCAGCAAGGACAACAACACCCAAGGCAACCCCGAGGCCGATAGCAATGCCGTTCGTTCCATTGGCGGTGCTGCTCGCCGAGGCCGAACTGGTAGCCGTAACCGTGGCGGCGCTGGAGTTCGTCGCGACTAATGTTGCTTTCAAACTGAAGACGGCCGTGGAATTGTTACAGCAACTACCCGTCCTGCCTTTGCCACAGCAAAAAGTAGGATTCCCAGCATCACTCCCACCACAGGCATAGACTTGGGAGAAACTGACATTCGAACCGAAATCCTGTCGCAGGCAACGAATTAGTCCATCTGATTCATACTCTTCCATTTGGGATCTTGTTTGGGAGGACGGGGCCTGCGCACATCCGCGTCCGTACAGATATTCTTGAGACAGTTCGGACTGTTCCACGTTGGATCGGAGCAGAAATCTCGCCAGTAATTCCCGCCGTTTTGACACAGTCCCGTTGGGTGGCAGGTATCATTCTTGGAATTGGCTCCAAGACTACAACACATCGAGCCTCCTCCCTGAGCCGCGAGGACTGCATTGCAGGGCACGAGATCAGCAGTCACAGGACCACCGTGCGGCCCATAACATTGTGTTGCTGTGACCGCTCTCGGTTCCAGAACAGCCAGGTCCTCTGAGACTGATCGAAGAGACATGGTGGGAGTCGTTGTTGGCGCAGTGACGGGGTCCCGACAAACGATGGATTCGAGAGACTACATGAGTGAGAGGAGTGAGGGAAGAGCCGGACAAAGGCTCCATTTATCACTACTCTGTGCCCCTGTCGTCTGATACCGGTACTACACATGTATGTGGCACAGCGTTGCTTTGCCCTGCTTCCTCACCCTCCCGTCTGGCGCGTAACTCTTTCTCATGACATAAAGTTCGGGACCTCAGTCACAATTGGCTGCCCTCCATACCGAATCAGGAATCCCCTTGTGGCTTCGACTACCATCACTTCGTATTAGCGCCCAATAATATTCGAACTCGATGATCGGTGCCAAGGTGGTGGTGCGTTCCGTAGTGCAAACAATCTATATGGTCGGTTTATGCTTACCTACAGAGCCAGTAAGATTATTTCCCGACCCATGTTTGACAGTAGAAAGGAACGCGGCAGATTCTGGGATAAACCCCCATCTAAAGCAACCATCTCCTAATAATGGAAAATACCCATGTAGCACAGCATCTTTATTATCTTCTAATTTTGCACCTTGGAGATGGAGCCAACATAGTCTTCTTTTGTTCGCTGTCACGGAACTTTCTCGCAGCTACACGGCCACGAAAGATTTGGACGATTCTTCATCTTTCTTTTAGATGCTACAAACCAGTCATACAACGTAAAAACCCATTGAAAGTACCGTACTTAAAAGATCTATAAAAGACACGAATGTATAAGCTTTGCAATACAGGTTACCCGCATAGTCAGTTCTTAGACCCGGATATCTCTATCCCGTCGCTAAAGTAGAGTAGGTCGATCTTAGGCGAGCCAGATTTGCTACGGGCATTGGCATAGCGTAGCCGTCAAAAAAAATCGGATCAAGAAGCTGATCCAAGGTCAGCAAAGTAGTGTAGCCGTAGAGGTCAAGGTTTTGACACCTCCCCGCAATCTGTAAACACACTTTATTCAGATTAGGGTGGGGGTTCTTGGTGTAAGCACTTGTTAGGAATCCCCGGCCACATCAGATTAGCGACACAAGGCATCTAGCGACACCCGAACGAAAATAACGACACCAAAGTCGTTGACATGATATTTCGACGACACAAACTGGTGAAAGATGAAAAACCCCCATCCCCGCTGTAGTTTGGAACTGTCCGCTACAGGGATGTGGCATTACAGGCAGAGGCTTATTAATTTTGTAAAACTAGTCACCGCTCACAGTTATATAGTACAGAGGGGATAAACTACCTATGATCTATCTACAAGTAACTCCACTAAAATTCTCAGAAACTACATGAAGCTTCCCAGAAGCAACTACAGCTCTAGAGTCCTACATACAAGAAGGAGCACGGCAAGCCAACAAGAAAGTGCCTGTGGCACAGAGAATAATGACTAAAAGTCTGAAAGTCCCAGCACCTTGCACTTCTTCTATTCCGTCGCTTCACCCTTTCCTTTACCCCTTTCCCATTACCTCACCTACCTAGGCACCAAATACCCCAACACCACTTGAAAGAACCCCGAATAAATTAATAACATAACTTAAATATAAACAAACGCACCACCTCGACTCCTGTATAACACTATTAAGGCAAAAGTACATACATATACACTGAAATAGCTAGCTAACTCAGCACCTACACAACAACCTCCCACGTCGCACCCGGACCCGGCCCCGAACCCGAACTCGAACTCGAATTCCCAATTTCCTTCCTTTTAGCAACCACAACACATCAACACAACAAAATCAGAAACCTACCCACCCACCTACATCTACCTAAATCCCTTCCCACCCTCCCCGCGCCCTGCCCCACCTCCAAACAATCCAATCACACAACCCCCAATTAATCCCCAATCAATCCACCCCTATCTACTCAACACCTCACTACAACAAACACCAGCAGATTAGATGAAACCAAATACCATACCTTTTTCGCTATAACTTATAGCTAGATACGTACTATAAGCAAATCTATCCTGGATTGGGATTGTGAATGACATGACGGAGACAGAGTTACGAGTATGACATGTTATATATCTATCTTAGAAATTCCCTCTTCTATTTATTTGAAGAGAGCGAATTTAAGGTTGTGTTCATACCAAAGGAACGAACGACTTTAGAGGTTGTGAGGTGTGAGATAAGATTCGTGGGAGATGAATCGGGTTCTAGTTTTAATCTTGATCTTGAGGGTAGAACGATTGCTATATGCTCTACACAGGACTAGATAGATTATTGAATCTTGTAGCCTTGACTTTTAGTGACGTTGAGCAGATGATTGTAATATAGAGGGAAACGTTGTTGAATTAGGCAGCCTTTAATTCGCTGCTGTTTTCTTATGTTGGGAGGGATTTTAGCGTGGTGGTCTTGGACAAGTTCCATTAATAGTGTGGAGAGCTTGTCGTTGCGATGACGGAAGATAAATCCAGGTCCTTGCTAGGCAATAACCGCTCTACCGTATCGTGCATCTCAATGTCAAGGCGCGCCTGTTCAAGGCACTCGAATGGACGTCTTTAGTTCTAGATTTATTTGACCTTCTATTCCGGCTTCCTCCCATAGACGAAATAACTGTGCAGGTCAGCTACCTCAGTCTCCTTTGCATATCGGCAAAAGGAAAAGAAAGGAAAATGAACAACACTCACACGTGAACATAACAATGCAACCTCTTAGAATGAATCTCTTTCCTAACCTCAACGAGCAACTCCTCGACCTCCACCGAGCTCATGCCCAGCCCCCTCGTAAGCGGCGCCATGCTCCAGGCCTGCAGCGCCAGCAAGATATTCTCCTTACACCACGCCCCGATATTCTTCCACCGATCCCCCTTGGCCCAACTACCAATCGGCCAAGCAACCTCCTT
Organism: Pezicula carpinea; assembly: GCA_026119845.1. Lineage (NCBI taxonomy): Eukaryota > Fungi > Ascomycota > Leotiomycetes > Helotiales > Dermateaceae > Pezicula > Pezicula carpinea. The sequence goes on along the minus strand of JALRMK010000011.1, from coordinate 669,011 downwards.
CTGCACCACATCCACAAAGCCAGCTTCCTCGAGCAAGCTTTTGTAACGGGTTGCGATTTTGAAATCACGGTCGAGGGTCTGAGCGGCGGTGATGAGCAGCGTTTGCCAATTGTCGAAGGCCGTATTAGCGAGGGAGTCGTCTATACAGCGGATGGGAAATGCACCGTCCTGAAGTTCTATGTAGCCGCCAGGTTGGCAGCTGTCGAAGGCGGATTTGAATACTTTTAGGGGGGAGTTGAAGCAGGAAAACAGAGCTCTTCCGTGGATGTAGTCGAACTTTTGTGTAAAGGTCCAGGTATCTTCCGCGTCGTCAATCTCGAATTGGCAGTTTTGTGGTACACTAAAAAGGGTAAATAGTAAGCCGAGATGTGAGAGGTAGACTCACTATTCGGGTTGTATAGGACTCAAATCTATTCCTTAGTGCTTTTTCTCTTTTACAATAGTGAGTAGCACATACCAGTCCCTATTACGCTTACATTTGGGTATGTAGTAGCTGTGCAAGAACAGGTATTGGTAAGTGGAAGATGTAACATGTGTGAAGTGGGTTACGAGCGCTTTTGGATCGATGCCCGGGCAATTACCGAACCGATCAAACCTCGGAGATAATTATCTGCTTGAATAGCAATGCCGCGGAAAATCTTGTGGAATGCTTGAGAAAGTCCACTTCATTCGCTAGAATGATATTCATTCCATAGCTCTTCAATAGAAGGAATTTGGGCGTGTTGTGCAAAGCGATATGGGTGAGTATGAATGGACAAACCTACCGAACTCCATTGCCCAAATTCCAGTGCCTAAATAAGTTAGTACATTAGTCACTGTGCAGACTTGGTGGTACTGACCAGTACCGATATCGAGAGTAGTATGTATGCCACCCTTGATGCTATCGAGTGGAGCAAAATGCAGTTTGTTCTGACTACCCATCAAAAACAGATGATGCTGTAGGTCAAGCCTGTCTTGTTCGGCCTAACACTACGATTAGCCGAAGCTGTCAAGGTCCGACACCCATCAAGGAATCTGAGCTCGGTTGAATCAACTTGATCGAACGCGTGCCCCGTCAAGGGCGGCAATGTTGTCTTGGAATAGACAGACCTCGTCGTTGGGACCAAAGTAAGCTTCGAGGGTCAGTAACGAGCCAATAGCAAGGGTGTATATCAACACGCACATCCCTCTTTGAAGCGGTGGTACCTCCTTCCATTTTCCTCGACATAATCATAGACACTCGGCCTGACTGACGACGTCGACATACTATCATCCAAGTCAACGGCGTCACCTCAATGACAAGCGAAGGGTGAGCCATACAGCGAATTCTGGCTGTCGATGGTGCCAATAGCCGAGTCGGTATCCCACTCTAGATCGACCTTCCAAGCAATCAGCCAAAAACGAGCGCGTTGCGGCACGCCAGCAAAAATGGCCCAACTCACATGGAGGCCACTGGAATGGATACTCTGTGTCGCGGCGTCGTCGGAAGGAACATCAAGCATTTGCTCTGGATCTTCCCCATGGGGATGATCTCCATCCATCATCAGGCGGGAGGGTCGCGGCTTGCGGGCAGGGAATGAAGGGTCAGCAGGCAGGTAGGCAGGTAGACAGGTAGGCCCTCGCAAGCAAGGTAGCGTAGGTAGGCAGGCAAGTAGTTGGTACAAAGGGACCTTACCTATAGGCACGTCCTGTTCTGTATAGGTAGGTAGGTAGGTATCCTGCGCGTGCAATTCTGGCTGGCCGTGGGAATACTGGCCTTAAACTAGTCGACACTGACCTCAGGGTCTTCCTCGGCGAAGGGCGACGGCGACGGCGACGGCAATCAACCATGGATCAGTGCTGTGTCCTGCAATCCAGGAGCTGGGGACCTTGGGGACCTGGGTGGTCTTTTTGCAGCAGACGGGACGTGGTGGTAAGGACTGCGGCGCAGGCACGGGAGCTCCTTGGTACTTGGTACCTTGCGTCCGGCGTCGTCCCAGCACGCGCCCGACGTAGCACAGGACGAGTGACCATCAGGAACCCGTGCAAACCTTGGGATCCGGATTTCACGTGACAGCCATGGGCCGGCCACGACGACGAGTGGGTGACGGGTGACGGGTGACGGGTGACTTGTGACTGCGCTGTGCATTTGGCGAGCGCCGGAATGCCTTCAGACTTCCGCGTTGCGAGGGCCACGCGGACAGCAGAGGATCATCATCGGTGCGGACCAGGGACGGCACGCAATCCCTCCTGCGCATCAGTACCACAGAGGCCCAGCGGACCGAAGCACCAACCAACGTAGGACAGAGGACAGCAGGACCTCGGACTTGGCTCTCTGGCCTGGTAGCGAAGTGCGGAGTGTGTGGAGTGTGAAGGGTGAAGGGTGAAGGGTGAAGGGTGAAGGGAACAACAGCGAGGGGGACGCGTCGACTCGCAAGCCCGCACCTCTTCAGGAACTGGTCCGAAGATGCCTTACCTGTCACACCTTACCTGTCATCCTGTACCTGTCAGAGCTGGATGCCTTGGATGCCTTGATACTGTATTGACCGTAAACAGCGGGAAGGGCAGCGTCGTGGCGCCTGAGGCTCGAGTCGCGGTCCGACGGATGTCCGCCTTCCCCATATTCCGACTTCAGAGCCGCCGTCGCGTTTCCTTGCTTGCCCTCCGAACCCCGAATGTCCAGTGTCCACTCGCAGTCTCACTTGGCTCCTTTACTCCCGATGACAAGCCGGCCATCATACGTTGGCCATGAGTTGCCAACTTGCCGTGCATACCGCCTTCCAATTATTGTCAGAATTGATTACGGGAGAAACAATTCAAATAGAGCCGAAGTGAAGAGGATGCAACATGCAGGGACGAGTGATGCGCCTAGCTCTACGGTTATACCTGTAAAAGCGTCCGGCGGCGCCAAGGAAAGCAGCTGCGTGCCTATGAAATTAAAAGTCTTGGTGGTTTGCAACAGACCACCAGAGAGGGGGGTAAAATGGCCATCCCCCGAGCCAAAAGTTGTGCTTGCGACTTACTCGGTTTTACCAGAAGACAAATTGAGTCCAAGATCATATACCATCGCATTTGTGCGCTCGGCACTTGTGGGCAGTAACCTGCAGCCGGATCCTTTCCAACTTATAAACACAGGCCCAGTTCAACTCCAATTTCCCATCCACCCAGGTGCCAGAACCGAAGGACGCATCCAAGAGACCAAAACGCCAGGGTATATATCCTTCTTTCTCATTCCAGAGGCATAGCCATATGTCCAATCTATCTCCTTCAGCTTCAACTTCGTCTTTCTTCCTCGTCATAAGAGACCCCCCGTATTTCTCTGATTACGCAGCGGATCCCATTGTCGGGACATGGCTTGGTGCGATTCAGTTGCTTGTCATATGGCCCCGTAGGTCCTCCAACATATTTGTAAAATCCAACAAAGGGCTCAGGTTGCCTCCTATCACCTTCTGGGTACTGCTCATCGCCCCACTTACCTTTGAAATTGATTGCGCCGAGCGGACTATCTTCATCTCCAACAGAAGCGAATGTCTCGTTGGTCGCGTTGTACGTATAAAAGAATGTGTTGAGGGTAGGGTCCCAAAGTAGGCCCTGCGAGGTGTGGTCAAGCAAGAATCCAATAGGTGAATTGAAGCCCGGGAGAGTATGGTCGATGTTACCAGCCACGGCATAGTTGGCGTGGCTTCCCCTGGCCGAGTAAGAAACCGGTCTGATGCCTTCTTTCTCCACAGCTTCGTAAGTAAATGCTTCACCATTTCCATGCTGGCTAAACCACATGACCTGGGGCTTCCCATCCTGGAATCGAATCATGTTGTGCTCCCAATCACCTATGTGGTCTCCAAGCTCATGGCCCAAGACAGTGTTTCCTTGGTTGTATGCATAGAAATACATGTAGAAGGCATCTACCAGCCCCGATCCGTGATCGTTGACTATTATGATACAGCTGATAGCACCATTGGTTTTCCCTTTCAGATCTGGGACCACACCTTCCAGCCATGTAGGATTTGTGGTTACATCGATCGTAGATGTGAGGAAGACATCATTGCCCTTGTCGCCGAAAGTGTTCAGGGAATCGAGATTTTCGAGCGTGAGAGGAAAGGGTGCATCGCTGATGATGCTAAGATTAACATAAGGATGTGTGTTTTCAACCTGGGCGAAGATATCGGATGGGAAGTATGCTTCGAACTGGTCTAGCCATACCAATGGCGCTGCATATCATCAGAATCCGGTCACGAAGAGAGGTTTGAGGTCTTACCATATCCCATAACGTAGGAAGGGACATTTGTCACCTTGCGTGCACAGCTGGCTTGTGAGCACACACTTCGGAGCGCCACAACAGCTCGAACCTTTCGCCAAAGCAGCGAGAAGCCAAAGAAAAGCAGGACAGAAAACATAATCTGAATTGCGCGTCAGTTAGTACGTATTGCTTTCCAGCGACCTAGTACGCTCAGCAACATCAGCAGAAATGGCGGACCTTATAGTAAAAAGCTGGATCCCTAGCTGGGCGTCGTAGGTTATCTTTGGTCCGCCGCCGACTTCCCAACACTTGACAGTTCGTCAATGTTGGACCATACAAGCCACTCTGGCCTTTCTCCATGCTGTCCATTGTCCCCATTCTGCTGGAATAAATGGATTTGAAGTTAGATTGGATCAGGTGGGGTTTGGTTCTTCAAGATATCATTGAATGTTGCTTTCACAGTGGCGACCGACGTTGTGGCGGATCTCGGCGATGCGTCTCTTAAGTATACCTCAGACAAGGTACTGGGTGTTCATCAGATACTACAAAGGAGGTCATGCAGAGCCCGCTCTTGCACCCTTCGTGATGCCGGCTGGTGATATTTGGGTTGTCGCGACATGAAGTCGTGAGGGTGAACGTGTCGCTGTGCAGCCGAATCATCTTGACTCTTGACATGTCTTACAGGGCACCGTCGGCACCAGTGGCACCTACCTATGACGATCACAACCACACCGGGCCAAAAGCTTGGCGGTACCCGGCACCATGGCAGCGCACCCATTGGCTGAGCTTAATTCCACCTGAGGTGGTTGTTTAACTTCAAAGGGTCATGCTTTCGGCCCTTGAATTCGTACGTCCGTACTTGAGACCTGCATTTTGGAGAATGAAATATACGGTAGTCTCCCTACCCAAGCCAAAATCGAGTCATACCACAGCCCAGCTAGCCCTTATATAGTATTCGTGCTTTTGTGCTACAGTAACGAGCAAATCCAGATTTAACACCAAACGCCGAAACAAGCATAGGGTATCACGATCCAACCTCACGAGGGCATTCCAATTGTCCATTCGCCAATGAATATCCCATCAGTCCCTCCATTTAAACATCGTAGCCATTCTGATCAACGTCCCTCCCCAGAACACGTCGCACACTGTCCAGCTCCTTTTTACCAAGTGCGACTAGATTGAAATTTAAGGGCAAGTCGCCCTTCATGATACCAGCTCTAGTGTCCGTGTCGTTAGTTGGGTTGTCTCCACAAACGGCTGGGGCTGCACTCACTTCAGATATGCCGCTTTCATATTTCGTGCCTTATCCTTCAAGGCCACCTGGTCTCGTTGAGTATGAAACCTTCCTTCTTCTGCTCCCACTGCTCCCTCTCTCTCGATCACACTCCAGGCGCAACCATACTCCCCTATGAAATTTTCAAGCCGTTGAGCATCTTCATCTGACCAAATAACCCGCTTTCGAGACATTTGAAGGTTGCGGCTCCCTTTCTCAGCCGTGGCACGTTTGGATTTCTCCCTGGCGCGTACGATGATGGCTTGTGAGCCGCGGTCGATATCATCCACAATTTGCGGCCCATTTTGTCTTTGCCTTCGTCTTGGTTGTGCTTCAATATCGTCGCTATGACGATTATTTACCCTAGCGCGCTTCGGTGCTGGGGAGACCGGATCTGGAATCGCTGGTGCCATACGACGTGGAATAGGTGCATTGCTCCTTTTAGCAGGACTTGGCCTTTGATCTTCCTGAAAAAGGTCGTCTTCCTCACTCTCCTCAGTATCCTCACGGGTTCGTTTTCGACTCGAAGGAGCCGGGTGGCTATCCTGACTGCCTTCATCCCATTGAACTTTTCTAGCGTTGGGTTGCGGGTCAACATAACGCCGGGGAACCTTTTTTTGCGCTGTTTCATCAGTTATGGGACGGTTTTCCTTGTTCCTGTCCTCGCGAAAGGCATTATATCCATCCACATACTGAGCTGTTGCAGGTAGATCGCCATTAAGCTCATTTAGTTCGTCGTCGTCCACCATTTGATCAAGCGGATCAGCCATTTCATGCCTTTCGACGCGTGAATGCATCTCATCAGTGATTTTTGCAGGCTCCATGGCGCTCTTCATAGTGGTATGTCTCTGATGGGAAGATGTCTTGGAATTGGATGATACCACAGGCTTGGGATTATTGTTGCTGGGTGGGGGTCTTTGCTGGTTTTGATTGGAAGGTGGCAGATCATTCACACTAGACGCCTTGAGCCTCTGGAGAATGAGTACTGACGGCTTGCCTGAGTACAAGCTAGTATATCATTAGCAGCGATCAGAAGCGTATGTAATCTATTCATATATCGAGAAGAGTTCGACAAGGAAGGATGATGGATCTGAAGTAATGAATAATTAGTTGGTATGAAGGCACATACCTTGTCCCAGCAGTTGCAGGTGTGATATCCGCAGCAGGGAGTACACTCCCACGTGGCATTTCCGCTTGCTTTGGGGCTGTTGTGAGCGCTGGTGAATTGTAGCTCATGTCAAACTGGCTATCGCTCTCGTTTACTACTTGGACCAATGACTTCTTGATTCCCTCAACCCCACCCTGTGATTCGACAGTTCCGACGATTTCCGTGAGGCGGGAACGACTCCATTGGACAACTTTCGTTAGGAAATTGACCCAAGGAAAAGCGCCCTCCAACTGCTCAAAATCAACCAAGTCTCTGTCAGCAATTGCTTCCTCCCTCCGGTTGAAGGTTGCGCGTATCGTCTCGACTTGTTCCTCTATCCGCGCTTTAAAATGCGGATCTTCGGTAGAAATACCCGCGATATTCTTCAAGGTCCGGTTCTGCTTAGCGTCCTCACCGTCTGTTAACGAAGGACTTTGCTCAGACTGCGACTGCGTATAGAATATTCCTGCCAACAGTTGATCCGGATCAAAATTTTCTGGGTCCTGTTTCCAGTGTCTCAGAAAGGCGATAAGTATTTGAGTTCGTAGATCAAGGCCGAGCTCAAAGCTTTCGTTGTATAAGTCACTATTTCCAAGATCCTTTTGGTCTAAAAAACCGGACATGAATGCGGTTGGAAAAGCATTTTCAAGAACTTGCATGTCTCTCAAGGCATCGTTACTCTCTTTGTGAAGCACGAGAAGACTTTTGGTAAGAAAGGCGAGATTTGCGGCATAAATGACCGCGTCTGGTCTGAATTTTCCTTGTTTAGGTTCGGTACCAAAGAGTTTCCGAAGGATGGTAGATATGTTGATTAATCGAAACTGTCTTTTTTCAATGTCGCTAGTGTACTTTGCTGCTGCAATTTCGAAGGTCTCCTCAGTATGTAATAGCTTTTTGCCCTTTAGTGACCCAGGGATTTGAAGTTCTTTGACTATGGACTGCACCGTCTGAGGTGACGACTTAGGTGGTGCAAGAAGGTCGAGGACTTGCGATGCTTTTTGAAAAAGTTCTGGCAAAACTTCAATAATCATAGAAGTGTCTAGGATCGCGATTTCTTTCGAAGACTGGGAAGTCATTGCCGTAGTTCCTGAGATTTGGGACATTGCGCCCGGAGACTGTGAACGCTGCGAAAAGCTATCACTTGGTTGGCTATGTAGTGCTTCGTCCTCATCTTCATCTTCAGCATTTAATTCCATATCCTCTCGATCCTCTGTCACCATTGACAAATCTGCGAAGCAAACCGTTAATGAGGGGCCTAGGTAGCGGTGAGTTCTACTGACCTGGCGCAACAATGGCTACACGATTGGCCTTCTTCTTTCGACCAGCTTTACTGCCGTTACTTGAGGCGCTCCGCACACTATCATCACTGCCCTGTCGTACAGCCCTCCTTCCAGTCCGTCTTTTATTCAGTATCGCGTCGTTATCCCCCAGTTCTATGCTCTGACTACGTGTGGCTCTAGTCCTACGTCCAACTGGGCTCTGTGTCCGGTGATAGCGGGTCTTTGGCGGAGACGGTGGATGGTCCCTATTCGAAGATGATCGGGTAGAAGGACGTCCAGCCATTTTGATGGAATTGTATGCTGTCTCTGTCTTCTCGGGGACCAAGACCTTCTGCTTTCGCGGGGCAGGGACTTTGTGGGCGCTTTGATCTGCTGTTCGCGACAGTGCGACAGTTTCGTGACAGGATGTTGTTGATCTGCCTCTCCCAAAATAGCTAATCCCACGAAGTCACGAGATGAACTAGGCCAGGACCGTCAAAACCTCCAGCTCAAGTTTGAGTTTCTGTCCTTGACATAAGGCTGCCAACTGCCAACGGGTACGTACCTATCTAAACCACACCTGAACACTGAGTTTCCATTCTTTCTCTCTTACTCAAGTTTGGTTTCATTGCTACGATGGTCATTTAATGATTAATTCAGGGCCGAATTAATTAATCAATCAATTGCTCGGGTTAGCCAATGCTCCCCTTTCCCAGATCTTCTAATCCCTGTCGCATGACAACCCCTGCTGATGGTAGCGCAAGGAGAAGGCAAAGGTCGTGTAGGTCAAGAAGGCCAGACTCTGCGACTCCCTTTTCCAACACAGCCTCTCCTGGCGACGAACTTCCTCCTCTTTCTTCAAAAGCCAACTTATAGTATTCCCTCGCATTTATTTCAGGCCTTTTGATCCTGGCACGCCTTGACTGAAGAACGAACGGTAAAGAAAAGTAGCCACGTCACTACGGTACATTTCTCATCGCAATCGGCCCCCTCGAGAGAACGACATTTCGCAACAACTCGAAGCACGCGAGCTCACGCATATATTACGATGAAGTTCAGACGGATAGATTCACCATTGCTACTTTTGCTCTTACCGTCGATTGCTTCTGCCATAGCTAGCGCAGGTCAAGACGGCTCACCACTCTCAAAGAGAGTCGAATCTCCAGATCCCTCGATACTTGTTGATTCAAGCGCCAATAAGCCATCCTATGTTGGTACAAAGGACGCGCCTGTAGATGGGAAGGATGGGAAACCACACGCGGGGCCATGGGTAGACTCAGGCGAGAAAGAGCGCAAGAAGAACTCTGCGTCGTCGGCCTGGGAAGAAGGCACTTCCCAATCAATCAACGACTTACCTGCTCTAAAGAACGCCCCTGCCGACCCGACTGTTGTAGACGGTGTCAAGATCCCACAGACAAATGATGGTGTGATGGACGATCCTGGGCGAGCGAAGCCCAAGCAAGGCACGACTGGAACAGAAGGCGGCGTGAGTGAGAAGGATAAGGCGCGTAAAGCTCAGGAAGGCCAGACCGGGGAGAAGACAGAAAAGAAACCAGGTTCTCCTAAGGAAGCGCCCCCACTACCTCAGAGTGACCAGGCGAAAATAGGAAAGACCAAAGAGGTCGAATCTGTGGCCGATGATGATGTTGATGGACTTGCTGGGCTTGAGGTATGCTTGGGGTTGTTATGCGATTGAAAATAAGCTAATTTTGGTCAGAAACCTGCTGATCTTCCATCTAAACCTCACGATATGCCCCACCCTGTTCCGAATTCTGCGAATAAGGACCATCTCGATATCGCCAAACCTGGATCCAAAGTTCCCACAAAATCCGATTCTCTATTGGAAGAAAGCAATGATGGACTCATTCAGCCATTGCATTCATACCTCTTGTCTCTGACTATGATTCTCTTTTCCGAGATTGGTGACAAGACCTTCTTAATCGCAGCTTTGATGGCTATGAAGCACGATCGGCTGCTCGTTTTCTCTGCCGCATTTTCAGCGTTGATTGCTATGACTATTCTTTCAGCAGTCTTGGGTCACGCAGTTCCCACACTCATCCCTAAGCGATTTACGAATTTCCTTGCCTCAGCGTTATTCTTAATATTTGGTGGTCGCATGTTGAAAGAGGGTCTCGCATTGAGCCCGGATGAAGGCGTTACCGCAGAAATGCAGGAGGTAGAACAGGAACTAGAAGAAAAGGAGCACCTCGCACGAAAGCAAGGACGACGAAGGTCTTCGATATCTCCGTACGTCCTTGAGTCAGGACTTGGAGGGCGCAACAGATCTACCAGGAAATCGAGGTCAGGTTCGCGTTTGCCTTCACCACCTCGCAGCCCATCATCTTCCCCCGATCGGGCACCATCTCCACAGCGATCAACTGTCAAGGGTGTTATTGGGGGGTTGAACAATCTCCTCTCTTTATTACTTAGCCCGGCCTGGGTTCAGACGTTTGTGATGACCTTCCTGGGCGAATGGGGTGACCGGAGCCAAATTGCTACTATTGCAATGGCCGCAGGTCAGGATTATTGGTGGGTGACTGGAGGTGCTGTCAGTGGGCATGCTGTATGCACCGGCGTAGCTGTTATTGGTGGTCGTGCTATCGCAGGAAGGGTTAGCTTGAGAGTTGGTAGGTATTCCTTGACGTTGTGGAAGAAATTACAACTAACAACATATAGTTACATTAGGCGGCGCGATAGCTTTCTTAGTCTTCGGCGTGATCTATCTTGTGGAGGCATTGTATTATGCTTGAGCCTCTTGTTCCTTTTGCCGTTGTAATATATGGAAAACGGCCATCTTCTGAGCTTTCACGGCAGCTCGCTCACTCTTAAACACTTTGGGTTTACTTCCCTGAGGCATTATTGTAAGAAGGGTTCAGCGGGGAGTACTAACGGGTTACTAACATTGCCAATTGGGCTTTCTGTATGGTTTGTGTCTGCATAAGGGGCATTGTATGGCGGTTGATCCAGGGCGGGCATTTATGGAGTTGATGGCCTACATAGTTGTCCGGGAACATTTGAAAGGTTCTCTTGGGCAGGTCGTTTGTCCAAATGGAAAAATTCCATGTCTGTTTTGGTTCTGCCCTTTTCCAACCAGGCGTCCGTGTTCCCGTCCCTGAACAATCTTAGGCTTACCCGTGGACAAGAAAGCGCCGACTGCGGACAAGGTCGAGTGTTTGATAGATACACTCTCCCCTCGCTGACGGGCATGCTCTCCCAATGGAGCTCACCGCTCGCTCTTCTCCAGATTAGGAGCTCCCGTTCAAGACACTGTCCACTGTACCGCGAAGGCAGAGGTTGTGCGTACGGCGGCTTGAGGATGGGAACCATTCAACACTGACTTGCCCACCTACCTAGTCGAAGGAGCTTGACTACCACTTCCGAGATACGTCCTGTGTTGAAGTTCTCAGTAAAGTTAAGCGACTGGCAGAACTCGTGTGATTGTGGAAAGGGCTTCCTTGTACACGTATCACGTACCAGCACCCAAGATCGGTGACGTTACCCTCCCTACCTGCTGTAGAACTTCTATGGCACTCGGGTCGCTGTTCGGATAAATTGCTGTACAAAGCAAGGTGAGCTGGTGGGCCAGAAAAGTCAAGCTGACATAGCAATCTGCAGCTTTATTAAGATGAAATGCATCCGGGAAAACGTATCTTGATTCCCGTCCCCTTTCCTTTCCTTTCTTTTCCTCCCTGCCGTCCTTCTCCTCCCTTCACTTTTCTTGGAAGCCGTCTTCTGCATTTCAATATTCGTTGTCTCCGCAGGGTTGAGCTGAGAGCTGAACTACCCCGCCCCCCACTTCACACGACCCTCAACACGAAAGCTCCCTACGAACATATCTCCGAAGCTCCCGTCGTTGCCCTTCCCGGACCATTTATTACTACTTCTTGATCCTTCCCTCGCGGAAATAGCACATCCAAGATGTGGGCGAACTCTTCAGCATCAAATCCGGCTTCGCCGACTTCGCCCAAGACCCCAACGCTCGTCTCGCCTACCTTCAACAGACAGAAATACGCTGGGCGTCGCTTTGCACAGATCGTCAAGCTGAAGCCTGAGTGTGTGGAGGAATATAAGAAGTGCCATGCGAGGGTTTGGCCTGAGGTTCTGAAGCAGATCAAGAACTCTAACATCGAGGATTGTGCGTTTGACTTCTCCCGCTCCGGAGTGGCAGTGGAGCTTGTGCTCGCGAGACTCTGGCGATCTTTGCCCAATGCTATAAGGGCTTGAGAGAGCTTTTCTGGTCAGTAAACTGTTGCTAATCCGTTTGTTCCGCTGCAGATTCCATCTTCTATGATCCCGCAACAGGCACCCTCTTCGCTTCATTCAAATATGTTGGATACGACTACGAGGGAGATATGGAGCGTATGAAGGAAAACCCAAAAGTGCAGGAGTGGTGGAAGATGACGGATGCAATGCAGGAATCGTTTGTAGAAGGCGCAAAGAGCAGCGAATCGGGAGAGCCGTCTTGGTGGAAGCCTATTGAAGAAGTCTTCTATAATCCATGACAGGCTACGGCCGTATGCGTTGACGGACACTGAAACACGAGTCAATTGAATGCATGTATGCACATAGGCTGTTTGGAGAGGATGCTTTGCGCTGTGAAGATATGCTCACCACTTCTCACGAGATCATGAGCAATGATGGATGCGAACTATTTCGAACTTCCAAACAAGCCACCAAATAGGCCCGTTCCAGGATGGTTACCACCACTGCCTCCACCTCCTCTTCTCTTAGCTTCTGTCCGTATCCACTCCCTTAACCACTCCTTGTCCTTCATCCGTTTGGGATCTGTGACCTTCGTCTCTAATTGAGCCTCCCCTCGGTCGAAACTCAGTAGAGTTGGCATGGACGTTATCATATATGTCATCCCCAATGCGCTCTCCATGACATCTGGGGCATCATATTCAACCTCGCAGAAAGAGACGCCTCCTTCCTCTTCTCCAACACCGGAGTTGATGAGCTCTTCTAGGATTGGAGAGACGCTTCGACATGTAGCGCAATATGACGCAGTCCAGAAGGTTAATAAAGGGATGCGCGAGGATGCGGAAAGGAGTTTATAAGTTTCGAAGTCATCGGGTCGTCGTACGCTGCAGTCAAGCATTAGCATAGTCTTGGGCTTCGAAACATTGCGGAGAAACTCAACGGAGTGTATATCCTGTTTTTCGCCTTCTTATCTGGGGTTGTGGAGAAAGTCCTTGAGCAGACTGCAATTGGGTGTTTGTTGGGTGTGGAGACTCGCAGGAGCCTGACCGTCGCTCTTGTGATCATCTTGGGAGGCTATGTACAGATGTACAGAGGGTGGACGGAGTGTGTAGTGCGACTGAAACTCGCAGGATTGGAGGTTCGCATGAGATGGGCATGAGAGAGTGGCATGAATGCCCAGTGAATCCCAGTGAATCCCAGTGAATCCCCAGAGATCCCCAGAGAAACGCGCTCAGGACTCAGGAGGGCCAGCCAAGAGCGCGCTGCGTGCGTCATTGCGTTGCTTGACGCGGCTATGGACAATCGCATGCGAGAGATGTCTTGCATGCACACAGCTCCTCAGCTATCAGATGACAATCCTGATGCCACCCTCTGCCATGCTGGATACGAATATCTTCTCTTCATCAAGGTCACCGCTGGTTCAGTTCTTGTTGGTCAGCATATCCCAACCATGGGGTAGCCATCTGACTGGACTCCTTGAGCCTACCTGAGCCATGGTTCAGGCGCAAAGCAAAGCTCGGAGCGCGACTCACCCAGTCACCGCCGTCAAATTTATCGCGCATCCTTTGGTGGGGAGGGCATTATGTACGTACTGGCGCAGCAATGCGCTTGAGAATCCGCAGTTCCAGTCGACCCTTCCTCTTTCAGGGTCCTATGATATCTTTTAGCTGTAGCACTAGAGAGAGGTAAAGGAAACTCATCACATATCAGAATCATGCTTCCTCCGATATCATCTCTCACCACCCCAGACCCTAAAGACCTATAAGAGTCACCTTAACTGTCCTCCTCTCACAACGGAAAATACATATACACCCTCGCCATCCGCCCCCAAGACCAATTCATTACTACAAGTCTCGGAGGGTGCATGGAAAACCCGCTTTGTAATCTTCGCGGCTCATCAGCAGAATACAATCGCAGGAGGAGGTACTGGCAGCCAACTTCCTACTGATAGCAAAGCGCTTTCCACGCTCCATCCCATATCATGAGGGCAGCGAGTGAGGACCATGCTGAGAAGGCGACGGCCGTCCTAGAGCCAAGAAGATCTCTCTCTGAGCCGAACTCAGCGACGAAAGATGAAGATGAGGAACAGGAACAAAGGCCGACGAAATGGAGCATGGGGGTTCTGAACGATAGCAAAACCCACGAAGTACCAGGTGAATCTTCTACACACAGCAGCCGTCCTTAGTACTTTGGCTAATTCCCAAATCACAGGATCCGTTCTACTCCTCACAGGTCACCGAAACGAGCCCCTTGGGCTGCGAAATGCTCCTGCGAGGACCTCACACTCTTCCCTTCCGAACGTACAGTATCCAAGCCGTACCCCGTCAGAAACACGCGTCCATTCCCGCCAGTCTCGCCAATCTAAGGCCACCGAGGGCAAGAAGAAGACCAAGGATGGGGCTATCATACTCGAACCACAACCAGACGATTCACACAACGATCCTTTGAACTGGCCTGCTTGGCGTCGAGACACAGCTCTCCTTTCTCTGGGACTGTATTGCATGGTTGGAGGGGGTATGACGCCCGTTCTGGCGGCAGGGTTTAGTAATGTTGCAACTACATACGACGTAGCGGTTTCGAAGGTTTCGCTCACTACCGGCTTGTATATGATGGGTTTGGGCGTTGGCTCGGTTTTCGCCTCTCCGACAGCAATCCTTTATGGGAAGCGACCTGTATACCTGTTCGGTGTTGTTCTGTTTATTGCCACATCATGCTGGTGTGCCGCATCTCCAACCTACTATTCCCTCCTTGTAGCGAGGATTTTTCAAGGCGTTTCACTTAGTCCTATAGAATGCCTACCGTCTGGTATGTTTTTGTGCAGTCAATATCCCCTACGAGTTTGTACTTGTAAGACGAGGCTGTGTTCCCCGAGTGTACATGGCGGCTCTCGATAACACTCCGTGACTCCCGCACTTTGTAGAACAAGCAATACTGACTTCCCGATGTTCGCAGCTACTATTGCCGAGATCTTCTTCCTACACGAGCGTGTAAGTCTATCATCCTTCCGTGAAGAAGTAACAGGCTAACAATAAAACAGGCCTACCGGATAGGCATCTACACGCTTCTTCTGCTGGGGGGAAAGAACTTGGTCCCGTTGGTGAGCGCCGCAGTTATCGAGAGCTTGGAGTGGCGCTGGGTTTTCTGGTAAGCTACATTCTACAGTCCGTGGGCTCATTATTTGTGGTAATTTGGCCCGTATGAAATACTGGCTTGACTTTCACCACTGAGAAGGCTCCATGAGTCAACCACTGAGTTTGACTTGGTGATTCAGATTCGAGTGTCGTACGAGGAATCCTTTCGAGTTTCCTCTGTCTTTGTTTTCTTCTTTATTTCTGAGTTGATGCTAACATAGAGAAGGATCGTTGCTATGGTGGGAGGATTTTGCGCCGTTCTCCTCTTTCTCTTTGTCCCCGAGACATTCTGGGATCGTACTCCACGAGCAAGAGATAGGAGTGAACGGGCAAGAAAGCACTCTATGATGTCCTTGTTCGGCCACAAGGAAAAACGCCGCGACTTATCAACTCATACTGATGGAAGTGCCGACGAGGGCCAAAGAACGCAGGCAGTGTCTCGCCCCACACGCAGTTTACATGTCGGATTTGCTCCAGGTGATAGTGATTCGAGCACCGAGAAACAGGAGCTGAACGATAATCCTCAACAACAACAGCTGAGTATTGCAATGCCTGCAACACATCCACTTCAAGACCGAGTTAAACCTCAAGGTGGAGCTCCCATAACGCCTGCCTTGCACAATTTCAACTCACCAGCATATGCGGGAATTGAGAGATCAGATTCGGACTATTTGACCCGTGGCACGGAGGCTGCCCCGACAGCCCCAGAAATTCACAGTGACGCAGCAGGGCCTACAAGGCCATTTAGACCTGCTCCACCCCCACGATACACAACGTTTCTCAAAGAGGCACCAAGATTGACTTTTGCACAACAACTCAGACCCTGGAACGGGCGTTTGCATTTTGACAATTGGCTTAAAGTTGCCATTCGACCTTTCGTCCTCTTCGCATACCCAGCGGTTTTATGGTCTTCTATCGTCTATGCGTGCTCTGTTGGCTGGCTGATCGTCCTCTCTGAGTCAGTATCTGTCGTTTACCGTTCAGCACATACGTATAACTTCTCTGCGCTTTCTGCTGGTCTAATCTACCTCTCTCCGTTTATTGGTGGTGTTCTTGGCACGGCAGTCGCAGGGAAAGTCAGCGATATCATTGTACGTGCTATGTCAAAGAGAAATGGAGGTCTTTACGAGCCCGAATTCAGATTAGTCATGGCTGCTCCTGTGGCTGTCACGACAGTGATCGGCCTTATGGGGTTCGGCTGGTCTGCAGAGGTTAAAGATAAATGGATCGTTCCAACCATATTCTTTGGAGTTATCTCGTTTGGTTGCTCCCTTGGTTCCACCACCGCCATCACTTTCTGTGTCGATTCGTACAGACAATACGCTGGGGAGGCACTTGTTACACTGAACTTCACCAAAAACATACTCCATGGCCTAGTCTTCAGTCTATTTTTCACAAGCTGGTTGGAATCTGATGGATCGAAGAAGGTTTTTATCTGGTTGGGGGTCATTCAATTGGTCCTATTAACTTGTACCATTCCAATGTATATTTACGGGAAAAGAGCAAGGATGTGGACCGTCCGAATGAACTTCATGGAGAAATTCTAGACATTTTGGAGCCTGGCGTTTGGACAATCTGCATTTCTGGAAAGGAAGCAAATATTTGGACTTCTCGAAGGGATCGGTTGTTTTCTAGGTATGGCCTATGAGGTTTGAGTTTGGCATGGCGTGTTGTGCATAGTTTTAGCGCATGGTTAGAGGGTCAGATTGGCTTGTTTCTAGAGCATCGGTGCACCAGTGGAAATTTCCAGGTTGATAGACAATTCAATCTAATTACCTAGTCCTTCATTACATCTATTATCTTTGGCGAGTAATAACCCCAAGTCCTACTATTGATAACGGTTCTGGAAGGTAGCTTACCAAGGCTCAGTCAGTGAAACCGCCTATATTAAACTAGGCAGTTCTGAAACATGTCTTCTAAGTCATTGATCCGACCACATCTAGGAACCAACATGAATTCAAACAAGCAGAATCCTGTCACATACGACCATAGACTGAGGACTACAGGGCATCCCGTCCGCTCTGCCATACTTAAACCTCAGATCGGCAGATTAGTAGTTAAGTGGGTGACCATTAGCGAATACCTGCTGTTGTATGTTTTTGGTTTTTGTTTTTGTTTTGTCTTGCGGTTTTTCACTTTAAACCATGCTTGGTTTTGTCGCGCTTGTAGGTTGGGAGGATGGGTGTCGGAAGGATGTGAATTGTAGGAGTTGGCTTCGTTAAGCGAGGGAGGGAGGAAGAGAGGAAGGAAGGGTTAAAAGAAAGAAGACCAGGAGGGAGCTGGAGGATTGCCGGTTTTAAACTTTACCTTATACATGAGGTGTAGGAGGTAACTAGGTAGACATACTTTTGTTGTGATTAACTTTAGGACCGAGTTTTCTGTTTGCTGTTTTTAACACTTAAGATCCCGACTAGGTACTTATTACCTAATAAAGAATGGAAGAATAAATTCATAATCAGGTAATTCGATGGAAGACTTGATGTACAACAAGATGCAGTGACGGGATAGAGATATTACAGAGGCTATTCTTTAGCAAGGCTACTTAGTAGTATCACTTCGCATTTGCGCTTTCTATAAGTCGTATGTACTTTCGATGTCTGGAACTTCAAGTTCATAAAAACCAAAGAGGTAAAGTGACACAGGATAATGTTATGTATTCTCTTTTGTTCCTCATTTATACAAAACGCTGGAATGTGTCTGCCAGCTTAACATTACCACCCAATTTTCACCCTTTAGCGCATGCCCACCCATTACATTCCCCAGGGGTTTGCTCTGCCATTTGAAGTCATATTCCGACTATCCGTCCGCAATGGACGATGGGAATCTCACGCGCCAGAACGCCACAAGCCAGATTTCCGCCCACCCGTGTTGTATGTTACATTCATTAGGGGCCAGCCTCTCTTCATCTTCTCCCCTTAGCCACGATCTGACCGTGCTGCGTGCTCTTATTCAATTCGTAATAATCATAAATAGTCTTGTTTCACTACTCAGTATGCGCCGTGGCTCTCATCCTGTGGTGCTTTTGACACCGGCTGGGCTCCCCATAGTGCGCTGTGGACATGTGGATTCCCAACTTCATCTCCCTGCTGTATCGGTTGTTGTGCCTGCGCCCACTGCTGCGAAGGGTTCTGCAGTTGTTGTCTTCTCTCTTGTCTCTTCTGTTCTAAGTATACTTCTGATTGTTGAGGGGTATATGGGTTGTGTTGCGCATAGGATGCGTATGGCTCTGGTTCACCACCAACCGCTACACCAATCTGCTCTTGCTGCCTTCTCATACCCCCCGGCCCCGGGTGAATAGCTGCAAATCTATCATCATCATCGCTAGCCCGGTGCATAGCCGCTTCTTCTGTTATATCTTGCCCATTCACATCATATCGTTGTCGAGCTGGAACATAGCCTCCTGAACTACCTGGATACGTTGGGTTCGGTTGCGCGTGTGCGATCAGTCCCGCACCCTCATCAGCACCCAATGCCTGACCTGGTATCCCAAATTTACTCCTGCGGAATTCATTCGCGATCGGCAAAGTCTCGCCGTTTGACCGAAATGGCTCGTCCTTCCCGCCTGTAGGCTGCAAAGTCATATCATTTTCGGTGCTATTCAGATTCGAGACTGAATTGAAGGTGGAGTTTTTGTATGAGGCATCAGTCTCCCGTTTCTTCACACCCACGAACAACCAGCGCATACCGCGGGCGAAGCCCTTAACCAGATCCCATGGGTTCATAGCATCTGCAATTGCCTTCGCGCCTAGGAAGCCACCTTGCTTGGGTCCAATGCCATCTTCGAGTCCAGAGGTGGGTGATAGAGGATACTTGGATGATGGTATCCGTTGTGCATATGGCTTCCACGGGAAGGCAAAAAGATGAAGGATGGCGAATATTACCATCTCCACACAAAGTAGAAGAGCAGGAAGACCGACTTTGAGGTCCGGGTATGCAACCGTGCTCGTCGGTGCTATGACATTCAAGGTAGAAGAGGTGAGGATACTGATCATAAACGATTGCCAGAAGGAAAGAAAAATGACAAGCTTAATGGCCAGAACTTTCAGGAAAGGGCTATGCGGGGCAAGGTCCTGTCGGAGTTGTATGTAGAATTGAATAACGCAATACATGGCAACGGTAACTGCTGCACCTTCGATAACCAATAGCTACTCTTATTAGTACGAATAGATTTAAACATGCACGGAGTACTCACCCAGATATGCGCGAATACAGGAGAGTTGGAAGATTCGCAGTATTTGCCGAAATACTGCGTAACGACAGCTGTGATGGTCATCGAAACTCGAATAAAACAGTACTGGTAGATTCCAGCCCAGATGATATTGAACCAGGTAAGACCGCTCCTAGGAGTTCTCCATATTCCTGCCTCTCCTCCGCAACACTTTGCAAACCAGTTGATCGGGAGGACCCATTTCTTGGGCGTAATTCCACGAAAGTAGTCTTTCTGTTCATGCAGATTCGGGGCGATGTAGTGGCAAAGGAGCGCAAAGAAAGATGCGATTGTGAAGGCTTCGTAGCAGTCGGATATGACCGAGAAATAGACGGCATGCCAGTAGTAGTATATTGAGAGGAAGGAGGCAGTCGCATAAACAGGAATCATGAAGAGGATACGGATTATACTTCATTCGTGTCAGTAAAGCAAGGGTTGGTGCCGACGACGCGAAAACCTACTGTCTCTGCTCATTTGGCTTCGTGTAGTGTAGGGCGTGCATCCAAATCAGATAGAAGGATAGTAGTGCCGCGATCAACGTGCAAGCTGCCGCGATGAGGATAGCGAGCGTGTGGAAGGTCATGTTTCCCACGATCACTACTTCGGATGACCCGACTATGCACTGTTAGCATCGTCTTGCTGTATCCCTGGGAGAATTCTCACTTCGCAGATCGTCCAGCGTCGCATTACAAGTTGTATTTACTGAGAAGCCCATCGTGTGGAAGGTTGGTCAATGTTGACTTGGTTGGAGCACCGCGGTGTATCTCCTGCGCCCACCGTTCTTGATGGCCTGCCCTCCTAGACTCCTCGATGTGTTGTCTTCTTTTCGTGTCGAGTTCTCTCCCTGTGTATCGGCGCAATGCTCTCGACGTCTGCCCTCCCTTCAGCTCGCCGTCCGGTGACGTTGGTGCTGTAGCCCGTAACTTCAAGAAGGTGGCCAGGGTCGTCCTCAACTCCTATGTAAAGCTCCAGCGATGCGGTGCGACGTCAGTAGCAAGATGAGAGCTTGGTTCGTGTGTGTTCCGCAGGCGGGTTCGAATCGAAGTGTTGATTGTGAATGAAGGGAAACAGTTCCATGCGAACAGACGAACATACGAAAGAGGTGCAGGTGTGCGGTGGTGTGGTTGTGGTGGAAGAGAGAGACTGGGTTGACTGAAGGGATGATGGGTAAGATGAGACGTACAGCTCAAATTGGGAGCCAAGGCTCGTTTCGCGCTGCACTGCCCGCCTCTACACGTCTCCGTGGGCACAGGCTTGTCAGGGTCTCGCGGACGTCAGGCACATCTATCTATCTCTTGGGATTCTTGATCTTTTGGCTGAGCCGATCGAACCTGTGCCAGCCAACAGGATGCACGAATGCTGACGAGGAGGCCGTGATTCGCGAGTTCAATCATGCGCCTGGCTCACGACCACGATGCGGTCAGGATACATACTTGTCGCGGCCTCATATACTACTGTACAGGACGACGAGTACGACGTCCATACCTCCTCCGCGGCAGGCAACGGCACGGCGCATTTAGGGCTGACCGCAGACAGAGAGAGAGACAGCGAGACATCGCTGGCAGTGGCTAGCGAGCAAGGCGAGTTGCTACGCCATCGCCATCGCGGCCATGTACGGGAAACTCTCGTCCAGCACGACCACCATACCGATGCGCCACGGGTCCTCGTGCTATGCTGCTCTGCCGTCTTGCTGAGAGCAGCTGGTGCAAGCAGCAAGCGCCCAAGCAAGTTCGTGATTGACGGTTGGATTCAGTTGACCTTCACGTAGATCCCAATCCTCGTTGCGAAGATCGCAATCCTGGCCATACCAAAGTTAGGGACGCGACAGTCTCGAGTCTCGACTCCTCAACAGTAGTATTGGATTTTTCGTCCCATCACCACACCCGACCAGATTGCACGGCGGTGCCGTACTCAAGGCATAATAGAACCGCACGCAAGGCTTTTCGTACCGGCTTGCGACCTTGGTATCACCATGAAACTCCATCATGCACATCATGCAGCATCACATCACGTGCCCCTGGACCGCCGGTGGTCGTACCGCTGGTGCCGCCATATGGCAAGTGCGCTGAGGAATCTCTTGGTTATTGTTGTCCTTCGGTCATCATCAGCCTCCGTCTTATCATGGTGCGTTGAGTCCTCGTTGCCAGCTGTTGTGTGAAGAAGCATTTTCGCCTTCGAGGCACAGAACTTACGTCGGCCCACACCGTATTCTTATCCACGAATCGTCAACATGATTGACTTTCTTGGTGTCATTCTGCTCCGCCTTTACGATCCTAATTTTGTCGAGTTCCCTACCTGCGCACGTATTGTTGTTGTAGGAGTGGCTACGTACAAGCAGTGCAGTGCTGGTGGCTTACTTACTATACTTAACATTAGCCGGCACATGTTGCAAGTCATGCGAGAGCGTATCGCCTTCTTTGCCTCTTGTGAGAATCTAGTTCTCTTTCTGAAGCCCTGGTGAGCAGATAAAGTTGGAGCTTTCACACCCCTCAAGTTCATACAGTACCCACCGTACACTGGCTCCAAGCCTACGAGAGGGTGCACCCGTCGTATTGGCGCCAAGTACCGTCCCTACAGTATACACTATACTGTAGCACAGTAAGTAGCGTTGCCCAGGCCAACTCAGACAAGCCATGGCTTCTCGGCTCCTTCAACGCCTTGACGGTTCCAAGTCGTTGGGGAGAACTGACTCTTGAAGTGACCACCAAGGAGGCTTCGCTCTGTTTACCTTCTTAACAGAGATGGCCGTATTCAAATCCGCCGTTGAAACAAAAGAAGATCAACGACTAGTCATTCCACCATCGAGACGGTCAATGCCACCTACGAGTAGATCTATGAGATGTGGACAGTTTGTAAGGATGTCTTGATGCTTGTTTCCACCCCGAAGGCTGGATCCCGAGACAACCGGCCACAACACTGATACTGTACCGATTCCGTGGAGATACACGGTCCCAGTGCGTAGAATCATTCGAAGCTACTACTGTCCCTGGCTGGTGTCTATAGCTTGTTTCGCCGAGAATGCAGCCGTTTGCTTAGGCTGGAGAGCTAAACGTGGGAGAGACAAGTTACCCAGCTAATAATAACAAATGATTCTCACGTTCCCTCGAGCAAGACCGTTATGTTCAATGTTTGTCAACGGAGTTATAACTTTTTGCACTAGTTTGAGCCCCTATGTCAAACTAGAGAACTATGTATGACACTCTGGTATTCCATACTAAGGCAATGGATCCTAGGTACAATATATTCTCATCTAATGCTGCGAAGATCTCTGCGATTGGATCTGTTCTCCCAGGATGGGCAGATTTGGTGGTTCGGACGGTTGAAACCATTGAAACCTACCAAACTGTTGAAACCAACTGCAGCATGTATGACAATCGACTGAATGTACACACCAGCCACAGTCACAGCTACAAAATCACAAAATGGGGTAGCACCGAGCAATTTCAACTGGTAGGAGAATATTCTCTTCCCAGGAACCTTACCATTCTTGATCATGCGATTTCTGAAACTGACGAACCTCGAAGAAAGAACCGCATTGACCTGGCGTACGCGTGGTGAGATTGTGGTACGATTGACGTTTGAAGCCCAACCCCAGCGCATATATCAAGCAAGACCTTCTCCCTCTCTTCGTCGTCTCTCCAGGCACTTCGTGATCAATACTTCCGCGGGTTTTGGACGCCTGCAATTACGAAGGGTTTCAATCTTGTGTTGATTAGAGTCCGGCTTAACGATCGTTCGATGCTGTCCTCATCAGCGAGAGTTTTGCTGTTGACACTGCAACGCAACGTCGGCTGATGAATTTGGTGAGTCCCTGCAAACCTGTTGGTTCTTGGTCGGTTACTGATGGAGAATAATAGATTCGAGATCCGGTGTCTGCGTTACCCACTAAAGATCACCATGATATCATCGAAGACATCAACGACAAAATGTGAGCGCATCCTCAACCGACATACCACCACACCTCTCCAGCATCGTCGCCACCTGCCGCGAGAGAAGAGACAAGCCCAACTCACCTGAGTCGAGGCCTCACGCCCCCTAAAATTCGCGGGTCCTCTAACCAGCGACCCGCGTCCTCGAAGTCCCAGCGTCCATACCCAGCAGCGATATTCCAGCAGCAGTTGATCCCGGTCCTCTCTGGAAACATCCGCTGATATCGGACCTCTCCGAGAAGCAAGCATCCGCGAGTATAATCAATTAGATGCCATCCTCGACTCAGACAGCACTTCCTCCATGTTGATTATACGTCCGTGGGGTCGAATGTCGTCGCGTGGAGTAGAAGGCGTCCTCGAATAAGGAGCAATCGAGTTCATCTTTTTGGATTTGATTTTTTGGCTCTCGCTATCTATCACAAGAGAAAGAAAGAAGATTTACTCTTCGATGAAGTCCTTAAGATGGGCCCTTTGGGATATGATTTGGCGATGAGACGGCTCTTTTGTTGAAGCTTGGAAGGAAGAAGGAAGGCTCTATGATCATATCTATGATTGAATTTCTTTTTCTCTTTTTTGATGGGATCTCTTGGGTTTCTTTTCGGCTGTGCTCTTGATGAACTTGGGAGGCAGTCAAAGGGAGGTTTGATTGATTTCTTCACCTCGATATTTTGTCCGACCTTTACGTGGTGTCGGGGATGAGTAGTTGTATCTAGTTCTGTGCAATGAAACCAATGGACATGTATTTACCCTTCTGAGGGTTTGAGATGCGTTGCTCACAAGACGAAGATTATAGGATAAGGGGCACGTTTGTGAAGTGGTGAAATAGTTTGTGGTAACATTGCTGTCAGTGTAGAGTCCTTCGCTTATCACGAATCGCTAAACTCTGGCAACCCAGAGTCCAAGGTTTCCCAAGGAGCATCGTGGGAATAATACACACTCGGGTACTCTCACGAACATCTGTGAATTAACGCATCGTCCAAGCGGATCGACGGATCCAGGCATCTCGCATCGAGGGTCTCTAAACAAACTTCCAGATGTTAGGATGTTTCAACTCATTCTTCGTAGGAACAGGAGGGTATACTTCAAATCGGGCATTCATATAATCTTCTCCTAAGAGTTATTAAAGAAAAAATCTACCACTCTTAAGGTTTTCCTAGAAATTTCCCCTCGCTGCTCTTGACTCCTTAACAACTTGAATCACTACTTCTCTCAAGAATCACATCCCTCAAACCCCATAGAAAGAGTAAGACCTCCCTACAACAACCTACAACTATAACATTGACACAATGAAGACTATAATTAGAATAGCAACTCCCAAGATGGGGGGACGACAACTGAGGCCTCCAGACCCACCGTCAGCTACCAAGACTTGGTAAAACTCATAAGGAATAAACTAGCATAGAAGACTGTTAAGTTAGTCAATACTAGTGGTAGATATTACAGTAGAAAGAAAAGGTCTATAGACTATAGGTTTAACAAGATATAGAGTCTTATAACATATAAACATAACTAAAAGGTTATATCTCTAAAATAATACTTACTTATTAGTTTTACTAGATGATATAAAACTTCTAATTTAAAACGAAATACAACTAACTAACTACCTTACTCTTTAACGTTATCTATATTTCCTCGAGAGGTTATCTCTCTTTAGCTAGGTAAGGAAGGTAGAGCCTTTATAGCTATAATCTATTTACTAGAAATATATAAGTGTAGTATAACATTCTTTATCTTCTCTCTTTTTCTATAGGTAGGTATCTAAGTAAAGTAAAGTATATCTAATAAAACAGTTAAAGTTATATAAATATTAGAGTAATTTATATAGTTATAAAATACGTACTTAGTATTCTATAGTAGGTTTATAGTAAACACACATCCTCTAATAGAAGACTTGTCTTATAGTAGTGATATATTATTAAAAATTAACTAGTAACCACTTTCCTCCTTCCTTTAAGTATCTAGTTACCTTTAACTCTCTATTTAGAAGAAGTATCTAATTCTAACTTTCCTTACTAAAGAACTTAAGCTTAAGTAATTAAAATAAGTAGTAGTAATAACTTACTTAGTAAAATCTATACTTTTATATACCTCTCTATCTATCTCTCTAGTTAAAATAACAAATAAAATTAAAAGTGTCTAATCCTATTAATGTCTTACTCGCTAAAGAATAGTATATATTATTTTCTTGTTTCTCTATCTCTACTTCTCTCTCTCTCTACGCTTTCTCTCCTTGTGTAGTATGTACATTAAGGTTCCTTCGTTCCTTTATCTCTGTATTATAATAACAGGCTACACTTATGTACCTATACTAGTATTGTCTCTAGAGTCATGAACCGTCTGGTCTGGTACGTCGGCAAGACGTTGGTTGTGAAAGATGATAGTATTTTAGGTAGAAAGTACAGTACAGTCTCCGGTATAGCTCTACTTTTCTACTGAAATCCATCGCAAGTGTTGTTGGCCTTGAATTCCTTAACCTGCGTTTCTAAGATAAGGCGTACAATCACTGAATCGAGCATCCTTATTGTGTTGGCTGCGGAATTTGGGTTTGCTTTGGGTCGCGTTATTTCCCCCCCCAAGGCACACTCGAGTCACGCATGGCCTGGGAGTCGGTCTAAGCTAGAAACGCTCAAGCAAAGATAATGCGAATAGTAACTTGTGTATATTCATTCATTTAGGCCACCGTTTAGCACGCTCGCTCAATGGCAAGGCGAGGCCTCCTATGTACACCACCGTTTCTTTAACCCACCGTGCCATCCGTATCCGTGTATCCCACCCACCTGCCGGGGGCCAATTTGTGTATGCCTGCCCAAAGCTGTCTTTGTTTTCCCTCAGCCACCGAAATCCAACTTAGAACCCCGAAGTTGTGCAGAGAAATACTATCAATACAAGTAGAATAGAAGAAGGCACCTCTAATAAGAAACAAATACCGGCAGTCGCGAGACTACATGCTCGTGCAAAAAGCCAATGCTACGCTCATGGACCCACCAGACTGATGTGATTACCATAACCCGTCGCTCAAACGCCTACGTCCGCAAAAAAATAGAAATATAGCGAGACGCACAAATCATGTAATTGATAGGAAGTGAGAGAAAACTGTCGTTGCTGTCGTATTTCGCTACGGAAGTGATCGGTGAGAATCAAATCAGATTACACTAATCGTCGTCCGAGTGGTCCGGGTTTGTGACTCCAAGTACTCTCTTTGGTTGATGGACTCTTCTCGAATAATCGCGATCATCTCGGATGGTGTTTAGACTTTCCCTGCTCTTGTTGTCTCCCAAGTAGACCTCTGAATGTGGATTTAGTCTTGGATCTATAGGAATCAATCGACTCCTTCGCGAGCCCGCTGAATCTCCTTGTTCCCATGCCTCCACTACTTGACCACGGCCATCGGTGGCAAGGACATAACGGGAGTTCTCGCTCATTGTACGAGATGGTACGCCTCCGTTGGTATTGTCGCTATCTCTTCTTTGTTCGGAACTACTGTTCATGACCTTTTCTTGCTCCTCGTCCTTCTTCTTCCGTCTCAGATAGAAGTACACAATCCCAGATATAAGTGCCACGAGCGCTACAAGACCAATTGTAAGTCCCACGGCTCCACCGGTACTCAGACCACTACTCTTCTGGTCGGACTTTGCAGTACTGCTTGCGCTGGGCGGTTGTGTTGGCGTGACAGTGACAGTCCTAACTTGACCAGTCACAGTCTCGAGGGAGGTAACAGGTGTTGGTGTCCATGTTGAGGACGTCGAGGTTTCAGCTGTAGAAGCACTTGTCTTGCGTGTAGTGGCTACTGCAGCGAGAGTTGTTGCAGTTTCTGTTGATATTGTTGAAGTTTGGGTTGGTGTTGTTGAAGTAGTCGACTACAGAGAACGAGAATCAGCTTGGAATGCAACAATAACCCCCACTACCATCTCTGCTTGTAAACCAAAGTGGAAAGGCATACAGTTGACGTCGTTGTAGTACTTGACGTCTCAGAATCGGAGGATTGAACCGGAGTAACAAAAACAGTGATAGCAGCAGGAATTTCCGTGACAGTATCAGGAACAACAGGAGTAGGGGACGCCACAGTTTCCTACCAACGCAAGAAAAGTCAAAACGGTTGCCACCAAAGGCAATCATGGACCGGCAGTGACGAAAGGGGGATATCATATACTGAAGGGAAAGCGTGTCGAGAAAGGCATGGGTAGTACTAACCTTCACAGAAGTTGTAGTTGATTTAGCAGCTCCGCCCTGAGTTCCCGACGCCGCCATGGTCAGGCCGATGTATCCGTACAACCCACTTGCACCACAGGTATCATCGGGGTAACCAGGACAATCTTCATTGCATTCGCTGGTCGATACTGTACTCCCTGGAACATAATTTGAGCACCAGCATCCGTCGTCTTGGACAACAGCGAAGGCATAGTCATCGAGACAAAAGGCATAGCAGAGACCATTCGATTGGAATATGCTGGAATCTATAGCGCCAACCCATCAGTATTTCCTCTTCTCGGTGGTGGACAAAGTCTTACTCTTTCCTGTAATGGCAGTATTGTCGCTTGAACAGTATTTCATAGTCAGGGCGGAAGCCTGGTTGATCGAGGCGACCAAGAGGACTGCAATAGTTATGAATCGGCCGAAGCCCCATCGTGAGCCAGACATGTCTAGGCAATTGCGCCGTTCGCAACGTTCTTTTTTTTTGACAGAATTGGGTTCGTATCGTGAGGCAAACTCGTCGTCTCAGCGAGTTGCAGCTGCTGAACAAAAGGTGCAAACCGTGCTTCGTGGTCGGAAGATCAATCAAGATATCCCATTGAATCACCAGCGTCTTTCAATCACGAGGCAATCACAGCCATGCCACCACCTTGGAGGTTATCAGTCGTGGCTCTGGTGAAGTGGGCGACAATCGAGAAATAGATGTAGTCAACGAAGAGTGGGAGACAAACCCAGGTCTGGGAATCTAGGTAGGCCCTCCTGGTCGGGAGCAGAAAACGTGCGGGATTAGTGGACGGGGGGAGAGTGTGAGGGAAGGCCTGTCTGGATGAACCGGCGGGTTGTGTTTGAATATTGGTACGAGCGAGGACGAAGAGAAGACGGAGGAGGAGGAGGGAAAGAAAGAAGGAAAGGAAGGTCGAACGAGCGTGCAAAGGAGTGACTGTTGGATGGATGGGGTGAGGGCATGCGGTTGTTGTTGCTTTGCAGATGGTGACTTTCCTCTTGAGGACCTTGTGAATGGGCGGTGGTGTAAAGTGGTTAGAGCAGCGAGGGCTGGCGTGTGTGTTGCTGGCTCGACATGAATCTTTTAGTTTTTGCTGCACAACTCGCACAACGCGCACAACTCGCACAACTCGCACAACGAGCACAGCTAGTCCTGGCATTGGCACAAAAGCGCTTGCATGCCAGAGACGTCGTCGTGGTCGTGCTGGCGCCGGACGTCGCGCCGTTTGCACATTCTGTTGACAGCTTCACAGGCCACTTTCGCCAACCTGGGTCCATGGTCCATGGTCCATCTCGTTTCCCAGATCAATTCCAGCGGCTTTCCAAGGACGCCCCCGGGGCCATCTGCCTTTGGCATCCTGCATGGGACTGGGGGCGCCCTGGTCGAGAGGTCCAGCAGGGAAGCATCACTTCCGGACCCGTTCTAGCAGCTTTCTGCCTGAGCGCATTCTGTCCATATCCAGACAGATGGCGCAAAGCTTGTGTGTGTGCAGCCCATCATCGTCGTCGTCGTCTTCGCCCTCAGCTGTCTCTGTCTTCCTTGCCCCATCATCTCCTCACTTTGAGAAATAAATAGTCGCGCCCACGCCTCACTCACTCACTCACTCACTCACCATGCACCACCACTTTTGAAGCGCCGAGAGCCACCAGCGCCCATTATTTATTTGTCTCCAAAGCAAGCAACGCAACTTGTTCTCAGTCAGACCGTCGGCGCTTGCCGCTGCTGCTGCTGCTGCTGCTGCTTCGGTTGTCGCTGTTGTTGTTGTTGTCGATCGGTGCCTGGTCGCGCGCTCCCAGATCTCAATCCTAGATTCTCGCCATGTTGTTTCTTTTGATTGCGCGCTGAAGATCGCGCCGTCATGAATGTGACTTTTGTCCCACTTCGGGCCGCCGATGCCAGGTCTGGTTTGGCATGGGTTTGACGGGCGCAGGTGGGAGATTGTAACGCGCTGCATTTGTCATAGGCTCGCAGCGGTTGACTGTTGTGCGGTGCGACGAAAAGTATCACTTATCTACTTGCGCCGTACCGAGCGCCTTCGTATCGACCTTGCCTGCCAATGTCCCTTCATAGTGAATTGTGAAACACCAGAAAACCGCATCGAGGAATGGCCCGTTTATGACGATCCCCTTCACTCACATTTAGACTCGTGTCACTTCGCAGATAAAGGACGCTCGCCAAATTCCACCGCGTCGACATATGAAGACCTCCGTCCTCGAATTTCCCAGCACCATTCAGCTCAGTGTGACGTCAAAGGCGCTCGACGGCCGGCACAGAACCTCCTCCTCCTCCTCCTCCTCCTCCTCCTACTACTACTACTGTACTGTATCATGTTCCTCCGTCTGTCAGCGGTCTCCGACCGTCCATGCCTCCCTACCCCCCCTACCTACCTACAGTACTCTCAAGAACAGACATACTCGAGTATATATTCTCGCCATGTGGTCAGTTCACCGGCCATCCCAGCCTTTTCTACACCACCGCTCGGCCATTTTAGAGCGTACGGTGTTACGAGGCTTTCTGCTCACCCGAGTCACCCTACCGAGTGCTTCCTACTGCTTGGCCATTTTCGTTCCATCACGCACCTATCATCGCTTGCGGGGTTCTCTGTTCAACCTCATGCCACCCAAGTCTCGACATGATGGTGGCAAAGAGTCCTTTGCAGTAAATGTATGACCCCTTCTTAAATCGGGCTAAACCCTCTGGTCTCTTCTCGGCGCTGCTTCAATCATATATATATTCACGACTATACATGGACAATATGCATGAACGGGGATGCCTTCAATGGGGAATTTCCTGCCGGTGCCGAGTGAGGTCCTGAAGTTCACGTCTCCTCCATCGACGGCATTGATACGCGCGCAAGGCGTCGATGATTATACCAGCAGTTTCTGTCTCTTTCTTTGGAACGATCGCAGGTGCGCTTTGTCTCTTTCCTTGGAATACGAGCCAATAAAGCCAATAAAAATTGTCTTTGGTACCTGACATTAGTGTTATCACCACACAAACCTACGAGCAACTATTTTTACTTACGAATCACGGACTTGCCATGCCATTTGCCAGCCTTACAACGAGGCTACTGTTACATGACTATCTAGATCGCCTAGACAGCTATTTCAGAGATGGGGAGTGATCGCGAAAAGCTCCAGCGGATCTTCACGGTTGGTCTGCTCTCATAATGGCAAGGCTTCATACCGGTCGGTATACAGGTTCTTGGTGTTTGCCGGCAGTGAAGGTAGTTGAATTTTTCTTTCTTTGTGGTGATGGTTAACGTTAATAAGTATCAACCACAGCGCCAATCCAATGCTTGTTCTCACAATTAGGTTGATCATTGTGTCCAAGAAGTTAGTATACCAAGAGAGGCTCTACTACGGCAGCTCCTTCCATAATGGACAGCATCGCTTTTCCGTGGCAAGTACATCCCGATATAATCATATCAAACAAGGTCCTTTATCTTCTATCTCTCCAAAGATGTCGCAGCATTTACAGGACAAGAATCTACTTATTGGTTACCCAGACAATGCTACTCAATCTCACCATCCTCGGCTTGCTTGCATTTGCCCGTGCACCTATAGATACTCGAGAAACCGACGGCCAAAAGAGACTCGATGATCACAAGAAGCCTGGTACGATGCTCGACTCTACCTGCATGGACCCAGGTCCTTGTTATGACGGCTACCAGTCCAGTTTCTCCTTTGACCTTGGGAGTCAGGATCGTTCGCGTTGGATGACGGGTCTCCCAAATCACACGTTGATAAGTAATATGTCAATCGCTGGCTCCCATAACTCCATGAATTTTGGTTGCAAGAATTACGAATCGTATAATCAGAACCAAAACATTTCGACCCAGCTCAAGGGAGGCATTCGCTACTTCGAAATTGGAGCAACGGCTGTTGACAACAAGTTCCGCATAGTTCATGGTAACAAGGACCTGAACTCAACTCTGCTGGACGTCCTTAATTCCTTTATCTCCTTCCTGAAAGCTAACGCCCAGGAGGTACTGATTCTGCGCATTAAGGAAGAGAGTAGGTTTATTCCACTTGAATTCAACAAAAGTTCTCTAGTTGGGTTTTAACCACAATTAGAACTGCCAGGTAAAACTACGGAGTTGGAAGATGCGCTGCAATGGGACCGGTTCGATGGATCTCGTGAGATCAACGATATCTGGAGGAAGTACATGTGGTCCTCTAGGATTACCAGAAGTGATAAGGATAGCGCCTATACTTTCTGGCCTGCAATCGGTAAGTCAGAAACTCGGAGTGAAGATTTGTTTCTCAGGCTTATGATACTTTACTCCTGAATCACGTTTGACTTACCTTGAGGATCTCCAGAACAAATAAGCTAACACCTGGTTCCTGACTTGAGGTGAACTCAGAGGAAAGGTTCTCGTATTGCAAGATTTTGGCGTTCAGGATAAGCAAGCCTGTAGGTCCTTTCGAAAACTCACGTATGATCATAGTTGCTGACCCATGGCTAGATGGCACCACATGGAGGAGTCAACGTTTGCAAATCGAGAATAATTGCGAAGTTCACAATCAGAAAGACCTGATTCAAAAGTATGATGCCGTCTACCAGGGCATGCGGAATGCCATTCAAGGTGCGGATAGAATGTCGAGTTCGTGGTTCGTCCAGAATACAGTGCCAAGCGAGCCTGCTCAACAATTGTCCATCAACCACTGGAGCGCAGATCATGGCTTGCCAGCAATCGAGGTTGCTGCTGGAAGTAAGCAGAAGATTGGACCCGTTCCGCAGGGTATAAACCAGGCAGGGACATTTTGGCTGCAGAAGTTTAACGACACTAGGAGGCACCAGGACATGCAGCGCGTTGGGATCAATGTCATGGACTTTCCTGGGCAGACTCCTGTGGATCAGATCATTGCTATGAATAATCATCATTGAAATGGCGTAGTGCCTCGTGGCTTGTGGCTTGATGCTGGTGGACCTTCTCTCGTTTTCTACTACTGCTACTACTGACAAATCAGTAGTTGCGCTTCGGTGTTTACCTTGGTGTACATATTGCAGCTGCTCAGTTGGAGGCAGTAGAACTCCCCCATGGGCGATCAGGGGTGAGAGCGCATCTCTAATAGAAAAAGCTTGCCCTCCCCAAGATACTTGGAGATGAATATGAATCATGTTTTCGCTAGAAGGATTCCCGCAGGGGCCCATGACTAGGGACCAGGTACCTCCTGGAGGTTGATAGCGTACCCAATACCGGATTCTCGGTTGTCCGGGTCATGACCGTCTTACCCTTGGGCTGAATAGTTTCCTGATCATAGCGGTTTAGCCGGTATAGTACGGAACCTCGTACGTACACGACAGTACAGTAGTCACAGATCAACACTCACTGCACCGATCCAGTTTGCATACTTGCACAATGCATAACGGACTGTGCGCGGAGGGCGGAAGATGCATTGCGCCATCACGAGCCATGGGGGAAGAGCGCTCACTCAGCAGCTGGCATGCCACGGCGAGAGGAGAATTGGCTTTCCGCCTTTCACATGCCCGCCAAAACGCGACGGATCACTGTAGCAACGGTCCCCCACAAACAGAGGCTGACGCGGATTCCACAGAAACCCCTGGAGCTGAGTTACCAGGGCGAACCTGTATTATCCTATTGGACAATGACAATTGTCCTGCGATTTACACGTCCTAGAACCGGTGGGCCGTGTGTTTACCTTGTCGAATGGTCTTCTCGCAGGCCGCATGTACATTCAACTTCGATCGAGTATCTTCACGCAGAACGGGTAAAGAGCGACGACAGGAAAGAAAGCTTGCTCTTGATTTCATGTGTGTGGGGACGGACGTTGGGATCCAGTGTATGAGTTGAACTCTGCACAACTCCTTCGACGTGCAACCAGCATTTGCTTCGACCCGGCTACCTCGAAGAGACAATTATGTGATCGACAGTCGGTGTATCTTGTTACCTCGCACCTATCACTACCCCACCACTTGTCAAAATGAAGCTGCGAGTTTGTTCTCTGCACTGGATTACTCTGCAATTGTTCGTGGTGGCTACTTACTCGCAGACTCTCCCATATAACCCCACTTCGATATTCTTGACGGAAGACATCGCATACGTCTTCCTTCCCACTACATCGAATACACAGCACTACCTCGCGGCCTTGAACATATCGTCAACAATCTCTGCGACCAACCTCTCCCTCGAAACAATCACGGCAACACTGCCGTTCCTTAGCGATGACTCCATTGCATTCATACCATCTCTGTCTTCGACGGGGGAGATTTCCGTGTACGCCGGTTCTTGTTCCACCGCCTCGAGTTCTGCATTGTGGAGGTTCACGCCATCGAATACAAGTGCAAGTGGGAATGGGACCTGGGCAAAACAGAGTACATTTACCGCCGCCGAGATGACCTCTACAGACTTGCCTGGAGCAGACTTCTTGTCAAAAGGGTTTACTTTCTCTACCCTGGTTTCTGCAAATGCGTCCCAAACAAGTATATATATATTCGGTGGCATGTGTCCAAATACCGACTCAACGACTTCAACATGGCAGTCGGCAGCTTCATACTCCAATCATATGCTTAGACTCTCTCCGGAATCCACAACAGGATCAATAACCTCATATACACTGGACCTTACAACAAGCAGCAGCCCTCCAATTGCCGAAGCAGGCTTTACCATCACAGGGCTCACTCCGACATATTCCAATGGCTCTGGAACAATGACTCAGTCACGAAACTTCATACTTCTTGGTGGCCATACGGAAACTGCGTTCATCAACATGAGTCAAGTCGCGATTTGGAGCTTGCCTGAAGATACTTGGAGTTTTGTGACCATAGACTCGCCATCTTCGGATGCGGCAAATACGGAGTTAGCAGTGAAGAGCCTCAATGAGCGAACAGCTGCAAGCATCGACAGTAGGTCTGGACATACAGCCGTCTTATCAGAAGATGGTGGAAGAATAGTTGTATTTGGAGGATGGGTTGGAGATGTCAGCCAAGCGGCGGACCCTCAGCTTGCTGTGCTGGAACTGGGAACTGGTTTCGGCGGGTCGGAGGATTGGGTCTGGTCTATTCCAAAAGTGCAGCCTTCGGGGCCAGGAATATATGGCCATGGTGCTGTGATGTTACCTGGAAATGTAATGATGGTTCTAGGTGGCTACAATATCTCAACATCTTCTAAGAGAGCAGAGACTTCAAGCAACGCCTCTACCCCATTATTTTTCAACGCAACTAGTCTGTCATGGATCTACAACTATACTAATCCATCATACGCTGCAACTATTGCAAACCAGGCCTCAGCCTCTTCTTCCTCGACGGCACATGCAAAGAAAGTAGGCTTGGGCGCTGGCCTCGGTCTTGGTTTTGTCGCAATTATCGCAGCTATCGCTATCTACTTCTGGTATAGTAGGCGCCTAAGGCGACAAAGAATTGCTGAACGGGAGAAAGATATCAGGACTCTCAGCATGGGTCCCGCAGATTACCACTCGTGCTATCCAAACAAAGATATGGGTGCAAGGGGAGGAGGGAAGTTTGCATGGGCGAATGGGAGATGGAACGACAACGATGGGGACGACCACATCTACGATTCAACAAGCGCTGTATCCGGGTATGAAAACTTAAATGCGGGAGTTCATGGTTTAGGTGATAATGGCAATATCTCAACGCCACCGAAGAGGCAAATTCCACGAAAACCATTGAATACCCGCAACGCGCGTGGTCTTTACCAGGCAACGCCAACCTTTGACCCAGGAACAGGACACGCCAGAGCGAATAGCCTTGGAACAGCCGGTCCAATACATCCAATATATGAAGCTGATGAGGACCTTGATCACAGCGCTCAACATGGGTCAGCCAGAGTTGGCTTTGCCTTTGGAGATCCATTAAATCACACATCTGTTGAGGCCAATCCCAAGAAGCCCTACCGCTTTTCTGATCCATTCAAAGATCCACCTACAATCAACTTTTCAGGTCCGCTATGGAATGCCAATCAAAGTACAAGCACTCCCAGTCCCGATAGTCCAGCTCAAGAACGGGAAAGGGAGATTTCGGAATGGGTTTCTGACTGGGCGGCGGCAGATGCTCTCCTCCATCAACAGACCAAATACCACTCGACAGCAGGGCGAATTTCACCAATAAAGCGGGCCCAACTTATCGCAGCTAGAGATGCAGGATACAATTCGGAGGATGATAGTGGACGGACGACTAGCAATCTCAGTGAACGTAGTGTCGCTATCTCAGCCTTGACGGTGAGTCGCTCGGGCTCAAGCTCACATGGTCGGTCCAAAGCCGATTCTCTGAAGGGATTCGTTACCAGTGCCATGCACCCTTTCAGCTCAACAGCAGGTAGTAACACGGTCCTCAGCGAGACCTTCGATCGAGGAGCTCCCTCAGACCCCAGGACTAACCCTGTTCCTGGCAGTGCTGGTAGTGGGTCCGCTAGTTTTAATACTGCACAAACCAGCTTTTCTGAGCTCCAAGCTCAAGCCGAAACCCTACTGCCACGGCCTGACGATTATGCCAACAGTCACGACAATTCCCCAACTAGGACGTATCCTGATTCTCCCACACGTGTCTACTATGCTGAAACACCAGGGAGTCCGTCTAAAAGCAAGGGGTCATTGCTGGGTAGGAGTAGAGCTCAAGGTGGCTGGCTTGGGAGCCTGCGGAGAGTCTTTGTAGGGGAATCTAGCAACAACAACATGATGGGCCATATAGATTCAGATTCGCCATATTACCAAAGTGGAGAGCGTAGTCCAACGCGCCTGGATCCAATCATCGGTGCCGCAGGAGTTGAGCCCCGGCGGACAGTCAGTGCAGGTGCTACTTTGTGGAGGAGAAAACAAGGCAAAGTGGACTGGGAGGATAGCGCTGAGCCCTTTGATGTAAAGCTACTAGGAAAAGCACAGCGATCTGCAACCATCACTGGTGATACTGGCCCACCCTATTTCCATCTTCCTCTCGCAGAGAACCTAGATGGTAATGATACGGATGATGATGAGTGGGATATTGAGAAGGCAGTCGAGAGGAGGGTTGTGCAGGTCATGTTCACAGTGCCCAAGGAGAGATTGAGGGTTGTCAATCATGACGTTGTTGAGGACGTTAGTGACGTGGGGAGCTTGAAGAGTAGGCAGGGAAGTCAGAACGAGAAAGAGGAAGTCGTGGCCGAGTCCGAGGGCACCGGAAAAGCAGCTGCAGTTCCAACTCCACAGGCCCCCCGGGATATCAAGGGGAAAGGGAAGGAGGCCGAAAGGCCTAAAAGCAAAGTTCTAGAGATGGTGGAGAGCTTCGAAGCGAAGAGTAGGCCAGGTAGCCCTGCGCGCTCTGTTACTCCTGGGCGTTGATTTTTGAATCTAAGCAACTTTTTGGGATATAGCACAGGTTTGGATTTTTGATGGCGCTTTTAGGGCGGTTGGGAAATACGGTCGTTTTCACCTGTGTATGTAAAACTGGCGGCCAATTTATTTGGGACCTTTTAGGGTCTCCTAAGGGAATGGAAGGTATGAGGTATTTTGGGTTATTTACGAAGAGGATTAGTTAACTTGTTCAGATAGATAGATGCCTGCACTTCTTGTAGCTACTTGATACTTATTGAATTTTAGTTCATTGCGTCCTACTCTTCTAAAGAGTCACCAGAGTGATTCCTTCTAATACGACATTGTTAAGATTGAGAATGTGCACAAGTTTTCTTGAAATTCCTTGGCATTCCAAGTTTCAGAATTCAAAAATTAGTGTTTATATGCACTGAGATAATTCCTGCTTTTGCTTTGTTGAAATTTACGTGATTCCTTTTGTGGAAGAGAAGGAAATGGAAGCCTTTATCTCTGTGGCTATTCACGCATGTTCTTACTTACAATAGTGCCTTCTTGCTACAGTGTAGAAGAGACTAGCTTTATCTTGGAACGAATAATGGAAGAGAATAGAAGCAGTAATCTATTCGGTCATACCATTCACATGAGTTCCAGCGTGCTATAGCGTTAGAAAGGTGGCAATTGACGAACTGTTTATATTGAACCCTAGGGACTCTCTAGCAAACCTAAAAGCGACCATCATTCTTCAACAACGAAAACAAACAATTAAGGTAAGTTAAGCCGTCTCCACTGTTGTCTCTGATGTCTGTGATAGCGTAGTGCTTATATGTATCGAAGACAGTAGCAGTCATGCTGTATCCACCCGGAACCACCTCTCCTCATCCCACTGAACGAGTTGTGTACGTCCCTAGAGTTATGGCAGCAGATATGTAAACATATCAATTCCTCCCAATACACGTTTATATTAATATATAAGTTTAAGATACTTAGAATAACTTAGCAACTTAGAGAATAACCTAGGAACCTAGAAAATAACCTTAGTTCACTAAATTTAGTAGGGGAAGAAGAAAGGAGAACCTAAAGTCCGAAGTAGGATTGTGTATTAGAAAAGGAGGGAAGGGTAGGAGAAGTCTAAGCGAGAACATCCCCCCTTTTATCTGGCGAGATGAGCACGTGCTAAGCCCTGTTGTGACACATCTAGAGTATAATTGAAGCTAGAAGGGCTGTGGTAACAAAACTGCATCTAAAAAGTGTACTATATAGCGTAGTAGGGTAGAAGGTAGGATAGAGAACACGCATCTATCTGAGTTTCTAAGGTCACGTGTCGTAATAAGGCCTTCGGGAAGCTTTTCAGACATCGTTGGCCAAACTTTCTCCAACGGCTTTAAGCCTTTAACTAGAAACATGCAAAAAAAGTATCGTATATTCCCGCCTTGACGGTGTGGATTAGCTCACACATAAAAAGAGCTTTAATTTGACTGTGCTACATTTCTCTTTTGTTACTTGCATAGTACTGTACATACTGCAAAGGTAGCTTAGCTATATAAATTACCCGCTTAGCAACGGCCGGCCAGTTTAACATCACTGGTGCCTGTCTCACGATGATAATAAGTTTCGCGCAATTCCCTGTTGGCGTCGCCTTGGAACTTATGGCCACCGAAGCATTTACTCTTGCCTGGCTGCATGCCGTACACCACTAGCTAGCATCCTAAGTGCTTGTGTGCTTATGTCCGAGAGCACATGAACACGCGCATTATCATACGTTATGGCGTTGTTATTTAGATTGGCATAGCTAGGACAGTAATTGGTGCGGGGGAGATGTTTTGCTGTGTCTGGGGCCGAACCAGTTAGTGCGACGTCTACAGCAGATCATCCAGTTTTAGCGCAGATGGTGCTATCGGCTTCCTCCCCCACAGCACACCAGCACACCAGCACACCAGCACCACTGCACGTCACGTTGATCCCTCTCACAACATCGTAACCTTATACCAAAGCAGACTAACCAATTCCGCCGTGCTTAAATATATATAAAGCCTCAGTCGTCGCCAGCGGCACTCATGAAATTCCGACTCAACCTCAACAGCCTCAACAACTCGTTCAGCAACAGTTTCAGATATCAGCCAATTGGACAGCCCCCAAGCTCGAATGTCAGTGGCAGCCATCGAGAGGACTACGAGATGGCAGAAGCAGCCGAAGTAATAGGCAAAGCCCCTAGCTTTTCAGGCGATGCTCATTCTGTCCGGTCGAGACCGCATTCTCACCTCGCTGGCGCTTCCGATGCAACAGCTGTCATCCCCAAGGGCACCATAGATCCCGTTTACGAAGCAAAAGCGCGTGTTCTGAATCAAGCGGTCTGTGACCAGTCTCTCGCCGTCTGGCTCATGTGATTCTAATCGATTATTCCAGATTCAAGAGATTGGAATGGGACGGTATCAATGGCAGCTCTTTGTTGTTGTTGGCTTTGGCTGGGCGAATGATAATTTATGGCCGGTATGTACACAAAGTTTTCCGTGGAAAATATCCCTTCGCTCCTGAACCCTATCATGGTTACTGTACTCCCGAAACCTTGAGCAAGCAAACTGACTCTAAACTCTTTGAATATAGATTGTTACATCCCTCATTTGTCAGTATCACATGTCTGGCACCTCCCACAGGAGGAGCACTAACGTTGGGTAGTGCCACCGATTGCCAATGAATTTCTCCCATCAAGGCCACCTTTGCTGACCCTGTCACAGAACATTGGTCTTCTCGTTGGAGCCATGTTCTGGGGCTTCGGCTGCGACATCTTTGGCCGGAAGAAGGCCTTCAATTTGACTCTCGGGATCACAGCAGTCTTCGGCCTTATTTCCGCTGCATCACCCAACTTTGTGGCCATTAGTCTTTTTGCGGCACTGTGGAGTTTTGGAGTAGGCGGGAATCTGCCCGTTGACTCGGCAGTCTTCTTGGAGTTTCTCCCCGGATCACACCAATATCTTCTGACAGTTCTTTCCGTGGATTGGGCTCTTGCTCAAGTTGTAGCTACCTTGATTGCGTGGCCACTCCTTGGCTACCATACATGCCAAGAGAACACCACTTGTACGAAGACGGCAAACATGGGTTGGAGATACTTCGTCATAGCCATGGGTGGCATTGGCATGATTGAGTTCATCGCCCGATTCTGCTTTTTCACCGTTTATGAGTCGCCAAAGTATCTTATGGGGAAGGGCCGAGATGAAGAGGCCGTCAAAGTTGTGCATGAAGTTGCACGCAGGAATGGCAAGCAATCAACGCGTGAGTATGCGTAGCTCTTTTGAAAATGTGGGCTTACTCACATAGATACAGTTTCCATTGAAGATCTACGAGATTGCGATCCTAGCGGTACCTTTGTTCAAGTCGATACCAGGGCAGCCGTCAAGCAGAAACTTGAGAAATTTGACCTCACGCATGTTCGAGCTCTTTTTGAGACTAAAAAGCTAGCATACTCGACAACGCTCATCATGCTTGTCTGGGCATTCATTGGACTCGGGTACCCATTATACAA
Organism: Pezicula carpinea; assembly: GCA_026119845.1. Classification (NCBI taxonomy): domain Eukaryota; kingdom Fungi; phylum Ascomycota; class Leotiomycetes; order Helotiales; family Dermateaceae; genus Pezicula; species Pezicula carpinea. The sequence goes on along the minus strand of JALRMK010000011.1, from coordinate 628,692 downwards.
TGCCTTCTTACCCTACATCCAAGCAAGCCGCGGTGCACAATTTGGAGACGGCTCAACATACCTCACGTACCGCAACTCTCTCATCATCGCCAGTCTCGGGATTCCCGGAGCACTTCTCGGAGCTGTGCTTGTAGAACTTCCGAATTTCGGACGCAAAGGAACGCTCGCTTTGAGTACTGTCTTGACTGGGGTGTTCTTATACTGCAGCACTACAGCCATGACTTCAAACGCACTTCTGGGTTGGAACTGTGGATTTAACTTCTTCAGCAACATCATGTATGCAGTGCTTTATGCCTATACACCAGAGATCTTCCCGACGAAGGATAGAGGGACCGGGAATGCGTTGACGGCGACTGCAAATAGGGTGTTTGGGATCATGGCTGTAAGTTGTTTCTCATTTATTGTTTTGTCACTTTATACTAATTTAACCTCTAGCCGATCATTGGAATGTTTGCCAATTTGCAGACGGCAGCACCCGTCTATACAAGCGGGGCATTGTTCATTATTGCAGGGATTTTAGTCGTTGCTCTTCCATTTGAGTCTCAAGGCTTGACGAGTTTATAAGCTAGATGAGATTTCTACTTCTGAATTACACGCAGGGTATGTAGAAAATAACACACGGGGCGTTTAAAATAATTACTATCTAGTATAAACAGTGTAGCTAGCTATTATAACGTTTATATCTATTATACTTATAACTACTTTATTTATTACCTTCTTAATAATTGTCATTAACTACTAAAACTAAACTAAAAGAATAGGTCCTTATATAAGCAGCGTCTAGAGGTGTGTGTGTTGTAGGAGACAGGATAAAAGTATAATATAGAGATATTATTTACTTTATTCTATACAGCTGTACAGGGAGGGTACCTAGCTTTTATAATTTGATAGATGGAAATATACTATACACTCTTCTATCTTACAAACGTCTACAGAATCGTAGATATATAGCTAAGAAGAGAAGAGAGAGGACTTGGAGTTAGAAGGGCAATATATACTATACGACATGTTGACTCTGTTAATAACTTCTTAAGGACACACTATATGTTACTAGTCATCTACTTACTTATAGATAGATCCTCACAGGCTGCGGCTAGCTATATTCAAATGCTAAGATCTTTTGAGATGGTGAGGTGTTTAGACCTGATTAGCGAGCAACCTGGTTCGGGTTGAGGTACTGAGGCGTTTCTAGAAGCCATCTCGAAGTGGTGTCTTAGAGGATAAGAAGATTGGTAGAGATTTAAACGTGTAGAGTAATTTGGAGTGAAGGAGCTGGTGGAGGGGAAAGAGGACTAGCAACGATACAAAGGCCTAAAGACTACGAGGACATCCTTAAATACTAAAAAGGGAATGTTTGACTGCTCTTGACGATAATCTTCTTTTCCTAGGCTTTGATATGTCTACAATCATCTTTTCTATGAAGCTTTCGTTGTTTAAGTACAAGTGTCTAAAATCTTAGATAACCACCTGCAACTCTAAACAAACGCTTGAATGATATGAGAATTCACACAATATCCAACATAGATAAGACTGCGTGGTAACCAGAGAATATGTTCGTCGGCTTGCGATGTTGGGACGGGCATCAAGGCAAGCTCGCTATTGCTCCCAATGGCGCTAGAATGTCTCTGGATGAGGCCTGACCATAGGCACAGTTCAAGGATCAAAACCATCAGAGGTGGTTCAACTTGTTAAGCTATATTATCAAGATGCATGTTTTGCGGCTGTTGTCTTGATGTGCTTGGTGTGCATCTCTTCCACAGCTGGAATAATCAAGCTTTCAATTTCAATTTCCGGCTCGCCTTCAGGCAGATCCTTGGGATCTATGGGACGATCAGAATTACCATCAAGCCCACTCTTCTTCCTTTGGTGCCTTGGTACTCGTATCCATTTATCTGCTTGTCCAGGAGCTACAAAGACAACCTCCCATTTTCTTGTTGAGAGCAGATTCCCGATGACGAGATGATGCTGATAGCGATCAAGCGAGTACTGAGCCTTGTGCACCAGAATCTTTGGGTCTGTTTCAAGTTTGAAAGAGACAATCATACCCTCTGGCGCCCATCCATCTACCAAGTTCTTTAGGAATTTCGGTACAGGGTCGAGATCCACAATGAGGCGCTTGCTCCTTGGCACTGATGGTGAGGAGTCAAAGTTGTCAAACTCTTCTCTGTCCTCTTTTTCTCGATCTGCTTCTTTCTCGACCTCCTTTTGTGCTTCGCTGTAAACAGCATTTGTTGACTGAATCTTATGTTCAACCATGCGTTCTGGTTTGATATAGAAATCAGAGACAGCAGCGGCGAGGTAAAGAAGGCCTTGTGGACCAAGTGGACGCATGAGTTGCGCTATCGACCTGAGGACAAAGAGGTAGTCATTTATCGTAGTGAAGGGTAGCGTAAGGAGCTGGTTCTTTGCCTTGGCTGAGTTGTATTGTCGGAGAACCTTCCGCATCTTGTCCATATACTGATCATTGGCAATTACATCCCCATTGGGTCCTTCATGTAAGAAATCGAGAAAACAGTTTGTAGAATGGCTGTAATGCCGAGAGTATGGCAAAAGACTGTATTCTCGATGGAGAAAGATTACTGCGTAACCAGATTCAAGGAAGTACTCGGCAGATGTGGCTCCTCGGGTACCAGCGCTGAAGTTATCGATGAACCGCACCGTCTGCCTCTCGAGAGGTACTGTAGTCCCACCAGATGTAACCAAGACCACCCTCCTGCCCGCGGCGGCGTGGAGGTCGATAAAATGTTTAGCGAGCGAAGTATGCTTCTCTAGATTTGCTGGAGCCTGGGACACATCGAAGTAACCCCTTTCTGCAATATCTGCTTCCGTTTTTGAGTTCGTGGAAGACATGCTGGCTTGAGATGAGGACGAGGAGAAAATGGAGGATGTCGGCGATGGTGGTCTAGAGTCTGGAAGTTTAAAAGCGAGGGTGAAGCTTGCGCTGGAGGGAGGGCTTTTGGGAGAGCTCTTGGTAAACGAAGGGGGCTGTTGTTGTATGCCGGTGTTTAACGAGGTCTGGGAGGCCATGATGTTAGCTTGTATGGTATTACGAGACGAGCGAGGTCCATTTGGACGCCGATGGGATTGCCAGAAGAATAGATATATACGTACCTTTGCGCGCGCCTTGGTGCGAGGCTATTCGATTGAGTTCGGGATGAGCTGGGCGTCCTCGGTGATAGCTAGATACCTCGGTCACCGATCAACACAAATCGGGCTGGCGGAGACGTCTTCAGAGATGATGGGCAAGCGGCGACAGAATTATGGCGGGGGCATTACGATCACTGTAGCGACACGATCTTTCACCAGGCGTACTGTCGTCGTAGAAGTGGTAGAAGTGGTAGAAATGGTAGAAGTGGTTGTGTTGTGAGATGAATTCCCCCGCCATGACAAAGATTGTGTGGCGGCGGCGACGGGAGAGGGGAGGGGCACAATTACAATGTCCTCGGCCCGGCCACCTCAGGCATTTATTTCCGCTCGGGGCCGGGCCCACGTTCCTCCGGACCGGGCCACCACGTGACCTGCTGTATGGCACGGCCAGCACGGTAGTGTAGTGTAGTGTTCGTCTGTCACAGAGTCAAAGACCTCAGCTGTTGTTCGTTGGTGGTCAGAACCGGATTTTGCAGCATTTGACAGCATTTGACGGCATTTGACCTGCACTGCACACCTGGGGCGCTGCGCACGACAGCACTGCATGCACGCTCCTGTTGCTGCTGGTAACCACAACGTCATCCATTGCGATCCCTTGGCGACGGCCTCTTCGTCGTCGTCGTTCGTCTCCTCTTGAAGTTGTCAATGTCATGGACTGTGGTGACTCGTCACCTGCCTCTTGCGCCCACCGTCGACTCGTGTGCGCAAGAAGCAATTAACGATCCCAATGCACTGCCATGAGCATCCGCATCGCAGCCTATCGTATTCCCCACGGATATTGCTCCGCCGTGTGAGCGTGGTGCCAGCTCCGAAAAGCCTGTTGCTCCTCCCGGCACTGTAGAGACGACGAGACGACTATTGCCGTGGGCGCTGCTCGTACAGTCGGCTCCCAGGCACAGAACAGAGCACTCTGGTATCGCGGTCGAGGGTCGGCGTCAACATGGAGGCTTCTTGGTGTGCTTCCTGCGGTAAAGTAAGCAAGGCATCGTAGGCACAGAGCACCACCACATCCTCCTCTAGAGTCCAGACACAACGCAGGACCCGACGACTCTCTTTCTTCCACTGTATGAGCGAACATCCGCTGCTTCCTTCACTCCACTCCCGATCCCCATGTCCATCGCTTTATTGGCTGCCGCCGAGTGACGACAGACCATTAGCACCATGGGACATCGTAGATCTACGATTCAATAGTACGAAAGCGCATTATTATCATCATTATTCAAGTGCGCATTCTTGGCCGATGTGGCTGCCCGTCGGAAATTCCCTTTCCCAGCTTTCGTCTCCCAGCTCTCGTTTTTCTGAGCGGCGCTTCTGCAAAAAAATTAAGGTGTAGTAGATGACTGCTTTCTGCCATCCCATCCCAGTATCTTGGTACTCTTGCTTGTCCTCGGCCGCTACTGTGTTATTCTCCGCATTGCAAGCCTGTTCCAACGGCTTTTTGCCTCTGCTTGCTTGCTCTACTACAATCTGCACGAATGCCCTGCATGCTCACAGCGTCCTAACACTTGCGATATACAAGGCCTTGGGCCGTCGATTACTTCCGTCGTGTGGCATGAATAGTTAAGGTTTGCAATGTATGTATCTTGACGCCGAGGAGATCTTCCTTGTCGTCTGCGCATTGCCATAACTATTGCTGATTCGCAACTCTAATCATGTAGTTCTGTTACTCTGGCTCCGTTACCAAAGAACGTCTAGCAATAGCGATGCTGCCCATGCTCATCCTTGAGCATCGCAGGGCATCCGAGCCACGCGAAGATTCCGCAATCTGACCCTCCCTCTGCAGCACCACCTCAAGCCAAATCACCATCAACAAAAGGTCACATCACTCGCGATGTCTTCCGAAAAGAAGGCAAAAAGAGGACGCACTGGGCGTTCTCGACGTTCGGGTGATCATGATCTACCCTCCCACGAGACCTCTTCTAGCCAGGGTTTCGCTCCCATCAACTTCACCCCACCACAGCCTGGTGCCTCTGCCAGAGTCTCCGCTCACTCCTCTCACTTGGAACAGGGCAGTAGGGTTGGCATTGCATCTGCGAGTGCTGGTGCACCCTCAGAACGATCTCCTTCGGCCTCAACGCAAGGCCCGCCTGGAAAGATTGCGATACCTGCAATTAGGAGAGAGCCGGAACCTGCTAAGAGGCAGGAGAGAAAGATAAGAACCTCGCATGCTTGTGAGTCTTGCCGCAAAGCCAAGGCAGGTTGCAGCGGAGAACAGCCATGCTCGAGGTGTCGCAACGGACGACTACAGTGTGTCTATGGTGACGGCAAGCGAGACAAAGAGCGAAAGTAAGTATAGCACCAACACTTGTATGAAATGGAGGATAACGAGTCGCAGGAGGATTTCGAAGCTTAGCAGAGACGCCCAAATACTTAGTCAACACTCGATTGAAGTGAATGAGGCTCTGCGTCGGATACGGGACGACGATCAATTATCTTCGGAGGAGATGCGGGCAGCGCTTGATGGGGTTATGCGGATGGTAAGGATAATGTATTGCTAAGTGGAGCCATGACCTGACGTCTATAGACTCCTCGGCCGTTGTCACCTGATGACGGTGATGTGTCCGCCTCCGCGTTTGCCTCTGGTCGAATGTCATCCGAGCGTGACGATGCGGTTAGCAATGGCGAATTCGATACAAATGCAGAGGTCGGCTCTACAGGATCCCTAGATGTTATTGAGGTGGATGCCGACACGGACGAGACCAGGGCGACTGGACATATGGGCAAATCATCCTCTGTTGCATGGGCCAAACGGACAGCTATGGAATTAAACACGAATGACGGCCTGCTTGGTAGGAAAGAAGCTGGACATACAATTGCTTCCTATCACACTGAAGATGCCGACGTAGAGAGGGTGGATACAAGCGGGACTAATCCTTACGAGTGGCCAGATATGCGGATGTCTGAAACTCTTATTAATATATACTTCGAGCACGTCCACAGCGCATTTCCTGTGCTTGAGAAGGCAACATTTCTGAAGGAGTACAGTGCTTTCCCAAGGGGCTCAACCAATCTCTCTCGTCGCCAGAAGCTTTGGTTAAGCACGCTGAATACAATATGGGCCATTAGTGCGGTCTATGCACACCTTGCTAAGAGGAAGGACTATCTGGGTCCCCCGCATGACCACCTCTTCTTTGTTGAAAGAGCAAAAATGCTTAGCAGGGAGACCGAAGTTTTGTTCGAGGATGCACGAATAAGTACCGTATTGTCGCTAGCGCTGCTGTGTCTTTACTACATCGTTACTAATAGGCTGAACAGGTCTGTAGCGTCCTCGCTCCCGTGTATCTGTAAAGGATCTGTCTGCTAATTTTTCATTCAGGGCGTGGACTGTGTGTGGATTGGCTATAAGGCATGCCCTAACGTTAGGATTGAATGTGCGGCAAATGGCAAAGGATATGACAAATGTCGAAAAAGAGCATCGTATTCGGTTGTGGTGGTCACTATACACACTGGAGTGTTCACTAAATGAACTTACAGGGCGCCCAAGTTGCATTTCCGACCGCGATATCAGTACGCCGCTACCAATCAATATGGACGAGCAAGATCTCCGTGGGCAGCAGTTGTTACACAGCAAATCGGACAACATTAATGGAGACAATGAAGAGAGTATCTGGAATAGGTCAGATATAAGGTCAGCCTCAATTTCCAGAAGTGGATCCAGTGTTTCTGTTTCTGCTCCTGCTCCTGCTTCCAAACGATCATATTTGTCGTTGACGGAGATCATTTCAAGCGAAAACCACCCAAGTCCACAAATGCCGACCGAAAGACCTCGTGGAGGAGAAAATCAACGGCTAGCTTTTGTTTTCCCAGTCCTCTCGCTCCCTACCACAACCTCGACCTATTTTATCTACCGTACCCAACTCGCCATTGTTTCTCATGAAATTGTCACTCAACTCTATTCTCCCGCGACTATCAAGACGAAATGGAGCGACGTTCAAGAAACTATCCGCCGGATAGACTATCGTTTGCTAGCCTGGCGCGAGAATCTGCCCAAGGAATTCGACATAAGCTTCGATACTACTCTTGAACCCAATTGGGATGATCCGTTTCTCCTCCCACGCACAGGACTAGCCATGCTTTTTAACTCCTCCCGCATGATTCTTTTCAGACCATGCCTCTGTCGCTTCGAAGGCCGCCTCGACAGGCAATCATCCAAAAGTAAAGACTTCAATCAAGATTCCGTGATGACGTGTATTCGGTCAGCAAGGAAAATGATATCACTCATGCGCTGGTCTGCGGACAGCGCCGAGAAGATATATGCCATTACACCGTGGTGGACCACCCTTCACTATCTCTGCGAAGCCCTTTCGGTCTTGATGCTAGAGATGGCTTTTCAAGCACAGCATCTCCCAGACGAAGCAGGGCAGATATTCCAGGACGCCAAGGAAGGAATAAAGTGGCTTAGTATGATGTCTGACCAATCTGTATCAGCTCGAAAAGCATGGGAGATCTTCGACTCTCTCATCCGCCTCGTCTCGCCCATAATAGATTACTCTACAGATGACATGCCCACCGAAGCCCCGGTGCCCCTTGGGTACAACTGGCGTCGCTTCAACAATGCGACGGCGGCCAACCCAGCCGCGAGTGACCAACAACTAACCTCGGCCAACCTACAAGAATACGCCGGGACCCAGGTCGCTCTTCCTCATACTGCTGCAACATCAGCCTGGGCGACCGTAAGTCACGATCCAATGATCAACGACGTAGAGTCATTGCCTTCACATTTAAATCAAACACAACATGAAATGGTCCCTAACCCGCTGGATCCTACAACTGCACTTCAACGGTTCTCTACAATTTCCCTCCCGCACGGCCATTACGATGAACCATGGCAGCAATACTTTGTCACGGACGCTGGTAGGGGTTTTGCAACCACCGAAACAACGAATGCGGGTATGGACGATGTGTCCATGACCGGCATCAGCGAACAGCGCTCGTACTTTGGGCAAGCTGGCTTTCAGATCCCGGGCACTTTGGACGGACAGAGGGGCGGAGTATATGGAAACCTCCTACCCACCACTACGACGAGTAGTGCTATTTACGATTCTTCACTTGCTTACGGGTCTCCAAGTGCTTATCGTGACCCTCGCTCCCAAGGATCGAGGCGTGACACTCGGATGGGAGACGGGCAAGAAGGAGTCGGCGGTAGTGGTGGTGAGGGGCATATTTTTGAACCTTATCGATTTCGGGAGTATTAACATGAAAACAAAGATTTTGCAGGATGGCGATATGGAGTTTACAAAGTTGGGAGAACAGCAGGGGCTTTGATAGAAAGGGAGGGACTATTGCAACAAAGCGTTACAAATTCTATTGGTTGTAAGATATGATTGCACGAGTAGATTAGCCATTGGGATGGATACCTCCGTTTGAGAACTGGGTTTTCGGTGTCAAGGAGTGTAAAATCTCTTATCTGGGCTATAGAGCTTCATGAGACACGAGATAGGGAAGAATAGCTTCGAATATAAACGTTTGGGTTATCCAATCCGAGAACTTTTCGCTGCGACAAGAAAAAGCTTTGTATTCATCAATTAGTAAGTGTTGAGTCGTCAAGGATAACGAATATTTGGTGAAGCCCTTCGATAACGGGCTAATTGTTAAGGGGCTAGAAGATACAGTAGTAGAGTTAGCCAAGCTTAAGATTTAACACAGTACATGTATTGCGCCTAATTAATATAACTTAATTACCTACTAGTTAACACACTATATTATAGATGTCCTTCACGCTAAAAGATAATCTTAAATCAAGGGTGAGTATAACTTAAGCTACTTTAACTAATATACTTAGTAACATATCTACTTAAAACAAGAAAGTAAACAAAAGCCGTAACTTTGTAAAGAACTCGTGGGTGACCAGTTACCTAGGTACTAGCTGCAGATACTCTATACTGCGTGTATTATAATAGGTAAGTACCTACATTAGAATACCTAAGCAAATGTCTCATTACATACTAAGGCACAATAGGCTTGGCCCACACGTTGCTGTTAGATTCGTTGTTTCTGTTTTCTGTTCTGTTGTCATTGTGTGATGTAATGTCATTGTTTTCAATTGCGTAAGGTATGGGAGTAATTATAGCCGATACCATTGTAAGGAACGAGATAGTAGAGCTCCTTGAAACTTAATAGAGATGGTGGCCAAGTAATGATTAAAGTGATGACTGCGTGAAGTCATAGTTGCGTGAAACACTGTTGTTATGTGCTACGGAAACAAAGTAGAGATGTGTACTACTGTACTGTACTGTACTACCTACCTATAGTTATCTACGTATTAGTTCCAAGGGTGTTGTCTAACAAGACTAATAATGAATGGTTACGTGATGTGCGAGTGTATAGCGTGTTAGGCAACAAATGCGTAGTCGAAAAAGAGTAAAGCCTATCACGTGATATGTAACAAAACTAATGAGTTTCTGTGCAGTGATATGTGAATCTTAAATCCGTAGCTGAATATATCTTTTTCTAAGCTTAGAGAAAATTTGGTGAAAATACTCATTAAGTTATTAAGCAACCATTATGTTTATCGTCGGAAAACATAGATTAGCTGGCTATAGAGCCATGAGCTACACTTAAAATATGGCAAAGTATCTCAGCTGCATATATTCAAGGAAGATCTGTTTAAAACTCTAAGTGTCTTTCTAAATCAGTGCTATGCTACATAGAAGTTCTCAGCTCCTCAATATCTTACTCTACAACTGCCTTCTCATCAGCTACTACCCTCCGCAATGCGCCATGCTCTGAGCGGTAGGGCTTGTAGCTTCAATGCCGCTGGTTTGATATAGCCCCAGAAAGTGACTATACCAATTATTACACATATAATGTTCATGACATAGTATCCATCAGTCTCGATGTCACAAATACCGCCTCCTTGTATACATCTGTCCTTCTCACCTGCTGCCGCACAAGAAAAGGACTCTGTCACGAGAGGTCCAAGGAGTTTTGCGGGGAGCTTGTAGTCAGCCGCTGGGGGGATACAGGTCGCTACAGTGAAGGCATCGACCATTTTGAGAACAAAGAAGCGAGGGAAGGTTCCACCGAGGTTGGAGACGCTGTTTTTCATTAGTTGAATTCAACGTGTAAGTATGCAGGAAGACTTACGTAGCCAAGAGTGTCATGTAAGTACCACCAATAACGGGATCCGCGATTCTAGCGTGGAAAGCCGATATGGCTACGAACATGACGGTGCTGGTAAAAGTTGAGAAAATGTGCTCTGCGATAACGACGAGCAGATACCACGTATCTACACCATTTGAAGGAAAAATAATGACTGTGATTTGGGCGATGACGGCAGCAATTAAGCGTCCTACAAATCCCCAGCACCATAGGCGCATGGGAGTATATGTAGTGGACCACTTTCCGGCATAGTATCCAAGGCCTATCTCGAATGGAAAGTCGATCAGAACTGTGAGAGCCAGATCTTCCTGGCTAAATCCCTTGTCGATCAACTTTAAATTTGTAATGGCATCGTTGGCTTGGAAGCCGATTTTGGCGATGAGATGAATAATAACGATTGTCTGGATGTTCTTGAGCTTGAGTACTCCCCACATCACCTTATAAACGTCGTAAATGCCGTCCTCGTTCTTTGTCTTTTCTTCGCGCTTCAATGCAGCAAGGCCGAGTGTTACGATGATGTAGACCCAACCCCAGAACGTAAGATAACCACCCAGAGTCATGACCCCCTCATCCAAGGGAGTTTTGCGGAACCACTTATTGGCGAAATCAGGAGAGTTGAAAGCTAGGAAGACAGTATAGGACATGAACTGGCCGGCAGTTAATCCAACTGTCTGCGCAGTTGAGGCATACGAAATATTGCCTGGAGTCAAGAGAGTCAAAGCCCAGCCATCCACAGCAATATCTTGCGTCGCACACATGAATACTAAAAAGAACCACCATCCCGTAAAGCTCCAGATTCCTGCGCCTTCGTTCGCGCCAGCTTCCACCATCATCTGCTTGATTTTGGACCCAAGATATATCATGCCAAGTCCGGAGAGCATCTGAATCGGCATGATCCAACTCTTTCTCCGCCCAACCTTTGGACTCCATACGGCATCTACAATGGGACTCCAGAGAAGCTTCAAAGAGTATGGGTAGGAGGCCAAGCTGAATACACCGAGCGCACTGTAGGACATGTGGGGTTTCAACAGGAAAGGGACCGATCCTGTCGCCAAGCCCATTGGGACACCTTGTAAAAAGTATAAAAGTACCAAAAGCCCAAAGTTCCTCTGGTCCTGCTTGGGTAACTGGAAAAACCCATGGTTGTTGATCGTAGGTGTTCGAGGTACGTGGTCGTCTAAGGAAAAGGATTCGCGTGCCATAAGATTCTGCGTAATAGTAGGAGATTCGAGAGAGGCGGTCTTGCGCCGGTATTCAACGTTGTTGTTCATTTTGCCGTTTGAGTGACCGTTTTCTCCCCCAGCCTTGGAGGAGGAGCCGTTGGGCTCCTGTGTCTTGCGACGAGATTTGGCCCCCATAGATGAGGGATCGTCGACTTCGGATTCGGAGTCGTCCTCACCAAGAAGATGTTTCGAATCCTCTGGAATGGTGTTAAGGGCAGGAGCGCCTTTTCTCGAGTTTGTTCGTGTATGCCGCTTCGTAGCTATCTGTGACAAGTCGTCTAGTTCTTGCGCGTGTGGATGCTGCGAATCGTGGTGTATAGGAAGAAGAGTGCTATGCTGGTCCTCTGCAGAAGAATGTAGATGAGGGAGAGTGTCGCCTAGAGGGGTTGGCATCCCATGTGGTGTTAGTCTTTAGAGGACTCGGTGGCCTCTAAAGCTCCACGAGGGCAGAAATACTCAGCTGGCGTTCGGCCGGCTCGAGATCCAGGCACCGGAGGCAAGCGAACGTGTCCTTTACGAGGGGCAATGACAAAGAAAGGATGGATGCGAAGGAGAGGGAAAAGTACAATACGGGGGATACATATCAGATCAGACCCAACTGTACAGATTGATCACAAGAAATTCTGCATAAATTAGGGTTGGGTGGTGAGCTGCCCAGGAATGGCAGCTCTTGTTTCAGCTCCCAATCTAAAGATATGTAAGCGGCGCGTCGTGTCGCGTTTGTTGACTTCCAAGAATACTATCGCACCATACTACTGTGTCTAACCAACAGGTCTGCGCAGAGGCGCTTCATCGCTATAGTATCAACTAGGGGATTTTCCACGTCGCATAACCCATTCATTCAGAACAATGATACCAGATGATGGCGCTCCGGCGGATGCGACTTCATTACAGCTCGATCGCGAAATCTCAGATGTCCAGGCGCAGAGTCTGTACCGATCCTACTCCTCCCAACGACACATACTAACATGGCTCAGTTGCATCACTGAAGGCAGAACGGAGTCTGCAAGTGACAAATATCCTCTCCGCCCGAACGTCCCAATCCATTCTCAACCGCCTCCGAGCACCCGATCCCTCTTCGAAAAGCAAAGCTCCCACAGCGCTGCCCACCGACTCCAATCCTCTAGAGGCCACGCTTTTGCTAAATTCGAGCAAACAAGCAGCCCGTAACCAAGAATGCCTCTATCGGTATGGCGCTGGCATCACCTCCTTCACAGTCCAAGACCCGGACCCGAACGCGGTAGATGGTGGCAACATTCTGGGACTTCGAATCGACGTTGGTAGTACTGGGAAGTTCATTCGGCCATACTATATCATGCTCAATAAACCGTACCCCTCGTCGAGTCTCCTGCGTGTCCATCGGCATACAGTACCTCCCTCCATCCCGCTCTCGGCCCTTGCAGCAAGATATTTACCAGCTCCAAAGGTCTCAGGATCCGAGGTGGTAAAAGAGAAGAAGCAAGACCTGTTGCGGTTTGCACGCAGTTTAAGAAAAGAAGTGGTGGCATATCATAATCGCATGACGGCCATCAAGCGACTAAGGAAGGACTTCAAGCTAGATGAGAGGCAGTCAATTAAAGGTAAAGAAAGGGAGAGGGTCATTTCAGATATCTGCGCGGCGGATGCGGAGATCAAGCATGTTAAGATCGATTGGGTCGATGGTAGAGTCGGGAGGTGCTTAGTGGATGATAAAGGCAAGTTGCTCAAGTGTGCTATTCTGGGGGAGGATGGGCGGGATAGAGAGACCGAGAGAAAAATTATGGGCGGGGATCAGAGGATTGAGGGTATTGGGAGGAGGTTAATGGAGGGTATTTACTGAGGAATTGGTGCTGGGGACTATGTGAGCTGGAGGAAAGGTGTTAGGAGTTCTTGTTGCTAGATACCCCTGTTTGGTTTGGTGATGAAATGCGAGAACGTTCACCCAAGCCCCTAGTGGAGCAAGTTAAAGATCCATATGTAACAGCAAGTGATGTTAGCGTTTCTGCCAAAAGACGAATAATTCAGATTGCAGCATTTAAGATCTGCTTTCTTGTAATATGTCGAGCATCGAATTCGAACTTGGTATGCCCATGGGATGGGTTATGGCTTACGGCTTTCTACTTCCTCATGGCCATACATGCGACAACCAACAAGTGATCAGTACTCTGCAATATATCTCTCATTCAGTGTTTCATCTAGTCTTTCGGAGGCGCACCTCAACAGACAGGAGCTGCCACGGTAGCACTTGGTGTCGTTGCATACAGAGTGCTTAAAAAGATTTTAACAACAGATCCGGCCAGAATCATCCCATACATGCTCTATCAACCGTTATAGGGGTATACTCGATTCGTAGTGTATAGACTGCAAGGCGCTCACTCACTTTAGCCGTCGAGGTCCAAATGGCCCACGATAGTTAAATGAGCATGCTACGCACTTAAATATTTGCTAGAACCACTCCCTCCTCTCGGTGCCTAGCCCTTAGAACAGATTGACTCTTGTCTTGATCCTTTTACCATGAATGGAATACACGCAGTGGCAATTGCCAGGCTGAAGAAAAAAGAATATTCTGGCAGTCTGAATGACTGCAGAACTTGCTGCGAGCAAGCCTGGCTTCATTGTTAACACGTTAAACAACAGCATTTGTGACATACTAGCGCCGTGCATTTGTTAATCCTTTCCAACTCACTTCTCTGCCACTCTGGCTTTGAAAAATATCCTGCACGTGTTGTGTTATTGCTTCGTCGAATTGTCCGTATGAAGGCGATTTTTTGGTAACCCATTCGATCTGCTGCCAATCTGTGTTATCTTTCTCTTTCACTCGAAAACTTTATACAGGGATACCTCATTATGAAGCTTTCCTTCGAATGAGCTTAATTACGCTTATAACGAAGTTTCCCTCCAGCAAGAAGCTAAAAGACTTCCTAATATTTTGCCCTGGTTATTGCAGTTCAAAGCTCTGTGGGAAGTAACGTGCATAATTTCAATTGAAGATCCCAACTTCTAGCACTCAAAGTGTCGAAGAAGTAATTTCACCTATGGCTGTGCTATACTGCTAAAGATTCTTCTATTGATTGATTGACCCCGAAGTTGCCGTGCTTGAGCAGCGCGCGGGCCTGGGGAGCATTCCGACAGGGGCTCAAAAATGGGGCTATCGTTATCTTCACCACGCCCACTGCAATCAATTCTCATTTCCAGCCGGTGGCTCTCCACAAATCTCATCTAGGAACAATTTTCCTTTGTAAGGTTCACATGGTACGGTACTGTATGTAAAGTGCAAATCATGTAGCCTGCAAGTGTACTAATCCATCCATCTTTGGCCAGAAGCTTAGACTTGTCCTTGAAATCCTAACCGCCAATGCAACTAGTACCTTTAGGCAAGTACACTAAGTAATAAGACAAGTAAGTTACTATGTTTAGTTTTTTTATAAGACGACTTACGTATCTGTCTAGCCTAGATGTTGTAGCCTGCTAGGCAGATATTAGGACTAAGATAATACCTTCAAATTATTAGCAGCTACCCTATATAGACTATAGTGCGCTAAATTCATAGGCTACTACGTCTGTGATTTCTATAAAAACTATAGTTAACTAAGAGGTACTAGATACTAAGCTTTTAAGGTTGCCAGAACAACATTTTTTTCAGCTCTTATAGTACTGCTAAGCCTCTATAACTCCTTTTCCACTTGTTACCTTTAGACTAGAGGGGCGGGGGTTGTATACAAGTAGAATAACTTATGTTAATATTAGCTTCCTTTTAGTCATCCAAATCACCAAAGTAACAATAACAGCACCAACCGTGTTTCTCGCCTAAAGCCCTAGGCTTGTAAGCTAAGTTTCAATTAACGCAAAGGTAGACTTACATTAAAACTGCTGAAGCAAGTACAAGGAGAACCACAGCTATGATTTGCATGTTAAAGAAAGAGAGATAGAAAATATTGTGTAGAGATCTGTCCAAGGTTGGTTAGAGGTAAGTACAGATACTTTTCACATAGATTTACACTAATATTAACTATATAAGAAATCGATTCAAAGGCCTACTTGAGGATTCCTCGGAAGGAAACCACGAGAGTGCTGCCTCTCTTGTATGAAGGTATAATGACTTCAAGTCTACTGTATCCAACATAAGGATTCCGCAACGAGGAACAGTTTATAATCTTGGGTCCTTACCGAGGACTTGAAGTGGAATAGTGGCTCGGTTACTCCGTGTAGAATTAGAATCATACCAGTATCCCCATGATTTCAAAGTGGATTTGGCACGAGGGTATAAATTAGCGAAATAGTCACAATAACGCTCGGCTATACCTCGACTATACTTTGTTCGGGTTTCAAAGCTCAAGAATCGTCTGCATGTATTAAATCTGGGAGGGAGTCATATCGAAATGCAAATAAGTATTGGGGAACGCGGATCCCGACGCTACTTATTGCTAGGTTTGGACCCACGATCATAAAATGTTGCTCGTTGTGAAATCCCGGTGAGAGGAACCA
Source organism: Pezicula carpinea (assembly GCA_026119845.1). NCBI lineage: Eukaryota > Fungi > Ascomycota > Leotiomycetes > Helotiales > Dermateaceae > Pezicula > Pezicula carpinea. The sequence continues at coordinate 612,757 of JALRMK010000011.1, read as the reverse complement.
ACCGGTGTACCTGCGTTCACGCCCACTCTTCAGTTGCCGGATATCGCCTGGAAACGATGGTCGTTATCTGATTTGTTTACCTTTTGACATGACCACTTTACCCAGAAGCCAAGGGAGCAGCGATAAGGAAATATCATTTTCCTGGGAGCAACTGGGGACAATACCTAATCGTGTGGCACACCATAAGCACCGATATTGCGTTGCCAGGCGTTACCCACAACTCGCGGTAAGATCTCCATTGCTTAGAGCATATTCCGCAAGCCTATAAAGGTTATCTTGGTTCCATTTCCCCTTCTGCCTGCTCACACTTCCTGCTGCTCATTTTCTTCATCTGTCATTATGAAGCTTCTCCAATACGTGTCGCCTTTACTGGCGGTTGCGTCCGTTGCCTCAGCATTCCCTGCTTCAAAGCACAAAGCACCACGGGATGACAAGAAGTACATAATTTTGGACAACGACTGGTCTTCGGCTGGGTTTATTCCATTCCTGATTGCTCTCGATGCTGGTTATGAAGTGTTGGGCCTTGCATCAGGTATTTTACTTAACCCTCTTCTACCTGAAGGAAGCATCGCTAACAGACTTACTAGACACAGCAAACAGCTGGCAGTACCAACTAGCGTTACATGCTATAGCGACCCTTGAGATTGGAAACCTAAGCAGCTGTATTCCAGTGGTTCCAGGGTCGACCTATCCATTATTGAACACGCCTACTAAGTTCCAAGCTTGGGAAGCTGTCCACGGTAACCTCGCTTGGCAGGGAGCCTTCGCTCCTTACAATGCCACTGCCGAAGCACTTGGAGCCGATCCTACATCCGGTGATGACCCCAACCGGGTCGTTGAAGGAGCTTTCGTTGAAGGCTTTCCCCCAACTTCTTTGATCCAAGGATTGGAAGACAGCCAAAGTGCTGCAGCTTTTATGATCGAGATGGTCCACAAATACCCGGGCCAAGTATCTATCTGTGAGTTATAAATGCTTCTCCAAGTCGATTCATACTAATCATCTCGGCAGATTCGGGAGGAGCATTAACAAACATCGCCTTGGCCGTGCGAGCAGATGACAAATTTGCGTCCCTCGCAAAGGAACTTGTAATTATGGGTGGTTACATCGATGTGAACCTTTTGCAAGTCAGCGGCAGCGTAAACCAGAATGATATCAATTCTGATATCAACCTGATGATCGATCCCGAAGCTGCCAAGATTGCATTCACCGCCGACTTTCCCAGTATTGTTTTTGCAGGCAACGTCGCCAACCAAGTCCTGTCTTCGCAAGAATTTCTGGATGAGGTTTACGAAGTCAAGAACCCCTACTCAGAGTTGATGTACAATCACTATGGCACCATCTTCCCATTTTGGGATGAAACGGCCGCAGCTATTTTGGTGGACCCTTCCATCATCACCAATTCGACCACTTGTAAGTTTTCACTGCAACTTTTATGTAGAAGTCGAAGTGCTGATTCTTTTTTAGTCTACGTTGATGTTGATACCGCTTATGGCTCTCCATCATACGGTAACATCCATGCGTATCAGTCGGCTCTTATGCCTCCTGGACTCAGGAATGTTACCTATGTATACTCGATTGACGCGGACAAGTTACATTCTATGATCAAAAGATCTGTGCAATATCCTCGCAACTGTTCTACCATGGGAATGGCCCTGTAATTTAATAAGATGGTTAAAGGGTTTAATAATAATGATTATTTGGTGTGGCAGATTCAAGAAGAGGATACAAATCTTTGAATCCTGTAAAAGCTGCTCCGCAATTCTAAAGCTGATTTTAAGAAGGGTCTAGTGAAGTGGACAACAGGCAATAACTGCACTATATTATAGCCATTTGCACAACTTTGACGGTTTTAGATAATAATAAAACCAGTGCTTCAGGCCTACAATGACGGTTATGCCATGGGATTCAGACTAGCCTCTTCTCAGCCAACCTACATGTGGCGAATGCAGTCTCGATCGTCACCTCACTGACGTCATGAGGAAACAAGAACCACTGAATATTCATCGCAGGATTTCACCTTTTTGCTCTATCGCAAAGGTCGTTGTTTTCCATACCGAAACATCGCAGTCAAATACACTCTTGAAGATACCCCAAACGGAAACCTCCCGACGACGCAATGGCAGATACTCACGGCAATGCATTCATGGGCGACCCGCCCCCATATGAAGCTGTTTCTTCCGGACCTCCTCCCAAGATCAGAAATGGAATCCCGCATCAATCACGCCGGTCAATGGAAGACGAAGGAAGAGAGCTGCCACCAGGATGGATACGCCAATACGATTCACAAGAGCATCATCAATTCTTCGTCGACACGAACTCCAACCCTCCTCGCAGTATCTGGCAGCATCCTTACGATGACGCAACCTACATGTCCAGTCTGTCACCAGAAGAGCGCGCCAGAATCCAAGGTCTTCATCGAGTTCCCACTGAGCAAGACATCGAAGCGGAGAGCAGTGACGACGATACCCATCATGAGAAACGTTTACCACCACGTGATCAATCCGAACAAATTGGTGGCGTCCACAAGTTCGGCCGGAAGATGAAAGACAAACTCACGCATTCTACGCACCAGGAACGAGAGGTTAAGCGTGAGCAACGGGCACGTGAAGAGCAGCAGGTGTATGAGCGACACCAGGCTTATCGGAGGGCTATGGCTCGTGCTTTGGAGACTGGAGAGCCGCAGCTTATTGGGAAGGATAAGAGTGGACGTGATGTGTATATCGAGAGCCCTTTTGGACAGGGTCGTGGAAGTTATGGTGGAAATGGCTATGGGTATAATCCTTACAGTCGGGGTCTGTATGCCAACCAGAATCCGATGTTTCTTAGGCCGCAGCAGCCATATTCGAGACCGTATGGTGGTGGATATGGTGGTGGTTATGGTCTGCCTTTGGGTCTGGGTCTTGGTGGTGGGTTGATGATGGGAAGTTTACTGTTTTGATGGAGTAGCAAGTTCTTATATGATAGCTATGAATTTCAAAATAAGCGATGTGCTTGAATTATAGCCCTTTACTGAATGATTGCCAGGTACACAAAAGTGCCAAGAGCTGAACATCACACCTGGAGGAAACAACTTCTAGCTAGAAGTTTGCGGCCGTCAAGGATTCCTCATCTATTTCAATTGTCTGTTATATAATTACAAGTGTAAACAGGCGTAGCCTAATATGCAGGGACCGCAAAGTTATGAGGTCAAAGTTTGACCAATCCTCGATCAAAAGACCTCCAAATCTACACAAATCCTGGCTATTTAATTATCGTTTCATAACATATATTCCATAGGCTGTCTCTTTACAATTCAAGCAGTGGGGTGGGTATCGAGATTAAAGACTCTTGCTTCATATTCCAAGTGCTCATCCCTGCAAGAGCTTTTGTTTCGATTGGGAGCCCACAATTCCACTGTTGGAAACGAAGACGGCATGCGAGGATAGTTCCTTTCCAGTTTGAAAACAATGTAGCATATTTGAAGATTTAGAAAGGCATTAGTTCTGGTCCTCTATAACACCGCCGAAGCATACTCGCCGCTCAGTAAGAAGGTCGTGGTCGAGCTATGCCACTCCAGAAAAGAAGGAGAACTCGACTTCCAAATAAATGCACTCAAGCTAATCAAACCTCGTTTCTCCTTTACTGCATTCAAAAAGATATCCAAGTCAGCGCTTTATTATTTCAAAAGGTCTCAACATCAAAAAAGCTACGTTCTCCACGTAAGTTATGCTCCACTTTGCCTCCTCAGTTCATCCGAGCCCCAAAATTCTAAGGTGCATATTCCCAGATAAGGACATGAACTCTAACAAGGAACAAGGCATTGTGGCGGAGTGGTTAACGCGATAGACTAGAAATCTATTTCTTTCGGGAGCGTAGGTTCAAATCCTGCCAATGTCGTCTTCATACTATTCTTTTGCCGTTCAGCTCTATAATGGATTTCCTGGGTGGTTTCCTTTTAGATGTTGATACTTCTCAGGTGCTTGTTTCTATACCTCTGAGAAATTATAGCTTTTATCAATGATTGTTTTCAGCTCGATACAGACAGAGTCTGGAACCGGTGGTTATTTGAGCTGGACACTCAAGTCTCTTTTTTCATGCAATAAAGGTACAAGCAAAAATAGGTTGTGGAAACTCGCTACTTTTGCTGGTGCAGACCCGCACTTAGTATTTTTTCTCGCTTCGTGTCCAACAGGTGCTTCTCGCCGCGGTTTCTACAACCAAAGTCTGAGTGAACTGCACCCGAGGCATGACTGGATTTTTTACTCTTCTCATTGTTGTACTGTTAGATTTGCTAGTGGTTGTGCATTCTGCTGAATTATGAGCTTACTTTGAGTCACTTCTTTTCCATGATGATCTAATGATGGACAAAATAACTTGAAGGTCGAAAACTTTGCTTGATAATTCCATGTGACTTTGAAATTCAAGATGCTTTCTATTTCCCACAAATCAATATGTTACTTGAAGATATCTAATGATAATCCCGTCATCAAAACAGCTTAAAAAGTGAAGCTTGGTCTTATGGTCTAGTGGTATGATTCTCGCTTAGGGATTACTCTAAGTTCAATTTGCGAGAGGCCCCGCGTTCGAATCGCGGTAAGACCCTTCTTTTTGCATTTTGTTGCAGTCATTGTGTTGTTATGGAGTATTAGCTCACTCTACTTTCAGACTCTTATCGGCTACAGGATGAACTATCTGCAGTAATTGCACCCTGTATGGGAATGGGTTCAGAGCCGCAAGCGAGAAAGGAAAAATCGAAGATATTCGCTTCGACAAGCTCGGAACTTGCATCCAAATTTTTATCGTTTTTAGCAACACCTCATGTTGTGTTTGTGTATAGTAGGCAAAACAACCAAAAAAAACTGATCGGAAGATATCTATTACCTAAGCAGCAAAATGTTGACATACTTTGCAACCGCAAAAAGAATTATTTGGGTCTTACCGCGATTCGAACGCGGGGCCTCTCGCAAATTGAACTTAGAGTAATCCCTAAGCGAGAATCATACCACTAGACCATAAGACCTGGTTGTTTGTTCTGTTTGTTGAGGTTCCTGACTAAAGAGTGATATATCAATTAGGTTGTGTGTGATGCATGTTTAGCATTGCGGCTATGGCTAAGCGATGCTTTAGGCCCCGTTGACCCATTCTAGTGACAGTATCATGTGAGGACTACCTGACACAGATGATAAACATGTAATAATTAGAAAGACTCAAGCTTACAAACTATACAGTGGCTAATATCCTTCCATTGATCAACTGATGATTCTTTACCCAATGCTGGGCCTACCTTCTCATCACCAGAGAAGCCTTTAAACTCTTGGTATCCTTGCACCTTGCACGCCTCGGAGTCTGGATCTGGCCTGGCCCTGTCTACCAAAGCTAAGCTTTATCTTAGCGTCCCCGTCTCCGATAAAGAACCTCAACCGTCACACTACCCTTACCAGCAACCATCATGTCTACTCCAGATCCTTCATATACGGTCTTCATAAGACTGCCCTTTCCACGGGGAGACTTTGTTGATCCTCCTGCAGTAAGTTGACGTTGCTTAGTTGTCTGTGAAACTGACAGTTGTAGGTGGAGTGGGATGCTGCAAAGGACAAAGCATTGTGGAAGATCCTATCAAAAGCGTCAAAGAATAGTGATATAGACTGTAAGTTCCTTATGCATTGTTGCGCATATTCTAGCTAATACACAGTAGGGGCGGAATTGTATATATATCCAAGCAATGTCTCAGACCGAACAACTGACAGTTTGCAGAGCCACCAAGTTCCAAGTTACCCTAGCCTTCCTCCTTCAACAGGCAGCATGGCTTTACGAACGCCAGCTTCTACAGGTTCGCGCACAAATGAGGAAGGTTGGCGCATCGAAAGGAGCTACTGCATCTCCGGTTCCAGGTAGTATAACTGAGTGTGGAGGCGAGGCTATGAGAAGAACTGGTTCAGGAGGTGGAGGTCAGTCGACTTGGATATGTTGGAAGGCTGAAGGCTAATACTCCACAGGCCCTCGAGTACCTTCGTCTCTCTCAATCCGCAGAGACTCGCCTATAACGAGAAATGATGCGAGTGTGCCAAATACACCCGGTCGAAGCCTGGGTACATGTCTCTCTCAAGTCACCAGCAATCAGGCGCTAACTTCAAAAGCTCCTCCATTCTCCCGAACATCCTCAAACAACACGATACAGTCCCGTCATATCCCCCAACAAAATAGTCCGAAATCCGCTCATGCAAAGCTTCCTAGGCGATCCCTTTCTCCACCAACAAAACCACGGCCAGTAGAAGCCCAAGAACCTCCAACATCACCATCGGAATCGAGTGCGTCCGACTCTTCTGATTCAGGACCACCGGCACAAAGTCGCCTTCTTCGCCGTCCTCCTCGATTCTCTCACAAGCACGGCTCGGAAGATGCGGATGATGATGATGATGGACCAGCGTTTATGCCATTTGCTCCAGTCGGTGGGGACTCGCATCCAAATCACGATCTCAATTCAACATTGAGAGGCGATCCCAGGAACATGTCGAGAAGAGGACCACCACGGAAGTCTGCCGAGCTTGGACAACAATCACAGACTTCCGATTCCTCGGCTAGTTCAACTGCACCTCTCACAAGACCTGGACCCAAGGATCTCAGTCACCGACCGAAGCCAACGGGGCCACTGTCGCCCAGGAGGACCGCAGAACTCTCGGGGAGAAGCCCCTCCGGGAAGGGCAAGGGGATCGCCAGACACGATAGCGATGGGACACCCAGCATGGGTAGCAGTTTTAGTGACCTCGATGGTATTGTTGAAGAACACCACGAATTCTGGAGCTTGACACTAACAATATATAGATGCATCGATCACTCAGAGTGCTCTGGAAGAGGCTTTAGCAAGTAATATGCAGGCTGGTGGAGGGATGGCGAGCAGGATGAGCTCCATTAGTCATGCTCTCCGAAGTAAGTATCTTTGAGAGAAAGGCCTCATGGCCTTTTAGCAGCATGATGGTCGGAATTGGCTCACAGTACCTTATGAGGGGCAAGGCGTATTAAAGGTTATAACATTTCGGGGTCTTTTTGGACGAGTTCATCTTCCAGTAAGTAATTGATGCGAAAGAAGACACCTTTTCCTTGGGAAGGGGAGCCGGGTGTGTGTGCTGTTGTACACTTGTAATAGTAGAACTTCAGTACTCTTGCGTATATCGTGCAGAGGTAACCTGCATGGGAGGAAAGGTGTAAGAAACGAAATACAACATCAACGACCAATCCGAGGCAAGGTTCCGCTCTTTTATCCAGACTACTTGTTCACAAGGACTTTTTAAGCATGAGGAACAATTGACATTACGGCCTACAATCGAGCAACCTTAGTCTTCCTGAAGACTGTTTTCGCATTAGCATCGCAGCGCCGCTGTGGCTGCCGTCGGACTTTCATGTAGTAGGATTTCTTTCAGCACACATAACAACCTATCAATCTATACGGTTCTTTTCTACGACAGCAGCTCGAGTCCCATGCTACTAGTTTTCATACCCGTCATAGGTCAAAGTAATTCGATTCGTTACATTGGTAGACGATTTGGCGCATGCGATGACAATACGGTGGCGAGAATGTTAATTATGGCATTTTGAATACAGCGTTGCTCGTGGAGCAACTGGAAAGGAAAACTGCGGACGAAATCAGCCCAGCTGAAGAACCGAAAGTGTACGAAGGGGGAATGGTGAAAAGGATGCATACTGCTGTGTTGAGACGTCATTAAGCGGCGTTTGATGCCAGTCATTGGGATACTATTATTGGCTTGTCACTGGTAATTGGAATCAGATCTCCTCCTGCATCCGTGTTGCAGGTTATGAGATGAGGTAGCCTATTCTCGAGGGCCAGCAATTCCCAGGTCACGGCATCGTGCATATTGCGCACCTCCAAGTATCGTTACCTACAAATTTTGGAATGTACATCTTCATTTGCTTTGGAAGTGCAAATATTAGCAAGTCTCACTTCCGAGCTCCTTTCAATCCGTTTACTGACAAAGTGGAGTTCTTTTAGGTTCCAGCGGTTCAAGAATATTGGTAGAGCTGTCTCCGACGATGCGTTGGTAGCTACGACCTGATATCGATGCAGCATCCCGTCTTGTCCCTCCCGATGGCGCGGTCGTTACGGCACTGTTTGCACAGCATTGGCATGACGTGAGATAGTTCGACATTCCTCGAGGTTCGTTATCATGGTTAGAAGTCACCATTGGCCCGTCTTTATCACGGGCTTCTTTCAATGACAGCAGACTTCGTCCAGGTCTCCTCGAGATCCCTTTCCAACACTCAGAATGCCAGCACAATCTGACCAAGAAAGCTCCCAGTCTGATCAATCCTCCAATACCAATCCGAACAGTGCACCCTTCACCTCCTCAGGCAACCCCCTGTCAAAGGTCCAAGTTCTCTTCATAATCATCACAATCTTTACATTTCTCCTCATCATGTCCCTCTTCTTCTGCTGGGCAAAGCGGCGAAGGGGAAGAGCGAAAGCTGAAGGGTCCTCATTTTGTGGTTCAGATGGTTCACGTACACCTTGTAAGTATCCTTACAATTTCCTGCTGAGTGAATTATGATTTATAATCTTTGAAGAATGGTAATGGCTGATTTATTGGGTTTTATAGCCAACAGTGTTGATATTGAGTTGGGTGAGCAGCCGCCGAACTTAAATGCTGTTAAGATACATGTTGGGGGTATGGGCTATAGGCACGAGGAGACCATTGACCGGGGGGTTCGGCCCCATGGATCCAAATGGTGAGGTGATGGAGCGTTCGGATGGGAATATCAGAAGGGTAGAAGTGGATGTTCAAGGGCTGGTGCTAGTGTGGAATCAAAATGAAAGCAATGTTGTAATTTCTCTTGATAGAAGAGCAAAGTTTCTTTGGGAGAAGTCAAGAAGAGAGCCTGTGGCACCACTTCTTCAACCTCACTAGAGATTTAGGCAGCTTGTGTAAGGAAGGTGAAGGTAATGGATATGGCCTCGCGCAAGTTGACAGTATGTATATTACCCTCATTGAAAATGTCGAGATATCGAGTCTTATCCAAGGTGACTCCCTAAATAATCTGACTACTTTAATCAGACACATAGGAAACTTACAAATTAAATTCATAGACTTCGACAAGTGATCGAGTTCTTGTATTTAGGTTTACAAGGTAAACCACGACGGTACAAATCAGGCGACCATGTATCTTGTGAAGGCAGAACTGTTAGGCCTATTCCTAAGCGTCTTACTTATGCACCTATCACAATAAACTCTACTTTAGACGAGAAGGTTTTGATTTAAAGGTGAAGTGTTGTGTTGCAGAATTCGAATAGCTATAGTGAAGTGCCAGACACTACTGTAGATCGAGCTCTCTCTAAAGTAAGACTGTTTATTCACTTACAACTACCTGCCCTAGATAGCCAGCATCTAGTCAGCACCAAACTGGGTTCCCTACACAGGTAAAACTCAAACCACCTTTCGCTAACTTATCTCAGTAGGAAGTTTAAGACCTATACTAAAGTTAAACTTATATTTTAAGTACTTCTAATAACAATCTTTTAGACGTATTCTCTTCTACCTCTAACTCTGAACTAACCCTAATCCTAGAACCCATGTTGTAAGGAAATATATATCTTTTTAAAGGTAGTTATACTACTGTCTTGAAACGCCTAAACAAAACTTTGAACGGCGTAGTGCTTGTGATTTAACATATCTTTGAATCCTAGTTGGTTTTAAGAAAGTGAATATGCGTTACTGGCACGTAAAGAAATTTAAAAGAGAATGTGAGATCACTACATAGCGAGTTATGTCTGTGTATCAATTTTTTAACTCCACTTTATGTTGGACCAGAATTAGAAGGGCAGGTGGAATATCAGGCTTAAGATTCATAACGTATGGCCGTTATCAACAACGGCATTGGGTATTCATGAAGTCCTGTAAACCATGCATCCGTTTCAATATGCATCCGACCAAGCAATCTCAAATTACCGAGATGAACTTGGCAATGGAGCATTTCAACACAAATTTGCTCATAAAGTCATCAAAGAAACCATCCCACATCATCACAGTCATGAACTCCTCCCACTAACAAACTTAACCTCGTCAACCTGCCTTCTCAAGCAAAGCTGCTCACAAAATTTACCCCATTCACCCCTCGTGCCTTCTGCCACGGCCCTCTTCAAGTCAATCCCATACCGGCTCCTATATTCCTTCTTGACCGCCTCGAAATGTGGGCGGTCCCAATGATACCTCACTAATCGGGAAATAAGAAGTTCTGTGCGAATAGAGTCGGACTTGGAGAGGGAAAGTGCGTGGTGTAGAAGGAGAGCATCGCGGACTGGCTTGTTGATAACACCATTAAGAATGTGTGCAAGAACTTCGCCCTGAAAGATTGTTAGCATAGTAATGGGGATTTAGAGTGGGAAAGGGACTTACAACAAGGTTCCCAGACTTTTTGAGCATCTCACGAGCAAAGTTCGCTCGGTAAGTACTCTCGTACAATCTCAATATCTCCCTCAAATGGCTATCGCTCCTCACAACAACAATGTTGATCATCGCAGTCTCTCCACCCTTCTCAGATTTGACAGCCTTGTGCAGGTCCCTTACATCTTCCTCCACCAGGCGCCTGTCAACAGGATAACCCGGTCGCTCCTCCATCTTCTTCTCCTCCAAGACCAGCATAACGGCTTTCTTGAACTTGTCCTCCTTCAATTCAGTCTTCATGCACTTAGTCAAGCTGTCGCTATACTTTTTATCCGAGAAACCGTCTTTGATCTCTCGGATTTCTCCATTGGTGCGGCCCATTAAAGATTCAATCAGCAGTTCTCGCCGAGACTTTTCGCCCTGGTACCAGAAGTTTGCCCAGTAGGCTTCACTCTCCCACTTTCCTAACGCACATGCATAGCAAGCCTTCATAAGCGAAGGATCCTCTTCCTTCAGACGCATCTTAATGTGCTTTGCAATATTGACACCCTTATTTTCTGATCCGGTCTTGACAATACGTTTGTATTCCACTCGGAGGTCTAGCACTTGCTCGTGAGTCAGTGAAGGCAGGATTTCTATCAAAGGTCCGGTATCTGGTGCGCGCTTCTCGCCTTTCAGGGCTTTAGCCAAGACCATTGCCTCTTCCTCTGGATCATGGAATCGTGCGCTTCGCTTCTTCTTTCCTCTGCCTCCCCGTTCATCATCTGATGTCAGTGGCGAGATGGCCTCAACGACTTGTAAGTCGGAATGGTGGGCTATCATGAGAGGTGATGGCATGGGCGATATAGATTGGTAGGTTCCATGGTACGATTCCAGAAGTGGAGAGCCCGGAGCATTTGCAAGGCTGAGAGAGGCGCCTCCGTGATGTGCTGTTGATACCGAGAGCGAATGCATTCTTGGTGCCAAACCGCCAGGTGGAGAAGAGTCACGTCGATGTCGAGATCCAGGCTCGACATTCACAATCTGTGATTTCGAGGAGCGCGCAGAATCTCCGGCATAGCTGTTATGGCGAGAATGTGACCTAGACTCATAGGGCTGTTGGTGTGAGGGTTCAGGTCGCGGATACACTTTGTCACGTTCACTACGACTCGAGTAGGTGATTGTCTCTTGCGGAGCAGCATATTGCCATGGCTTCGGATCTGCATAAGAGCGTGCGGCTGCCGCGATGTCAGGCGGGGGTTCACCATATGCCAATGGATCAGGCTTGCTGTAGGAAGGTTGAGAATATCGTCCACGAGAAGGAGAGGGAGAGCGGCTTTTATGGTTAATGTCGATACCGCCATGGAGATGTGCGGTGTTCAAACCACCCGAGAGGTGAAAAGAGGAACCTCTCTCCCGTTTCTGCTTTTCTTCTTCGTAGATTAGTTCGCGTTCCCGCTTTGCAATCTCCAGTTCGATTTCCCTCTCTCTGTCCTTCCCCCTCTCGCGATCGTACTTATAACCATCGGCTTCGGTGTACCTAGATGGAGGCGAGTCGTCTCTTTGATATTTATCCTTTTGATTATACTTCGACCCCTTCTCAGCATAGTAGTCCTTCTCTCTGCCACCGCCATATTTGACCCTCGCATCGTCCTCCTCCACATAGCTGCCAGGCATTGGAGACGTAGAGCGGTATTTGGAAGAGCTCGAAACATATCGAGGATCGCGAGGGTCTCCAAGTGTCTCTCGTGCGTCTCTTGCATCGCGATAGTCTCGTGGCTCAGCTTGTACAACATCAGGTCTCCTACTACTTTTCCTCGTCGTCTCTTCCTCGTATTCATATCTGCCGTCTCTGTTATCGTATCTGCTTGTAGGCGGACTTGGTGCTCGTTCGACCACTCGCGCTCTGGAGCGCTCCCGTTCGTCAACGCGTGAACGAGACCGCTCACGTCCAGGAGACTTGGAGCGACCCCTCCGATGAGAGTCTCGCGGGGCGAGAGACATTGTTGCTGCGGGGCACTGTATTGCTGGGATCGGGTCAGGGCCAGGTCGAGTCGGGTACTCGTCGCTGTCGTGCAAAGCGTCCTCTGTAACCGGGTTAATTGAAGGAGAGGGAGAGAGCGTATGGAAGAGGGAAGAGAAGAGTCAGCGGAAGGATCTAGGATTTTAGGAATTATTGAGCTGACGGCCCTGGTGGCTGCAGCGGGGCATGCAGCTCGCCCATCCATGCCTTGGGGGCGGCGGTTGCACAACACCTGCTGAGGCTCCTGAGTGCTCCCTACCCAAGCGCATAGTTCCAAGTCGTTGAAACACGACTGACGAGCTATCCACGCACCATTAAGTTGGGGGCGTGCTCTGGCATGTGACGCTGTTGGATTATGCCCTGCATTCTATTCGCAAGTATCCT
>JALRMK010000119.1:0-24868 GCA_026119845.1 Pezicula carpinea | reverse complement strand
TAAGTTTAAGATAACTCTTAACTATAGCCTTAGCTAGTTAGTAAAGAACAGGATAAAGAGTATAAAATCAAGGAGATTTAAGATAAAAAGCTTATATAACATAAGAAATAGTTCCTAGTTAAATAGGTAGGGTATATATAAACAACATAGGAGCTAGAGAACGCCTTAGGAGAGATAATTACTCTAGACCGCTAGGAAGAGAGAGCTATAAAACAGAGACCAGTTAATTAAGGACCTTGTACAAGGAGAAGGAGAGGAGGGGGGTAATATAGCGGGTTACACCTGATATTCTATGCTTGGCGTTACTACGCCTACGCACGTGACTTCGCGTATAGTTAGATAATATAGACCACGTGATATAAAGATAAAAGTTTTCCTTTCTCCTTAGAACTTCCTTTCTTCTTTAGTTAATTCTTCTTATAATATAAACGAGCTATTATACTATATACTTTACATTCGCCCCGTGACAAGTTATCTCTTCTTGTTAAAGGTCTCTACATTAAGTATAGAGCGAGCTAGCTCGCTTCTATATTTATCTACTAAGCTTTAACTAGTATAGAGCTAATCTTCTTAACTAGGCTAACTCTCTTATAATACTCTAGAACATTATAAGAGATAATTATAACAAGTAGAGTAAGCTATTATAGTCTTAGATATAGTATATAGTGTATAGGGGTCTACTCTACTAATATAATCGTGTAATAACTTATTTAAGACGTCTAACGTTAAAGCTTCTTATTTAGTAAGCTATAAGTATAGGACTATCTTAGTATAGTAATTATAATTAGTGTTATAGTATTCTCTAGGACTAAATAGACAAGTAAGAGGTTATAAGTTAATAGTAATCTCTACTTTACTAGAAAAGACTATATTAGACTCTATACTTCTAATATAAAGACTACTGTCGCTAATTTTAGAATTATAGGTATTTAGCTTATTATCTTCTAGTAGAGTAACTATCTATAATATACTAAAGGAAATTAGAGTCACGACTATAATAGATTTTATAGGTATACTTATATATACTACTATCTAAACTATCCTCTAATGCTAACATATTATAAGCTAGGCTTAGGTAAGCTATTATAAAGCTCTCGCTCTATAGTGTAGTATATAGAAATTATTTAATTATAAGAATATTATATTCGTTATTATTATTATTATTATTTATACTATTATTACTATTATAAACAATATTAGTATCTATATAAATTTTAGTTAACCTATAGTTACTATATACTAAATATCTTAATCTTAAAACATACCTTAAGTTCTAGGACTATAAACTCTATTATTAACTACTACCACTACTAGTTAGAGACTATTAAGTATAGTATCACTCGATTTATTATACTAGATACTATCAAGGATTCTAGATTACTTTATAGTAGGTTTATAATATGTTATTACACTTTTAGAGCGTAGAGTATTAAGTATATATTTATAAGAGATAAAAGTAGCTATCCTAAGTGTATAGAAATAATTTAAAATATTTAAGAAACTCTCTACTTACTTCTAGCTCTATAAGTAAGCTATAGAGGGTATAGTAGAAATAGAGAGATTAGAGGGTTTATATAGAATTCTTATATCGTCCTTATAGAGTTAAAAGACGTTCTATAGCTTCTAGTATATACCTACTATTTTATACTTCTCTTTCTTTAAAAGCTCTCTACGTCTAAAAGTCTTAGTAATAACTCTATAGCTCCTACGTAGAGGTTTACTACTAGGAAGACCTTAACATAGTTAATCCTACACTCTTAAACTAGAGTATACCTATCTATAACTACTATCTCTATCTTATTATATACTATAAGTAGTTAATCTTAGTAAGATCTCTCGATTGTTAATAATACTATAAAAATGTTAAGGAGAGAGAAGTAGTAGTCTTATTAAGAGAGAAGGTGTATAACCTTAGATACTGTCTTAACTACGTACTTAAAGACTTTAAGAAGACTAATATATTCTCTGTCTATCTATTATCTAGTGTCTTAGCTTTTAAGTATATAGCTAGTGTCTCTATCTAGGAAATCTAAGTTAAGGTTTAAGAGGAGTATTATATAATCCTACCGCCTAAAGTTAGCCTACATCTATATAATTAGAGTGAATATAAAATATATCTTAGTAGAAGGAAATAGTCTACCTAGAAGTTATTACTATACTATCTAATTTTAACTTATAGAGTATAGCTAGGTAGAAGTCTAACTACGTCGTCGTGAGGTATTTCTACGACTAGCTATATATAGCTATATATACTAGCTTAACCTATAAAATCTTATTCTCTAGAGGTACTACTTATAAGAGATAGTAATAGTATAATAACAAGGTAGATTATAAGAAGAGCTTAGAACTTAGCTAATATAAGGTAGGCTTATAAAGAGGAATAAAGTTATAGTAGCGGCTTTAAAGCTAAGGGAGATAACTATAGATAGTGAATAAAGCTACTTAGTAACGTTACTAGCGTAGCTAGTTAGAGATAACGTTAGACTTATATAGGATCTAGGTAGATAAGCTAATTCACGTATATAGAGCGAGACGCTAAGTATTATAAGAGGGATATAGGAGGTAGAAATTAGGAGTTTAGAAAGAAAAGAAGATATAGAAAGAAGAGAGAGTTATTAAGTAGTATAACGTCTTCTTATACTCTATTAAAGTAGTGACTAACTTATATACACACCTTGTCTAATATAATATATATAGTTTTCTAAAGTAGGTTTACTATTCAGTTATTTAATCTATTTAATAAGTAGACAGTAAACTAACTACTATTTTTAGCTACTTTTATTACTATTTTCTATAGCTAATTTATTAAAACCTTACACTACTTTAACACTGTTATACCTACTTCCTAAGGTGTTATAAGCTACCTACTACCGTAGGTACACCTAAATAAGAACACCTAAATAGAAGTAGGTAGATCTAATTAAAATATCTACTATATCCTCTCACTCTTATACTTACCTCTACTAGACTATAAAGTAGGTAGTAGAAAATGTGTAGCTAGAAATAGATGCCCTCTATCCTCTAGTTATTTATAACTTATAGTCGTTATACTTATTCTACTAACACTAGTTATCTCTTCTCTTTTTCTCTCTCTTCTCTAGCTCTTATCCTCTTTTAATCTCCTACTCTCTTTAATACCTTCTTCTCTTTAGTATAG
This sequence comes from Pezicula carpinea, assembly GCA_026119845.1. Classification (NCBI taxonomy): domain Eukaryota; kingdom Fungi; phylum Ascomycota; class Leotiomycetes; order Helotiales; family Dermateaceae; genus Pezicula; species Pezicula carpinea. Next base: position 21,711 of record JALRMK010000119.1, on the reverse strand, counting down.
TCCTATAACTAGCTTACTCCTTCTATATAGATTATAACGATATATAATGTTAATCGCTATTATATTTAGACGACGACGATAACGATAATAGTAATAGGTTAAACGTTAAGAGCTACTTTAATAGAGAGGATAAACAAGAGAAAACCAATACTAACACTAACCTAACAGACGTTAATACTAATATTAAAGGAGGTAATAGGATAGATCTAGTATAGATTACTAGAGAGGGTAATACCTATCTACTAGAGTACTATCTTAATTAAGAGAATAACCTAGACGAATCTAGGGACAAAGATAAAGACTATAGTAACAATAGTATCCTCCTTCTTAATATAATTAAGAGATAGTTTAATTAGTATATTATCTTTTCCTCTTTCTCCTATAGCTTCTAACGTTATCTAATCACTAATTAATATCTTTTCTAGGTATTATAAGTATATAAAGAAGAATCCTATCTAGGTGATATAGTTAATTTCCTACTATACTCTTAAAGTCTTTTTTAAGTAGATATTAAATAAACACTATAATAAAGGTAGAAGAAAGGTTATAGGTATAGAGTTAACTAGTACCCTTAGAATATACTAGAAAGTCTTCTAGCTTGTATATAAAAGAGTAATTAGTGAGAAGATCTAGGGTAAGATTAACTATAAAATATATTAGATAAGTAGAGTGTTCTATCCTACGTATCTAATTCTATCCTTATTACTATAGACTGTAGGCTTATAACTTTATATTCTTTCTCTCTAGGTACTAAGAAAGCTAGTAAAGAAATATAATCTAATGATAAAGAAGTATAAGAAGGCTATAATATATATCGAGGATCTCTTATAGAATATCTAGACTAACTTAACTACTACGAAGAAGAGATATACATATAGCTAGTACTATATAGAGACTATCCTCTTTTAACTACTAGGTATATTCTCTAGGAACTAACCCTTAGCACTTCTTAGCCTTTACTATAGCTATATTATTATAACCTTACTTTATAACCCTAATAGTAGACTCTATTAAATCTTAATTAAGTTTATATATAAGTTTATAAAGTAGTATCTTGGTATAAAGAATATATAAGTCTTATCTATCCCTATTTTAATAATAACTACTAGGTTTTACTATACACTATATTGCTTACAAAGAAGCTAGGAACACGTTTCTACTCTCTAAGATAATCTTTAATCTATCCCTACTCCTTAGCCTATATATTATCCTACTTAGCCTTGTTTTTACTAATATAACTTTTTTAGCCCTAAGTCTTACTTCTACTAACAAGATTAGCTAGTTAGACATTTAGGCTAGCTATAAATAGCTACTATTATACCTAAAACTAGAACTAGCTAATATCTCTATTTTCTAAAAGTATATTAAGACACTATATAGTTAAGAGATCTTACCTAGCTAGCTACTACTATACTTAACATTCTTAGCCTTTATAAAGACTCTTAGCGTGCTTATAGGAATTTTAATACCTATATACCTATATAGTCTCTAGTATAGTATAGGTAACACCTTTAACTAGCTATATATGTTATAATAAAACTTCTTTCTAGGTGTCTCTATGTTAAAGACTAACACGTAAGTATTATATATAGTATAACTATAAGCTATTATATACTTAGTCTTTCTCTAAAGATAGAAGAGATAGTTAATATTTAACTTTAAAGTTTACTAGTAGTAATTATTATATGTTAAGTATTCTACGTAGACACTAGATAAACACTTTATAGATACTATATAGATTAGCTATACTACGACATTAACTTAACTCTAAGGGCTAAGAAGTTATACTAATAGTTATATATTAGATACTTTAAGATTTAGAGAATAGATAATGTTTAAAAGTTATAGGTTGTCATTCTAAGACAGGGCTCTAGAGAGACCTATAAGACACTAAGGTTCTTAACTATCTTAATAAACTACTAGTTATTATAAGTAGGAGACTTATATCTAAGGTCGACTATTTAAGAGTCTTAATAGGAGCTTCTTACCGAAGATAGCTATGATTAACTACTCTTAAAACTAAGTGAGTTATAAGAAAGATAGTTTTTTACGTCTATTAGAGTCTTCTAATAAGCTTAAGTTAGATATACATCTGTCTATTTTTTATACTACTTTATTAAACTATGTTATAACGAAAGAGTTAGTCTTGATATTTAGAGAATCATTATTAATTTAGATAGACTATATAGCTTAGAGTGAAATTAGTATTCTCTACTTAAATAGTTAAGAATATATAGACAGTTTACCTTAGATATTAGTTATAGAGTCTCTCTAAAGCTTTATTTATAAGTGTCTACTCTTGTCTCTACTATTTACGTTACTCTCTTTTAGAATATAACACTCTACTCCTTCTTATATTATCTTGTTTATAAATATGTTAAACATCTCTTCTTACTTATTTAAATATACTACGTGTAAGTTAAAGATCTAGAAAGCCCTCGAATAGGTGATTTATATAACGTCTTAATAACTAATAATAACCTAACTAGTCTATTAAAGCTAAGCTCTTAGAATCTAGTTAAACATATAGAAGACAATATAACTGTTAAGGTATAACTATTAAGACACGTTAATTACTTATCTTATAATTAGAAAGAGAAAGATATCTAGTCGTTATAGAAGTATATTATATCGAAGTGAAAAGCTTATAACAATAGTGTTAAATTAGAGAACACGTCTTAGAGAACATAGATTAAGTTTAAAAATAAACTAAAGACTATTTCTCTAGAGTAGTTAAATTAGTAAGCTTAGCTTTAGCTAGTAATAATATATTATAACATAGTAGAATCTTATTAACAATCTATAGGTTAAAGAATTATAATGTTATCTAGTTATATAGACTATTTTATAGTGGATCTAAGAAAGAATTAAGGATAACATTATTATCACTAGTTAGTAGTAGTAGGAGTTCTAAATCTAATTTAATTTTAACTAAAAAGTTAATCTTAAAATAGTGAAGTATGTCTAAGTTAATACTTTAACAGTTGTTATTAGTATTGTCTCTTCTTAAGTAAGTAGTAGACGTAGTTTAAGCTTAACAGTCTACTAGAGAGAGTGATTTTAGTTATACTAGTGTAAACTATACCACTTTAGATTACGTTACCTTCTAGTTTTTATCTAGGTAAATAAGTCGACAGAATATAAGCGCTCTTTTATTAATCACCTTTTTAAGTTTAACAATATATAAATTATATAAGAAGAAGTATATCTACTTTAATAAGTAGGTAGAGTAGTATATAGTGTTAGAGATAAAGGTTAACAATAAAGAGTAAGATTTAAATACTACTTAAGACTATAATAGTTATAATTTAGATAATAGAGGGATTATAAAGAGTGATTTAAAATAAAAACAACCTACTATTATAAATAAGAATATAACACCACGATTAAGCCTTAGTATAGAGAGAAAAACAATTTAGATACTTCTATCTACTATATTAAAGTATAGAGAAGATATAGCTAAAGGGCTAGGAAAAGTACTAAGGTATAGTAATAGATTCTAGAATAATATAAAGTTATCTCTATAACTATTATAGAAGACTCTTTAGTTATATAAGCTATTATTAAGAATTTTATAGTCTTAGAGTTCTATCTACGTTGATTATCTTATCCTTAGATCTAATATAGTGGTGATTAGTAGATAGTCTAAGTTATAGTCTATACCTTTATCTATCTAGTATATAATAATTCACTTAATAATCTATTCTATACTATAGTATAGATTAATATAAGTCTAGACATTCTTATTATTATATATAATAGTTCCCCTAGAGAGGAACATAGTTAGATAGAAATCCTTAATAATATAAATTAGATTTCTTAATTTAATATCTCTAGTCTTTACTTTTAAATCCTCTCTAGAGGTTATAGTATAAGTTAAAATCTCTAAGGATAATATACCTATTAGCTAGGAAATTTATTAGTACTATTTTTAATCTAAGTAGACTACTCGTCTAATTAGGTAAGGTTTAAGGTAGGTTATAGATATTATAAATAGCTAGCTTTCTCTCTTATTTAGTCTTCTTAGTACTTATATTTAATTCTAGTATCTCTAGATCTTAGTTATAGTCTTAGAAGAGCTATTTATTTAAATTAATTTACTTATTAATAAAGAAACATATTCTAGTTAGTACTTTCTTACTATCTATTAGTATATTTAATATTATAATATATAAACTAGTATTTTTATTAGAGTATAATTAGTTATACTAAATAATCGATGTTCTAGTAATTATAGAAATAAAGGAGGTCTATATATATAGTTTTAAGTGCGGGAACTATACCCTTTTCGGCCTAGTGCCCACCAGAGCCTCGAAGAGCCTTAAAGATTAATTCCCGCTACAAGCGCCTATTGGCCGGCACCTCCGGGCCGGGCCCTGCCGCTCCGCACGTGATATCGAAAGTTACGTGCGTTGTAACACTATCCTTAGGAAAGTAAAGGTAGAAGTCTGATAATGTTAGGTTGTGTGTGGTCGATATGACCGGGTTTCTCCATGGTTCCTAGATCTTAGGGTCTTGTAGTAGCGTTGCCATGACTTTATCCTGCGATCTCATCACATTGTACTGTAGGATACGTAGGGTTTGTGTGTCAATATTCATGGATCTTCCGTGCTCCACTGGGAACTGTGTATAGAGTTCGTCGTGATTGATTCAAGAGCTTTCCGGGACGGGACGTGGAGCCTTCGCGGTCTCTCATTGCTTTGTGTGCTTGTCTCCACCATCATGACATCCCCGTTCTCATCTTGCGATCCCTCTGCGGTGCTCCCAATGTGCACCCGCTTCGTAGCTTGGCTCTTACTCCGAGAGTCCTGTTGGGTAGGCAAGAGCGACGGTGTCTGAGATACTATTCTCGCAGCTAAAGTGCCTCACGGCCGACCTCTTTGTCTTTGACTTATGGCCGTTGCTACCCTGATAGACTCCGCTGGGGTCGGATCGAGGTTAGCCTGTTCTCTATAAGACTTCTCACCCTTCTCGCTACGTGGTGGGACAAAGTGGTATGGCTGTCGCAATGTCATTTGTTTCCTGCACCAACTCCGTCGTCTTTGTCCTCATTGCTGCTGCGTTCTTCACGTCTCGGTTCGTCTCAGTCACGGTCTTCTGCACAGTAGCTACCGTTGATTGTACGTAGTCATTCGCCCAGTTGATATCGCTCTGCACGGTTGACAGAGCTGCTATTACAGCGCTCATGTCTATTTTTCTTTATGTCATGTATATATATGCTCTCAAGCCGGCTGGGGTGAGTCACCTGACTGACAGTGGAAGAGTGATAACGTAAGCGATAGAGGACTTCTGCCTCAGGTTTGTCAGGCATGGTACCGCTGCCCTCGTCTTCTCTTGTCTTCATCTCTTCTCATCTTACCCAGTAGGTTCCTTCCTGCACCATCCACCACCATGGCATCTCCTCCCAGCGCACTGGAGAGGTTACTCATCAGCTCAAGACGCGTCTTACAACGCCAAAGCACCGCGGAAGATCTGTTTGCCGCATACCCATCTCTCAAGCAGAAGAGCCTCAATGCCCCATCCACTCTCACCGATTTGGAACGACGTCTTCTGCTCGACTTCCCCGATATAGATGTGGAAAGCGCGAACATCCGGGCCGCAACGGATCTTTCGAGAGAGCAATTGATCGAGAAGGCAATTTCTTCGCCTGCAAGTCTTACTGACAAAGAAACGGTCATCTTAACCGATCGTTTCTGGCTGGAGAAAACACCCGAAGAATCGGCTGCATCGAGGCAAGCTTACATGGGACCGAGAGACGCCCTTAAGGAACTTTATGCTGTTCGGGAGCCTGCTTATCTTCCCAATGAGTCGGAAGCCTTTAGAATTGGCGGCTTGGAGTTGACCAATCGCCAAAACGCTCAACGGGGAAATGCTAAGCAAGCTGTGGCCAACGCAGCCTTGCCAACCGCCCCAGCATGGATTCAGTTTTTGTATCGACAGAACAAGCCGCATTGGGGATTCGTCTGTCTTTATGATGATGAGGTTCGGAACTTTGATCCGGACTTTCTGGATGACTTTGAGTCTCGTTATGATGCGATTATGGAAGATGCACTCCGATTTAACGGATCACAGGGTGTCATTGACAAGAAGTGGTCATTTGCCGCCTACCCTGCGCCAAAAATGGGATCCGCAGCAACAACAGCTTCAAGTGGCGATCATGTTCCCATCGATCCAACTAACCCCGAAACCGGCGCTATTCTCAGATCCGCATTCCGGGAAGTCCTAGAGGATCCCGCGGAATACAAGAAGGCACATGAGGTCACAGAGGAGGAGTTATTTTACCCGATAATGGAGAAAAATCTTGCTGCTCAAGGATACCTTACTAATACCTTCCTGTTCATGAATCGGGTCTGCGTTGATTCTGTTCTCGACAACGGCCGCTACTATGACAATATGCGAATCCTGGCATTCGAAGCCGACTTCCCAGTAGAAGGTCGGGAGTACGCCGAAGGTTATCAGGGTTACACTTGGGTACGACTTGATCAATTAGTCTACTATTTCTATGAGTTGAGGGCGTTCAAATCCGACGAGGTTGGAATGGACGAGATCTGGAAGGCGGCACAACAGAGTAGGAATAGGGCATTTGTTAGTTTGGATCTAGAAGAAGCTCTGAATTTCTCGGATTCTCGACCTATGCGAGGTTTCACTCGGGAGAGCATCTTGGGGAAAAGTTGGTATGCTATCAAGGATGCTCAGAAGCGGAAGGCGGAAGAAGAAGGGCCCAGGCCACAACAACCAGCTTCATCTAACCCATGGGCCGTCAAGCAGGCACCATTCGATGTTAAAGCGCTTCAAGCATCTTTTAAGAAGCCACGTCCTTAGTGTCTCATATCGAAGACCAAGGATTTCAAGCCTATACTCTAGATCATAGAAAATGAAATTTGTTGTAGTGAGATTCTGATTCTTATTCAGATGACCGAAGTCTAAGGCACCTACCTACCTTTTCAATTGCTTATACACGTATCTAAGGTTAGGAGTTTGAACTTCTTGCTTCTGTATGGTAGGTAGAGCCATCATTGGTAACGAACCTGAGCACTGAACTTCTTTGAATGCCCTCAATGTAGTATAGAGGATTAAGTAGAATGAAACAAATTATCATTACTATTAACATGGTATATAGAGGTGCCAAAGTATCGACGCACTCTATATGGTACGTTACGACTACTAATTCTAAGATTGTGTCTATCTCTTCCTTAGCTAACAATATCTCATCTGTCTTCATATCTACCATATATACTACGTCAACAACGTTCTAGTGAACGCTATCGACCCAACTTGTGCAGCCAGCAGATTGATGTTGCTGATAGCTTCTATAGCCTCGTCGTACGCTTCCGTAGTAGTACTCGAATCCCGAATAGTGTACCAAGGCTCGACCAAGCTTTCCAATCGCGCCATAAAATAAGTGTTGTATTTATTCACCATTCTATACGTCCAGAAGTTGATGAACGTGATCCAGAGGTTTTCGAGAGAGATTGGTGTTGTTGGATTGAGCGTGTTATACCACGTGTCAAAATCAGCACAGGCGGCTTTGATATCTTCATGGATGGTCCCTATGAGGGTTTGGATGGTGGCATCGTTGAGGTAGTTGAAGACGGCGACACCCTACATAAGAAGCAAACCATTAGCTTCCTAGCGTTTGAAAAAGGAAAGAGGATTGGTTGGAGATAACTTACTCCACGTAACAGATCGAGAGCCTTTTCGGTCTTCTTGGTTGTCGCCGGTGACACCAGTCTGTTGAACTTTCTGTTGGCAGTAGGCGTACGAGTGGAGTCCCAAACTCGGGATTTCATATTGTTCAAGTCCCCTTGGAGATTTGGCATCACACTGGGGTTGGTACTTGAACCCAAGGCGACGCCCAAGGCCGTGAAAAGTGATCCGCTAGGTATATCATTTCCTGTAGCGATCGGCCAAGTCGAATAATCGTATTGCATATAGTCTCGGACTACAGAGAATGGGATAGCATCAAGGCCGGCCGAGACTTCCCCATTTCCGTCTAAAAGATCGAGTTGTGGATGTTGGATAAATTCGAAGAAGTAGGCGATGGTAACTCGCTCAATGATATGTTCTGACTGTGGCTTGATGGCGTCCGGACCCGTGATAGGTGCATCGTCCCTGATTGAAGGATCGTAACAGGGTCGAGGATTGATAAGTCCGTAGACATTTGTTTCTCCGCCTGCTGTGATGAGATCCTGTCCATTTCCTCCATTGGGATAGGTAGGCGTCGTGAAGACTACTTTGGGGCCAGTGGGGTTGAGGTATTCTGCAATTTTGTAAGGGGTCTTGTTGCCGCTGGTTGCTGATCGTTCAGCCACTGCACCAGGAAAGTATCCATAGTCTCTCTCTGCCAAGGTGTCGTCGTCATCAGTGGTCAGTGTCACATTGGCCCAGATGTCCGGATATAATACTCCTGTATTATTTGCCAAGGTTGAATCGATGTAGGTCAGATTGAGCCCACAAACCATAAGAACAGTGCCCACTTCATCGTCATCATCATCCTCGCAGGTGGTGACATCCTTTGCAAAAGATTAGTCTCTGGTCTGGCTGAGAAAGGAGTGATTTGTCCGAGACACAAAGGGAAGAGGAGAAACAAAGGGTCACACATACCGCCTCAAGATCCGCAATGGCCTCAGTAGAGTCATCTTGACTGATTCTCAGGGTCGAGGAAGAATATACTACATCACCTTCCATTATTTTGAAGCAGAATTTGTTGGACTTGGTCTCGGAGACAACCTCAGCAGTTTCGTAGCCCACAACTCTGCCCAGCACATCAAATTAGCTTAAGGTATGGTAGCTTATAAACCCGAGGAGACGGGAAATCAATAGAACAGAATAAGAAAAGGGGCTCTTGCTTACCCTGCAAAATCGGTAGCAGACGAATAATCATCGAAGACTGCTTCGTACGAGGGGGTATCGTCTATCGTGTATACTTCCGGAAAAGCTTGTTCTATTCTCAAACCATACGGAACAGAGCAGGAGACCTGTTGTGATCCATAACCGCAGTAATACTGACGAGCCGCTAGCCCTGAGGCGGCAGTGGAAGCAGCCTGCGAGGCTCTATAACTGGAGGTTTTGTTGGTGTGCATAAAGTGCAGATCGTGATAGATGCCATTGTAAGTTCCGTTGCCAACAGCAGTCCAGACATGTGACAGGGTTCCAGCACGAAGAACGCATTTAGTCGTGCAATTCTCCATCGGTTCCCATTCCGGATGGACTTGGAAGTTGGTAGATGATAGACTCCGAGTTGTAGCTGTGGTGACTTCAGGTCCCCCATCTAGATAGATCGCATAAGACAACCATGCCACTGCTGTAGCAATACATCCGAGCGTATCTCCATTTTCGTCTCCGGCTTCAACGCCTCCGCAATCTATGTCTTCCCATGTTACTGGACCACTAAGCATGATATAGTTGAGGTTGATGTCGGATGAGACAGGCGTATCGAACAAAAAGGCATCACCGCTAACGTATGACGTTGATGTGCTTGTTGAAAACGGTATGAGTTCATCAACGCCCGTTGGTAGGGCAAAGGTAGTTGTTGGATCGGTGGCTTCGATTTCCTCGGAGCAAGCCCCCGATGGGCAGTATCCCGTCGAGCAAGTGAAGTTACAAAGAGGACCGTAGTCAGCGTCCAGGCCAGCATTGGCCAAACCGGTAACACCGTCAAGATAAGTTGGTGTAGCAGCGGCGGTGCCGTTGCTGAGACAGACACATGGATCCGGGCAATAGCTATAACTACAAGAATAGCTGCATAGTCCGGCATAGTTGCCATCTCCCTCACCCGACGTGCAGACGAGATTGGAAGAGCATTCATCTGGACAGTGGCCACGACTGCAAGTGAATGTACAAAGATCATTGGAGATCTGGTCGTCGATCGTACCAACGTTGTAGGTGGCCGTGACACTGGTGTCTGGATTTGGCGCGATGACCAGAACACCTTCTTCTGTGCAAACACAAGCATGAATTGGGCAGTATCCATATTGGCAAGCCCATTCGCACAGATCAGTAAAGCCGTAATCACCATCAGCACCGTAAGGATTGGCAGCGTTTGTTCCAGCTATGCATGTTGAAGGGGCGAATGGAGACGAATCTGGCGTATAGAGCGTGGTCTCTTCTATCGAACAGACAGTATTTCGATCTAAATCACAATAGCCCTAAGTAGGTAAGCTTTTTGTGCGATGGTATGATGCACCTTACTCCTTGTTCAGGAAAGTAAGCAAGAAGGTAACTCACCCATTCACAAGCAAAAGCACAGAGACCCTCAAACTCAATCATCCCGTTGGCTGGGTATCCGGGGTCATCACCGGGAGAGACCTCATCAGGAGCAGCTCCCATAAGTGAGCAAGTACACGCTTCAAGAGGGCAGTACCTTTTGATATGGGAGTTAGCTTAGCCACAAAAGAGAATTCGTTGGTTTGTAGGTAGGTAACTTACGTATGTGAGCAGGTAAATTCACAAATATCGGCAAAATCATTGGTCCCAAAGCCCTCAATACAAACTTGTTCGAAGAGCGAGAGGTCAGGCGTGACAGTGTCAATTGCTACAGAGTTATAGCCCGTGTTGGCATTCCACTGATTTCACGGTCAGTACTGTGACGAAAGGTAGATACTTTGCATGCGTTTAGGGGTGCTCACATTGGTAATGTCATTGGTACAATCCTCCGAAACTTTGGGTGCAATATAATTAGCAAAGGGTGGTGTAATCTACTTTCTTCCAGGATCACTTACTGTCCCCGCCGTAAGATCTGAGGAAATAAGTGCCCTCACGCGATAGTCTTATTTCTACCGTTCCGTATTGACCAGGGTAGAATGGATAACTACCGTGGTATATGCCCGCTCCGCCATCAGGTTGACTTATCCAATCCGAACGCGTTGCAGATAAGTCGTCGTCATCAAAGAAGACGGTGTAATCGGCATATGATCCGAGTAAAGCGGAGAAAAAAATTGAGTCATTCATGTACGTGATGGGTTTGTATTCAAGTTGCTCCTGGCTGACGGTGTTGATGGTCGTTAGATCGGAACTACAGGACGCTGCAAAACTAGGTCGGTTCCAGACAGTGAGAATCTCCTCGTCTATCGAAGCTATACCGTACTTATATGTATCGATCACATATGGTAATAGTTGACGCCAAGCATCGTGTGGCATGTCCTCGACGTACTAAGTATCGTGTTAGCACTTGATCTTGTCTTTGACGGAGTCTAAGAGTAATCATTTTGTAACATACATTGTAGTTCGCGTTGCCGTTGGATGAGTTGAAAAGATCATATTGCGTATCATCCTTCATAATAAAGTCAGCACTTAAGGATGGCGGCTATGGAAGATAAGTTATAGGTACTTACCAAAGGTCCGATGTAATGTGATTCACCAAAATCATTCCAGCTAATGATCTCGACAAATTGTGGCTGGAAAGCCCATATTTGTTGCCATCGATCAAACCATGTGCTATCACCCATCCAGATCCAGTTCTTGTCATAACCGGGAAGATTGGTATAGAACCAGGGTGAGGCAGGCATCATATATGGTAGACCAGCCAAAGATAGATTATAAGCTGCATCGGTGTATGAGTTCATTCTCCAGTTGAACCACGGCCATGCTGCCCAGCCTGATTTGAAGGTCAGAGTCTTGCCACCAAAGAATCGGTAGTCTTGGAAGGATAAGCTTACTGAATAGTCCATCAACAACTCCTGTTGCGACTGCTGGTCCGGCACCAACCGAAGAATAATCAGGGATAAAAAACAAACCCGGGAATTGTGCTTTGATGTCAACCCAGTCGCTGGAAGAAGAGGGACCCTCGAAGGTCGAAACAAAAGAGCCTCCATTATACTGGAAATACGCTGCATTGGAGCTATAGGTTGTGAGGAAGCTGACGACGTCTGCGGCTAGCCACGTGTCATTTCCACTGTAGTCGAAAGAGAAGAAAAGTTTGAAACCCTTTGTGTTGGCGGCAGTGAATGCATTTGCCACTTGGGCCTCGTTACCAATCCAATCTTTGGCAATGTTCAATGCAAAGGCATCAATGTGTGCATCCATGGCTAGTTGGATATTGGTCTCCCACTCGTCTACGCCAAAGTAGTATGAATTACCAACCTAATGGGTAAAATTGTTAGTTTGTCAGGGTCAGTGGAAAGTGGCATGTCTATAGAAATGTACCATGAAGTGAGCGAACACTGATTTGGTTGTCGTTTCCGTCGTAGTAACGGCCGCAGCCGCAAGGACTCCTGCTACTCTATGTACTTGGGTCAGAGTCGTTGATGATGTCGTGGTGGTGTTTGTATATAAATAAATTCCGTTCGAGGTTGCTGAAAGCGATGGCTTTGCTGAAATCAGGGGCTGTGACGAAGATGTAGTGACATTGTTCTGCAATGAACTGGTGGTATTGGTGCTGTTAAGAATGCTCGTTTCATATGACGATAAAGTTGGCTTTGCAAAGCCATACGTTCCATTCAAGGAAGCCGAAATCAATGGTTTTGCTGAAATCAAGGACTGTGACGAAAATAATGTGACATTTTGCTGCGAACCGGCGGTGGTGGTGCTGTTAAGAATGCTCGTTCCAGATGACAGCACAGTTGGCTTTGCTGAAATCAGAGGCTGTTGTGACTGAGATATTGTGACATTGTTCTGTGATGAAACAGATGTAGGAATAATGTTCTGAGATGCTTGAAATTTGGTTGATAGAGACTGGATATTTGTCGTTGAAGATACAAATGTTTCGTTGGAAGTAGACGAGTTTAAGGTTCCGGTTGTATAAGGAATGGATACATTATGACTGGAGAAACTGAATCTTGCGCTCCCTTGTTCAATGAAGAATCCAAGAAGGACAATGCCTTGGAGCAATTTCATCGTGGTGAGGTTCGATCGAACCGAGGGACGAGGTAGGAAAAGCGATATAATGAGCGTGGTGGTTCAAAGCGCAGAGAGCAAGTAGACATTATTAGATATAAGTTTCATTCATATTAGAATATTAGAAAAGACACTACTTCTCCATGGCCTGATTTCATGCATTCTACGTCCACTCTTAATTCTCTTTTCCATTTTACCTGCATCGAATTCATTAGAATACCAGGATCATTATCACTAGACTGCCGGACTTGAGAGTGGAAACTGCAGTGGTAGGCACGACAAGGTAGTTTGCGTGCGGAAAGCACTTGCTGAATAAAGCTACAGATCCGGGGAATCGATTAGAATGGCATGAGGCTACAAGGCATTACTAGGTACAGATGTATACAGGGCCGAGCGGCCCACCTTCACTAAAACAGCTAACTAATTCGAGCCGGGTCTGGCGTCGGCCTAATACAGCTATTTACCCTTATGGTTAGAGACGAGTGCGGCTCGTTACACCTCTACGCGCATGCGCTCCTATCGCATGAGTTCGGTGAAATCATGGCTGAATTCCTATTGTTCTTAAAACAGTAGGCGTCTAATTAGATATTACATTACGTACTTAGCGACGACTTAGCGGCGGAACAGCACGCGCTCTAGCTAGTGTTCCTAGGTCTAAGTGTGGGTAAGACTAAAGTAAGTTAGTGTAAAGTCTTATATCTTATCTAACCACTTATAGGCCTTAGATTAACTATCTTCTCTACTAGGTTCACTATATATAAACTCTAAAATAGAATATTAGTATAAAAGTAGACACTAGAGTATATATAACTATAATAGTAACACTTTATAGTCGCTATATATAGCTTAGTACACTAGAGTCTATTAATCTAACTATTTAAGTTGTTACTATAGAGAAGTTAACTAATTATCTCTATACTAATTAGTTAAAAACTCTTAATATATAGACTAATTACTTACGTAAGTACTTAGTACTACTACTATAGGTTCTAACTACTTATTATAGGTAGGTCTCTAACTTAGTAAAGATAACTTAAACTTAAGGTCCTCTAGAGGTTTTAACAAGTAATAAGACTCTTAGTGTCTTATACTATTATTTTATATTACTTAGTGTTAAAATGTGTTATATTTCTACTAGGTAGATCTTAGAGATAGGTTATATAAATAGAAGTGTAAACTAAGTAATTTATAACCCCTAGTTACTTAGCTTCCTATATAAACCACTTATATAGTTTATATACTAGTAGTTAGAAAGAGATAAGAAGAGAATAGAGTGTAGACTCTTTCTCTTCTCTCTTTAATCTAAATAAATATAACACTTTTAACCTACCTACTACCTATGTTACTATATAATACTACGTATAGATTATACCTATTTTAATACTTAGGTTTATATTATACTTTGTTAGAGAATAGTAAGGTTTAGTATAATCACTAAATACTTACTAGTAGTATAGACTATCTTATATAGTCTATATAGTAGTAAAAAGAAGTAGACAGAGTGTAGACTCTTTCTTCTCCTTAGTTAGTAATACTAATCTATAACTAAATACCCTATAACTTCTTCTATAAAGATATCTCTAATTATAGTTATACTAGAAAGAGGACTATTTACTAATAGGTTATAAGCACTAGCTTACTAGGTTTAGTTAGTATATACTATACCTAGTATAGAACACTAGTATAGAGAACACCCTGGCGGAATAAGTTAGTATAATAACAATTAGACACTATAGAATAAGTAGGAACCTACCTCTAGTAAAGAAGCTAAGTAGAACACGCTAGACATTATAGAAAAAGTAGACATACTATAGAAACAGTAGGAATAGCTATAGGACAGCCTAGTATATAGCTTTTTAAACTTAACACCTTTAGTAGAAGAAGTTATAACACTCTTTTTATATTACACCCTAGACTATACTTCTAAAACCTTACTATCTTTCTTTTTATTAAAAACTAAATATATAAGATAATAGAATATAAGGAGTCTCTAAAGATTTTAATGTTAATAGCTATAAACTATAAAGTATAGGAAAGATAGAACAAGATTAAGCTAAGGGGGAAAGAAGTTTTCTATGTCTACTAATAGATATTAGAGGAATATATATAGATTATAACTGTTAGAGAATTAAAGGAAGGAATAGAGGATTAGGACATTATAGATACTAGGATAAAGATAAGTACTTAAATTAGAATTAATGTTAAGAAGAAGGAGAAATACCTTAAGGATAAGACTATAGCCCTAATGTATATTTTTTAATTAATCAATGAGAATAATTAGACTCTTTAGAATAAGTATAAGAAGGTAAAGAATCTATAGGAATATCTAATAAGAAAGTACTCTTAAGTTAATACTACTATAGTTAATAAGTATATAACTAAAATCTAAACCTTTAACACTAGTATAGTCTTTAAGGAGGAAAATAGTATAATCCTAAGTGTATAGAACAAGTTAAAGAGATATAGGCGTAGGATTAGAGTAGTAGATAAGAGAGTCGAGACTACTTATCTAGATCCTATACTTCTTCTTATCTTAATAAACACTCTTCTACTAACCTTCTAGACAACAATTAATACTCTAGACATCTAAACCTAATTGTTAGTAGACAACAAGATTAAGCACCTTTAAACTAAGGAGACTAGACCCTAGGATATTATAGAACAAGGACATGTTACTTAGAAGAAATTCAATAAAGAAGTAGAAATTAGTTTTAACATCTAGCTATAAATCTAAATATATAGCTTAATCTATAAATACTAAACAAGGGTAATAGATTATATAAGTATTTAGAGACCTTAGAAAGCTATAGTATATTAGAAAGAATTCTAGAACTGTTTCTATAATTAGAGATAATTAAGAAGTACTAGTACTTGTTAAGAATCCTTACCTATATAAGAGATCTAAGTATATTAATGTCTATTACCATTATATTAGAGATCTTATAGAGTAAGGAAAGCTAGAAGTCTCTTACATTTATACTAATTAGATAGTTATAGATAGGATGTCTAAACCTTTATAGAAGATAGCTTTTAAAAGGTTTAGATATTAATTAGGATTAATAAGGGGACTTAGAGGATAATAAAGAGGATTTAGAGATTTACCCTAAGGGGGAATGTTAGAGAATAGTGAGGTTTAGTATAATCACTAAATACTAGCTAGTAACATAGACTATCTTATATAGTCTATATAGTAGTAAAAAGAAGTAGATAGAGTGTAAACTCTTCCTTCTCTTTAGTTAGTTAGTAATGTTAATCTATAACTAAACACCCTACGACTTCCTCTATAAAGATATCCCTAGATATAGTTATACTAGAAAGGGGACTATTTACTAATATGTTTTCTATTTACATTATATTTATACACTAAGAATTATTATCTAAGTGCTATATATATCTCTTGTTCTTTATTGTCTTTATAGAAGGGAAAACTAAATATATACTAACTAGAGATTTATAGGTTCTACTCTTCTAGAAAAGACAACCTAAATCAGTAAGAACGTTAAAGAGTAAATAGAAAAGTAAGAACGTCGACATATAAGTAAATAACAATATATATATTACTAAGTTTTTAAGTTATCTACCTATAAGGATTTTAAGAATAATAACCTAGAAAGAGTTCCTAGTATATATTTATAGGTTCTCTAGTATAATAAGTATAAATAATAGCTTAAGAGTTAAAAGAACAACCTTCTCTAGATCTTAGCTAATTCTAGCTGTGGAAAGTTAGTATTATTATAATCTCTAGTTAAGAATAAGCTTTAAAGCATAGATTAACACTCTATATATTATTTTTTCTTCAAGGATAACAACGAGTAGAACGTTCTTACTATAGCTCTCTATACTTTACTATATTAATTGTTTAGTATATAGTCTTAGCTACTTTAACATATAATAACTACATGGTAGAAAAACAGAGAAACGTTTTAAGATAAAGTTAATAAACTTTAACACATTCTTATAACTATAGTAACTAACCTATACTTATATAATGTGATCTATATACTTAATACGCTAGATAAGTGTTAGGACTATAATAGTTAAGTTCTTCTTAGATATCTCTTAAATTTTTATAATAAGTCTAAATTATAAAACTTATAGAGAAATTCTCTAAAGTTTCTTATAACTAGCTGTCCTTATAACTATATTAAGTCTAGTTTTAAGGATATTCCACTAAATCTACTAACGATACACTTGTTAGGCGAGAGTGAGAATAATAAGATTTATAAAGAAATTAATCTAGTTATTTAACAGAGAGTAGTAGTCTTAACTAAGTAAAATAGACTCAGTAATTCTAAGGTAAAAGAGCTACTATAGTGACTTATTATAATAGAACATTAAGTATATCTTTAGCTCTATTTCACATTTAAGAGTATTAAAGAAAAATATAAAAATAGTTTATATCTTAATTTAGAATCATTTAAGTTACTTTAGCTTCCTTCCTCTATTAATAATACTTATAAGAAGATTTTAGGAGACATTAAGCACGAGAATAGAGAGATAGCTAAAATGATTCTTTATATTATTGTTAGATCTTGTCGGTCTCTAAAGATAGGCGAGATAGTAGTAGTACTTAGACTAGCTACTTATCTAAACCCTAGATCCTACGTAGACACTGTTATAACTATAGACTATATTAAAGATTACCTTCGTTACTACTATAGACTCTTTGTCTACTTTAATCCCTTAAAAATCTATCTTATCTACTAAACTATAAAGGAGTTTCTTATTTAAAATAACGTCTAAGAGATAATTAACAGCTAGAAACATTTTTTAAAACTAATAGACTCTAAGACAATTATAGTATCTATCTATATAGACTATCTATCACTATATAAACTTAATATAATAAAGTTATAGGAAGTAGACAGATAGGGGCCTTATAGATACTTAATAATTAAAATTTCTTAGAGACGTTTAATAATAAGCGAGAGAGAGACAGATAATAAAAGTAACATAGAGACACTACTAGAATATTTAGCTTAAAATTAGACTAGTTACCTTGGGAATTCCTCTATTAGTATTTCTAATTAAGTCTAGGATAAACTTTATACACTATATTAAGTTAAGGGGAATTAGTTTAAGTTATAGTTTCCTCTATTATAGTAAGTATAGAGGTAATATAAAGATTAAGTAGAGATAAATAATATTAGACTTATAACATTTAATAGCTATAACGTAGTTCTTTATTAGCTTTTAAACAATAAAAGTATTAATGTTAAAGCTATAGATTCTAAAAAATAAACAGTATTAATCTAGGTAGTAGAACTAGGTTATAGAATAGTAGTTAAGCTACTACTTAACAAGGGGGCTAATGTTAATACTCAGGGTAGAGAGTATAGTAATACACTTTAGATAGCTTTAACAAGAGGGCACGAGGTAGTAGTTAAGCTACTACTTAATAAAAGGGCTAATGTTAACACTTAGGGTAGAGTCTATAGTAATGTACTCTACGTAGCTTTAGTAAGAGAGCACGAGGTAGTAGTTAAGTTACTACTCGATAAGGGGGCCGATGTTAACACTCAGGGTATAGTCTATAGTAATGTACTCTATATAGCTTTAATAGAAGGGCACAAGATAGTAGTAAGGCTACTATTTTACAAGTAAGTTAACTGTTACTTTAGGGATAGAAAAAGAACAAGAGAGTAAAGAAACTTGTTATAAGGGTTAGAACCCTTTATAGTACTTAGACTAAGCCCTCGTATAGATTTTCTATTCTCTTTCTAGAACGTTCTAATGTTACTATCACTCTTCTATATAAGAAGAGAGACTCTTATACGTAGACTCTTTACGTACTTCTTAATAGTTATACTTAAACTATACCTTTAAGTTATCTAAGATTTAACCTCTTATATATACTAATTTCACAGCTGTTTAGAGTACTTTCTATCGGAGACTAGAACTATATTTTCATGTTAAATATCGAGGGAGCTTACCTTGTAAACCTCTGTCTAGTCTTTCACCTAAGTTAAAGTATTCTATAAAGTACTAACTTAGGGAAATCCTATACTATTTCTAGAGAGTACTACTATAATCTAATTTCCTAGGTAGTGACAATCTGTCTCGTTGTAAAGATCTACGGTGACACGTCTAGATTAACTAAGAAAGTATTTTAACTAAGGAAGAGTTTAATACGTTTCTAAATTCTTTATCCTAAGACTTAAACCTAGTGTTCCTTAATTTATATACCTCTAAAATACACACTAATTATTAAATTATAATAACTTATAGTAACATATAGCTAGAGAATATCTTGGTGTTAAATATAAGTCTAGAAAGTATAAGGATTACTAGTCTATATTCTTCTCTCTCCTATTTATTTCCCTTTTATTACACTATATATATTACTAAAAATCTTAACTTAGTTCTACTATCCTACTCCTTACACTGTCTTATATTATATACTCTCTCTTATTTTCTATTATAATCTTACTAGCTTATCTTTTATTACTTCTTTTACTAAAAAGCTATACTTTTTTAATTTACTTTTTTAAAAGTATTATCTTATAACTATTTTATATTTATAAAAATACTTTCTCTAATTTACTATGTCTTATAATAGTGTGTACCGTCTCTAATAGTTTATTTACCCGAGAATTTTAGTAACAAGAGCTTTTCTATATATAATAACCTTATCCTATGTTATATAGATATGTTATACTTAGTTACTTTAGTAGGTATACTTACTAGTTAAAAAAGCTAATATCCTTAGATTTTAAAATCAAGGTTCTTAAAAGTTATACCTAGGTAGGGTTATAGGTATAGAAGTTCTAAAAGAGCTCTATATAGGTATGTTAGTAGGTACTAACGTATACCCCTTGTTAAGATAAGTTCTTAGAAAAGAGTTTCTTAGAAAACATTACTTTAGAACTAATATCTTAATTTTAACATCTTAGTCTAACCTTTAACTATATAAGAAGGTTTACTTATAAGACTATTATACCCTTAGAAAATCCTTTTAATTATTTATATTTAAGACTTTATAAAGGGTAGATTATAAAGTAATACTAATAGTCTATACATATTAAAATTATTAAAAGCCTTATAACTACCTACTAGTATTAGAAATAGTAACGGTTAATGTAGTTAAGAAAGGCTACCTTATTATCTCTATTAATATAGATGTTTAGATACCCTTATAGTTATTTACTAGTAATTTAGTATACGTGTATATAAATATTAGTAGTTATATAGGGGTAAAACACACGGGCTATTAGTATTACTTTATTATCTACCCTTTGAATATTCCTTTCTAATAACTTAAACTATGGTAAACTCCTCGTCTACTCACTCTTCTAACTTTAGTAGATGTGTACTTGTCTCTAATCCTAATAGAAGCTCTTAGATCTACCTAATAGCCTTAGGTGTTTCCTAACCCCTAGGGCTACTTCTCGCGGTAAATAATCCCTATAGGTAAGTACTTTCTAAACTAATATAGATACTTAATCATGGGAATCTCCAGTAGTTACTTAACGTAGCTCTCTTTAAAGAAGTAGCTAGCTATAATAGTACTTGTAGCTAACTCTAAGTAACCTTTTCTATGTGTCTCTAATAAGAACGTCTATTATATAATAAACAAGTAAAATACTTTAGTCTTAATACTACGAACGATATTCTTCACTACTAACTTTAAGATATAATAAACTATTAAGTTAAAAGAGAGGAAAGGTTAAAGTTTCTCGAGGATAATAACAAGAGACTCTCGGTAGTAATCTAACAATAATATAAATACTAAAATTTAGTAAAGTTACCTAAGGTTAATTTAGGTTTCCTTAGCTAATAGCTTAGATAGATAAATCTCTAGCTTTACTATCTAATTATAGATTAGAGGGACTAATCTACGGCCTATAAATTACTATTAAGTGGAAATAACCTTCTCCTCGCTCTAAGTCTAGAGTATAAAAGAGAAGAAACATTTATATAAGTCTATCACGTCTAATATATAGTAAATTTACAAGCCCTTCTATACTAAAGACTATAAACCTATTCAAGGTTAAAGGATCTAACTTAGAGTTACTAATTAAGATAGGAAAGAATAGCTCTAGTGTTAGAGGAACTTTTAAGTGGTAAAGAGTTATAAGTGTTAGTCGATTAATTTTAGACTAGTGTACTATGTTTATTACTAAGTTTTAATTAGTCTTCTAAATCTTTTATTAGAACTAAAAAGTTTATTCTTTACTTAAATTTAATTTAATTTTATATAAACTATTAACTTATATATATATAGAAAGAACTATAATTAAAAAATTATAATTAAGTGATAGTATTTAAATATTACTTCTTAGCGAGATAGTTAGATTATTTACTAATCCTTTTAAATAATAAATTTCTAGGATTTAATAAGATAAGATATAAGTATTTTAAGCTTTCTATTATTAAAACAATATTTCACATATTAAAGTCCTTCTTTAAGATTAGTATAACCTCTATAGACTAAAACTATAGTATTATAAACGGTACTACTAGTATCTAGAAAGATTTTTATATCTTTATTATAACTTATATATGAATACTAAATCTCTTATTTAATAACTATAGCTTTTAATACTCGTCCTTCTTCTAAGTACTATGTTATATAACTAAATACTTTATAGTAACCATGTATTACTCTAATACTACTCTTTATAAGGCGTGTTAATCTAACTAGAAGGTAATTAAGGTTACTAAATATATTAAGATCTAAAAAGTCCGGGGTAGAAGTACACTCTAATATCTTATATACTTTAAAGAGATTTAAGGTCCTTAGTAGTAATACCTAGAAGGTTAGGGTTAGGGTTAGGGTTTGGGTTAGGGTTAGGGTTAGGGTTAGGGTTAGGGTTAGGGTTAGGGTTAGGGTTAGGGTTAGGGTTAGGGTTAGGGTTAGGGTTAGGGTTAGGGTTA
>JALRMK010000118.1:15383-25679 GCA_026119845.1 Pezicula carpinea | reverse complement strand
ATAATAAATCTATAGATACTATAATAAAGATAAAGACTTATAGTACTCTTTTAAAACTTATTAATATAAATTACATTAAACTAGAGGAGATTAGATAGGTTAAGAGGACTAAGAAAGCTTAATTAAATGATATATTAATAGAAATTATATAAGATATAGAAGAGAGAATTATAGACTATAATTAGCTTTAATTATAGAAGTAATTAATAGTAGACTATAGAAATAATAACTTTCTAAGTTACTCTAGTGTTATAATATATATAGTCTTTAATATCACGTATAATATAGTAGGGTCTAGTCTAGAGATACTAGCTAATAGATATATATTATAGAAATTAACCTCTAAGACTCTTTAAGACTCTAGTAGACACTAGGTCTAAAGGGGTATAGTTCTCACCTAAAACCTATATATATAGACCTTCTTTATTTCTATATTTACTATGTTATTAATTATTTAATATAGTAAATTATAACCCGACGAAAATACCGGTTTATATACTATATATTAGAGAATACTAATAATAATCTATTATTATTGTCACTAGATAATAAGTTAGTATTATACTATACTACTTAAGTTATCTAAGAGCTATTCTATAAATTATACTAGTATAAGTGAATAGACTTTAGGTGTGAGTGAATAAATCTATAGCTAGCGAGACTAACTTAGCTCTGTCTAATAAACTAGTCGTAGAATAGTATTTTCCTGTTTTTAGCCTATATCTACTCTCCTTACTAACTTTACACATGTCTAGACAATATGTCTCATTGTAGACAAGACCGTATAGTTCTACCGACTCTACCTATCAAATTAATCCTCTAAGGCCGACTGAATGTTAAGAAAGCCTAGCGAGACTGATTTATACTGGCAAGTAACTATCCCTTTAAATCGTTCTGTTCCACGTTAAATATAGAAGGCGTACGATTTTAACGAGCTATAAATGCCACTTATAGGCTCGCGTTCACTTCTACAATCTCACAGCCTCTGGGTCTGTTTGGTATTCAAGTCTTGATCTGGTTTAACGAGGAGAAAAAATATCTAGAGTGCCAAGTTTGAGGACAACCCCGAGGGTTGCATCGGTAACCCTTCTAATGGTATCCAGGTAGCTAAGCTGGCGATTGGGTCTCGACCAAGCCCTGCGTGCCATCCCTCAAGGAACTGGCAACAATGACCGACGAGCATACATGTTGATCAGACAAGCACAGTGCTCGAGTTGGTCCTTGATCACCTGTCAAGGAAGGATGAGTTGTATACCAAAGAAATCCCATCGTCGTTACAATGACATGCGATAGAGATGCGACCAATCCAAATGCAGCGCATGGTAGTGGGGGTCGTCGTCGTCGTCGTCGTCGTCGTCGTTGTCCCTTCCCAGGACAATTGAATCTCGTTGTCCCCCTTCCCCTTCCACGTCGCACTAATTCCTAGCGTCCGCGACAGACAGGTACAAGAGATTCTTCGTGCTTCTCTTCCCTCCATCTTCCTTTCACACCACACTTTGTCCTCGCATCGACGCCCTCAACGTGTCCCTCTCTTCTTCTCCCTCTCTTCTTCTCCCCCTCTTCTTCTCCCTCTCTTCTTCTCCCGCTCACACTTGCTTCTCTTCTCGTTTCTCTCCTGCAAGATCTTCGACTCGACTTGGATTCATGACAATGCTCCAGCATTTGTGGTTTCTACGAGGCATGACGAGGAGTCGGTGGTGCTTCTGTTGCTGCTGGGGCTCTCTGCCGTGAGGAGAGGAGTGGTGGTGGGTTGGAAGGTATGACGAAGGGAAGCTCTGGTTCTTCTCCTGTCCTGACACTTCTTGGCTGACTTTTCTGGTATAGACTCTGATGTTCCACCGAATCTCTTCCATGCACACACCAATGAACATGAGCAGCATATTTCAAAGAAACACAAGGGAAGCTCTGGTTCTTCCCCCGTCCTAACACTTCTCAGCTTAGAGTCTACTACTAACCTCTGTTATAGACTCTAATGTTCTACCGAATCTCTTCCAGACACACACCAATGAACATGGCCGGTATACAAAGACACAAGGGAAGCTCTGGTTCTTCCCCCGTCCTGACACTTCTTGGCTTGGAGTCTATCACTAACCTCTGTTACAGACTCAGGTGTTCTTCGTGCTGGACAGACTCCGATGTTCCTTGCCACACTCTGCCATGCAGACACCGAAGCTCTTCTACGCACACACCAATGAACATGGGCAGTATATTTCAAAGACACGAGGGAAGCTGTGGTTTCTCTCCCGACACTTCTTCATCTTGGAGTCTATTGCTAACCTCTGTTATAGGCTCTGATGTTCCTTGTAACACTCTGCCATGCAGACACCGAATCTCTTCCATGCACACACCAATGAACATGGTCGGTATACAAAGACATAAGGGAAGCCTCCGATACTTCTTCTCGGCTTAGAGTCTATTGCTAACCTCTGTTACAGACTCCGATATTCCTGGTGCCATGTAGACATCGAACATGGACTACATATTTCAAAGACACAAGGGAAGCCATGATACTCCTCTCTAACACTCCTTCTCTACTTGTTGTTCCTTGCTAACCTCTATGAAACAGACACCGATGATCCTTGTGCCATATAGACACTAAACCTCTGCTATATAGACAACGAGTATAAGTCTTCTCTCCCTTCCCTGCATACATATCTCTGTCCGCAATGACATGAAACTACCTGGACCTTGGACCCTGGACACTGGATACTGGACACGGGACCTTGAACCCTGGACACGGGACCTTGGACCCTGGATACTGGACCCTGGACACTGGACTGGATCTGGACTGGAATCTCTGTGCTTTTTCTCGTTACTAACTGTGACCAGGACTTGCTTCTCCTTCTACTTGCTAACTTGCTAACTATAACTAGGACCTCTTCCTTTTCTCCTTGCTAACTATTGCTAGGACTTCTCCCCCTTCTCCTTGCTAACTATAACTCTAACTTCTTTCTTTCTCTTGTCTTTCTAATTGTGACTAGGACTTCTTCTCTCTCTCCTTGCTAACTATAACTAGGACTGCTTCCTTCTTTCTCTTGTCTTTACTAACTATAACCAGGAATTCTTCCTTATTTCTCTTGTCTCTACTAAATGTGACTAGGACTTCTTCCCCTTCTCCTTGCTAACTAGTACCAGGAATTCTTCCTTCTTTCTCTTGTCTTTACTAACAGTAATTAGAAATTGTTCCCTGTCTACTTACTATAACTAGGACTTCTTCCCCTCCCCTTACTAACTAGAACTAGAACTCCTCTCTTCCTCTTGTCTTTACTAACTATAGCTAGGACTTTTTCTTCTTTCTTCCCCTTCCTTTCCTCTTGTCTCTGCTAATTATAACTAGGACTTCTCCTTCTTTGTTTCCCTTCTCCTTCCCCTTTCTTGTCTTAGTTAACTATAATCAGGATTATAGCTTCCTTGGACTTGGACCTGAACCTGGACCTGGAATTGGACTTGGACCTGGACCTGGACCTGGACCTGGACCTGGACCTGGACCTGGACACCTGGACCCTGGAAGCTAGATACTTGGAGACTGAAGTGCTGCTAAAATTTTGTAATTCTGTAATTAGCTTGGCTCGGAGGAATTAGGTAGTTGGGGGGTTGGCGAGCTTGGGAGCTTGGCTTTGGGAGACTAGAGAGACTGGGAAGCCTGGGAAGACTGTGGAACTTGGGAAGCCTGGGAAGACTGTGGAACTTGGGAAAACTGGGAACACTGGGAACACTGGAACTTGGGAAGACTGTGGAACTTGGGAAGACTGGAACTTGGGAAGATTGGAACTTGGGAACACTGGAACTTGGGAAGACTGTGGAACTTGGGAACACTGGAACTTGGGAACACTGGAACTTGGGAACACTGGAACTTGGGAAGACTGTGGAACTTGGGAAGGCTGTAGAACTTGGGAAGGCTGTAGAACTTGGGAAGGCTGTAGAACTTGGGAAGACTGGGAAGACTGGGAAGACTAGAAAGAATAGGAAGACTGGAACTTGGGAAGACTAGGAAGACTGGGAAGACTAGGAGCTCTTTAATTTCGTAATCTAGTTAATTGTTCTTTATAAACAAGAGAAAGTGGTAGAATCAGAACAAGAAAAGAGAAAAAGTAATCGATTATTCATGAACTTGTTTTATCTGTCTTCCTATCTGCTTTCTTTATCCCGATTTCTCTTTACATATAGCATAAATCTGCCCTTCTCGTTTACCTTCCTCTTAAACTGTCACCACTCATCTCAACTTGACTCTCCTTCGACTTTACTTACTCTCGTTCTATCTACGTTACCGTCTTGAGCGTCAGCATCCGTCAAGTCCACATCACAGTCAAGCAGCCAGCCAGTCGAGCTGCTCTAAAGTATGTCGAGCGAGAATCAACAGTCCTCTGCCGACATCATCAGTAAGGATTTGAACTGTCCAACTAGCAAAGCGATGGCGAACAGTATAACGGGTCACAGTTTCAGTAGTCAAAGTCGAGGTGGAGGAGATGGTCTCGGTCTCGGTCGTCGTCACGATTTTGAACCATCTCACCACGTCAAGGCAGCTCACAATCACAATGTCAATCAAGCACTGCCATCCGCAATAGCCAAAGGGTACTTCGACTCTGGAAGGCGCCCAACCAAGCTACCCGCGAAATTCCCGCCGATGCCCAAACTCATCAGCACGCTCCAAGATGCTGACAGGCTCCTCGCGCAATACGAGCACGAGATGGAGCGACTCCGAGTCCAAGTGCAACAAGTCCAAGAGCGGCCATCACGCAGAGCCAGCAGCAAGCCTAAGATCAAGCAGGCCACGCTCCTCGTGCAAGTGGCGGCGGCGGAACTGGACCGCGGGAACGCACACATCTTTCGAGAGAATAGCCGGCTTGTTCGGTGGGAAGCGGGCTTGCAGCAGCGGGAGCACGAGGTTCAGAGGAGGGGGGAGGAGTTGGTACGGAGGTGGGTGGAGGGGGAGAGGGCGAGGCAGGTCGAGGTTAATCGGAGGGTGTTTGAGGCGCGCTTTGAGAGGTTGAGGGTGAGGAGGGAGAGGGGGGAGAGGGGGGGACGGGAGGGTGATGGTGGTGGTGATGGTGATGGTGATGGGGATGGGGGGTTGGGTTATCAAGGTTAGTACTACCTTACTTCTTTCTCTTTTACTTTGATTTGACACAAACTAAGCATCCACGTACACGGCACCAGATTCCCAGCCCGGACTCGAGACTCCCCTGCGCGCGGCATGTTTATCCTTATCCTCGAGGGACCACAGCAGTGACGGCGAGTCGGGACGTGAGGTAGTAGAGAGGAGGAAGGAGGCTTTAATGAGAGAGGTGAGGTTGGGGGTTGAGAGGGAGTTTGATCTTCTGCAGAGGTTGGAGGCTGTTTGTGCGGTGGGGGGGGAGGTAGAGATTTAGATGGAGATGGAGATGGAGATGGAGATGGAGATGGAGATGGGGTTGTTGGGATGTGTGTGTGTGTGTGTGGGATAGAGGTATAGATGATGATAATGTTTAGGGGGGGGGAGGTTTAAGGTGGTTTCTAAGTGGATTAGGAATGGATGGTTGGATGGTTGAATACTCTGCTTGAGGGGATGGTGGGATTAACGATGGGGGGGATATGAATAGGAGGGATGATTGATGATTGATAGCTAGAGACGAGTCTTGACTGATTGTGATGATAGATTCGTGATAGGGTTGATAATGAAGAAATTATCATGCTCTGATTAGAATTGATCTATGGAAGTAAAGGAAAGAAAGCAGGTAGGTACTAAAGGTGGAAAGTGGAAATTAAATGAGTATGTGAATAGGAGTTTTCAAGGTGTTGTTAATTAAAGTGGTAGAAGATATAGGGATGCTATGAATGAGATTGATAGAGATGATAGATATGATAGGATTTTAATGTCTTTAACGATAGAAATAGCCTAGCCTAGAAATAGGCGAGGGACGGTATAGGGATAGGGGTTTATTTAGATAGAATAATGGGGTTGAGAAGAGGATTATAGGGATAAGTGTTAATGATAGAAATAGTGAGGGAATCTGTGAAGAAGAAGAAGAGGATGATAGGTGTGTAGAGATAGGCTAGAAGGAGGGTGATAGGTATAGATATGTGGATAGAAATAATAGGATTTATAATGATAGAATAGTGGGCGGGGATAGTTAATAGATGTGACGGGGATTCGATGGGGTGGGGATAATAGCCATGTTAGGTGGGAATTAGAATGTTAGCCATGGTGATGTTAAGGATGCCTGTCCTGCTTGTCTTACTTAGTTAAAGTGTTGATTATAGGTAACTTTCATTGATCTACTTACTTGAGTATCTTTTCTAAGTTCAAATAGAGATTAGACTCTACTAAACCTACGTACTTACTTGAGTACTTTTTCCAAGTTGAAATGCTTGTAGTTGGATTAGTTAGTTGACTTTACTAAATCCATGTTACCGCCGTGTTATACTTATGATTCCGACCGAGAAAGGAGAACCCGGCCGACTCGGGCCCGAGAGAAAGTCCGAGTACGAGTACGTCGGGTCGGTACGATTTCGGGATTCGGTCGGTCGGAGAAACGTCATGCCGTCCCGCCAACATCCATCTACACAGGTCAACGCTCCATCATCCATCATCTATCATCCATTATCCATCATCTATCATCCATCTTCATCCATCTCTATATCCATCTTCCCCAGAGTCGTGATCTTTCTTTTGTCCTGTTTTCATTTCGCCCTCTTCTCTTTTTCCTCTCTTGTTACTCTTTTCCCCCAAAGCCCCAACAGGACAAACAAAGGACACACGTCCATATATACATACATGTATACATGATGGGTACCGACAGACAACATCGTCTCGTCCTTTCGTTTCTCCCCCTCCCTTGCGTTCCTCATTCCTCCTCCTCTCCCCCTCTCCTCCATTCCATCTGCTGCATCGCCCAGCAACACGCATTCCAGCTGCCTCCATCGCCCGACGACCACCACCAGCATGTCTCCCGTAGCCACCGCCCACGAAGCCAACATCGCCAACATCGCGCGAGCCATCGCCGACCGAAGAGCCCAACGCCATCAATTCCTCCAGCAGCGCCAGCAGCAGCACCAGCACCACCAGCACCACCAGCATGCCCCAGACATGGCACCACTGTCCTCCAGCCCACGCCGTCTACGCGCCATCCGCGCACTATCAGAGCCCATCGTCTCTCACCGTCCACCACCACACACCGATGAAGCTCAGCCCCGGCGAGCATCGTACCCAGCCACGGCCCTCCCTCAAGATGCCCCCGCCGTAGCACACGCGCTGCAGCGACAACGACGACGACGACGGCATCACGCCACCACCACCTTCATAACGCGCAGGGCCGAGCAGGGCGTGGCGTGGGCGAGGAGGATCACACACGGCGCCATCGCAGGATGCTTTCGAGTGGCCGCGAGCACTCACACCTGGGCATTGGACGTGACCCGTGGCGCCTGGGCAATTGGCCGTGAGACGCTGCGGCGGGCGGTGCGTTTGCTGGGCCAGATCCAACCCGTCATCCAGCTCGTCAGCACCGCCTGCGTCGATGTCGTCTTCGCACTCCTGGGCTTCCTCAACCGCCTCGTCCTCCCCACCGTCGTCTTCTACGCCGTCCTCCTCATGTCCGTGTATGGCCTCATCGGTGGATTGGTGGCCCTGGACGTCGCCTACGTCTCTGGCGCCGTGGGCTATGCCGTGCGTCCGGTGGTGTGTGCGCGGCCGGCGTTGCGCTACGTCGATACGCAAGTCTACAATCTCTGCGGTGCCATCGACCTTCCCGTGGGCCATGTGCCCGCCGCAGACGTTGGCATCGTCACGACCATGACGGCGAGTGATGTGCTGGAGAAGCTCCAGGCCATCAACAACCTCGAGAGCTGGGAACGGACGGCGGCCATTGGGCGATCGCTCGATCGGCACAGCTACGAGACACGCAAAGCCCGCGATGTGCTCACGCTCACGTACAAGCGATGGCCGTTCGAGGTGCCCGAACCCTTGGAAAATGCACAGGCCGTTTCGGCCCTCCGAACATCCATCGATCTGCTCAACCGCGAAGCGACGGCCCTCTCGGCATACAATGCGCAGATGATCTCGGCCTACAACATGATGGCCGGCATGTCGGCCTACTTCAGCGGGCGTCTCAAGAGCGATGCGCGGCTTGATCGACCTTCGCGCGCGACCTACATCGAGTATGCGGGCATCGCCTCGTCGTACCTCGCCGAACTCATTGATCAGGCTGAATCCCTCCTGAAGCTGTCGGGTGAGGTGACGGCGTCGGTCGACCTTCTCCATCAGCGGCTGCGCATCGTCGAACACAACCTGAAGAAGGAATGGAAGTCGACCTGCCACGGAATCATTGAGCAACACGCCAACCGCTTCTTCGCTTCCCGCTGGCTCTCGCGTCCGACGCTGCCCTCGCGACCTGACGACCTCATCCAGGTCACGGAAACCAAAGAGCTGAGCGTCAACACGACCCTAGACATCAAACGCATCATTGACCAACTCCACGACGGCCATATCATGTGGGTGGATTTCTCCAAGTTCCTTGAACACAGCACGTTTCGCAGTGCCGATGAGGATGCGTGGCGGTTGAAGGTATTGCTGGATGAGTTTGACGCCAAGATTGAACAGTGGGATATCAGGGCGTGTTTGATGAATGCCGAGCAGAGTGCACGACGGGATGCGAGGGATTGGGTTGCAGAACCGAGGGATGAGGATGTGCAGCTTTGTTATAAGTTGAGGCAGATTGGGAGGCCGGGGTAGGGAGAGAGGAGGGGAGGGATGTGGCATGGAGGTGGCATGGAAGGGAGGGAAGGCTTCAAGTTGGATCTCCCTTTGGCGGCAATCTGTTTTGTAAAGACACTTGACTAAGTGGCTTGTCTCTTTATAATCAGATGATAGAATAATTGACAATCTTGATTATATTTTATCCTGGCTATGATATTATTCCAAGTACCATGCAATGTTTACAAGAGAGAGGTTAAATCTTCTCTTCTTTCTATTGCCTCCTCTCTTCTCTTCTTATCTCTTACTCTTCTCCCCTATTCTTTTCTCCTCGGACTTACTCTTCTCTCTCCTTTGATTTCTCTCACCTTGAAAGATGACTCCTTTCCGTTTCTCTCTTTCCTTCCCTCTTTTCTTCATTCTTTGCGTACCTAAAACGTACCTTCTTCTTCTTCTTCTTTCTGTTTTTACTTTTGTTTATTACTATGTATATATGTATATAAGTACTCTAAGAAAAGTAAAGAAGACAAAAGGAAAGGAGAGGAGAGGAGAGGAAAGCAGAGGAAAGGAAAGGAAATTCAATGGGATTACTAGAAAGATAGATTCTTTACTTGCTTACTCACTTGTCTACTTTCTTGTTAATTAGGTTCGTCAAGGAGGTACCAGAGCATAGGATGGGCATATATACCAGGCTAGTTCATCACAGAACTTGAGTCGCGTAGAAGTGTAATCCTTGAGATTTTATCAAACTTGAAACTTCACTCCAATCAAAAGTACAATCCACTCGAATTCAAAGACCTTCTTCACCCGAGCTATCATCATGTCCCCCCCAAAAGCAAGTTGTAAAACCTGTCACGCGACAGTCGATTCCGCTCAGGATGAAGACAAGGTAAGTAAGCACGCACGCACACGCAAGATGGCATCCCCCCCCCCCACCCCGCGATCGATATACATGGCCGGCCTATTTCTGACTTAGTAGCTAGCTCATCTTCCACCAACACAACCCGCGCACCTTCCAATCAAGCTGCCGCTTCACGTGGACGCCGGGCAAAGAAAAACATGTCGTCGACTTCCTCGCGCAACACAACAATGAGGTGCCCAAGACGAAGGATGATAGCGAGTTTGTGGGGTTGTTGGCGCAGATTGGGTGTCGGAAGGAGTTGTGGAGCGGGTTGCCTGAGATTAGAGTTGGGAAGGTGTGGAGGGGTGTCGGTGATGTGGTGGGGGAGAAGGTGAGGGATAAGTTGAGGAGGATGAGTAAGATGGGGGGGGTGTCTGGGAAGAGTGGTGGTGGGGGTGAGGATCGTGGTGGTTATGATGAGCTACGTGGTTCTGTGATGGCCGAGGAGGAGGCCAGGGCGGGTTCTTCTCTGCTCGGTGATGCGTCTGGTGGTGGTGGTAAGGGGTTGGTTGGTGAGAGGAGGAAGAGGGGTGGTGGTGGTGTTTTACATACAAATGTTATGATGAAGGATGCTGAGGGTGTGACGGGTGGGGATATCGAGAAGAATGATACCTGTGGTATTGAGAGTCGAAACAGCACAAAGAACAAGCGAGAGGATATCGAGAGCAAGGCCTCGACTAACGATCCCTATGGCACCCCGACCAATGATATCTATGGTATCTCGAGA
>JALRMK010000118.1:0-15284 GCA_026119845.1 Pezicula carpinea | reverse complement strand
CAGAAACAGCACAAAGAATCAACGAGAGGATATCGAGAGCAAGGCCTCGACTAACGATCCCTATGGCACCCCGACCAACGATATCTATGGTATCTCGAGCAGAAACAGCACAAAGAATCAACGAGAGGATATCGAGAGCAAGGCCTCGACTAACGATCCCTATGGCACCCCGACCAACGATATCTATGGTATCTCGAGTAGAATCAGCACGAACAATAACCAAGACGTCACCTCTGATACATTTGAAAAAGTAAGTCTTTTTCACCTTCCCTCCTTCCCTCGCTCGCTCTAAGCACACCACCCACGCCCAGCGTAAAAGAGAAAAAACAAGAAGGAAAAAGCTCAAGTACACAAGATTAAACCCGCTAACACCTCTGCATCTCCCAGGACCTCCGCATCTACGATCTCGAAATCAAAGTCCTGGAATTGGAAAAGTCGCTTGAGGAAGAGCGTGTTGAGGTTTTAAGGGTATGTTTGATTTGTTATTTGGTGTGTCTTGAGAGGGAGGAAGAAGGAAAGGAAGATTAATGAGATTTATTATTTAGTTACGAGAGGAACTTGAACGCGAGGTGGGGACTCGGGGGTGGTTTGAGGGGGGGGTGTGTGCTGGTCGTGATGGGGAGGGGAATGGGGATAGGGAGGGGGAGGGGGTTAGTGAGGGGGATATTGAGGAGATGGAGGTTGCGTTGGAGGACTTGAGGAGGAGGGTGTATAAGTAAGTGGGGGGGGAGTTTAGAGTTGTTAGTTTCTTGGTGGGGAAAAGCGAGACGGGAGATAGGAGACGAGAGAAGTGGTAGAATTTAAGTAGGGGTAGTGAGGAGGTGTTTAATAGCTTTAATTTAGTTAAGGACTTCTTTCTAGAGAGAGGAGAGCTTGATACGTTACATATATCGTCGCTTGAGTTTATTAAGGACAG
Organism: Pezicula carpinea; assembly: GCA_026119845.1. Classification (NCBI taxonomy): domain Eukaryota; kingdom Fungi; phylum Ascomycota; class Leotiomycetes; order Helotiales; family Dermateaceae; genus Pezicula; species Pezicula carpinea. The sequence continues at coordinate 14,368 of JALRMK010000118.1, read as the reverse complement.
TTATAACTTTCTTATATTAACTTGTTTAGTCTAGTCTTATCAGGGTATAACTCTATGATTATAATAAGCTTAAGTATGGGTTTAAATAGGTGACTTTGTTAACTCTATTCTTAAGTTAATCTAGACTAGGTTCTACTTCTAAGAATGTCACGTGACTCGGACTCGGTGACTTGGTAGCTCGCGTAAGGCTCACTAACGCCTCCTATCTTTCTTCGCTTAGTTTCGCTTCGGTAGAGTAAGTAGTAGACAAAGAGAGAACTCGAAGCTTCTCTCGGATCTAAATCTGAATCTGAATCCGAATCTACGCCGTGGTACACTAGGTAGATAATCTTTTCGAATCTTGGCAAGGATTTAGGTGGGTTTGTTTTGAGATGGTATTTTGATTTGATTTACTTGTGAACACCTTAGGTACCTACTTGTTGGTATGTAATGAATGAATAATGAATAAAGGCACCCTTTTTATTCTCGGGGGGTGTTTTGCGTGAAGTTTTATGCTGTGCTACACTACACTACACTACGCTACGCTAGCCGGGCTGTAGTGGTTTTGGGGGCTTTGAGCCGAGGGTTGAGATTTAGAGGGTGGTTTGTTTTGAGTTGGTGGGGGGTTTTCTGTTGGTGTATGAAGTTTGATAATGAGTGGATAGGTTTTGATTGAATGGGAGAGAGGTGAGGTGGGTGAATAGATGGTAGATTCCTTGGTTAGCGAATTGGGGGTTTAGATGGTTTGTTTAAGTTGGTATTTAAAGTGGATGAGCTTTAATTGGAGAAGATGAGAGGTGGATGAATGGTGGATTCCTTGGTTGGAATTAGGAATGGATGAGGTCTTGAGTTGTGTATGGTTTTAAGGAGTTGGTTGGTTGGCTGGTGTAGTGTAGCGTAGTGTAGTGTAGATAGATTTGAGAGATTGGTTGGTAGATTGGTAGGAAGAAGGACGGATAGTTGTTAGTCTGAGTTTTATTGAGTGGTTGGCTGGTTTTATATTTCAAGGATAAATCGCGAATTCGGGCTCTAAGCAGTAAGGTGCGAAAAGAACCGTGGATATTCTGGATGAGTAGTGGTAAGAGGGTTTGTTTTAAAGTTGGTAGAGTGAAGTGCAGTGGGCGTATCTCGCAGTGTGGATATAAATATGTAGATGCTGCGTTTGCTTTCAAGGTAATCGCAAGAATCTTGTAATTGAAATCTTTAAGAAGTATTCACTTCGAGGACTTTAAAGCCACCGAGAGAAACCTTCCTCGTTTCATTGCTGTGTACTCTTAGAAATGACCTAGAATATAAGAGCTGCTGAAAAATGAGATAACGTACAGAGCTAGTTTATGAATTTCTTTCCGACTCTCAAGTTTAGTGAGTAAGGTGTGTCGCTTTCAATAGTGGATCCGGAATTCGTCCGTGTAGCAATAGTAAAATAAGCGAGCCCTGATACAAGAGAACGAGGCAGGTCTGTGAAAAGAAAGGTTAGCTGGTTGACTCTGGAAACTTTATACTGAACTTTATAATCTTAATTAGAAGAATAAATACACAGGAATCAGACTCACAGAATTTTCCCTTGGCCTTGGGACGGAAGTGGAATTAGAAATAAAAATCCGAAGAAGCGAGTTAAGCTAACGAGGCAGGTCTGCGAAAAGAAAGGTTAGCTGGTTGACTCTGGAAACTTTATACTAGACTTTATAATCTTAATTGGAAGAATAAATACGTAGAAATCAGACTCACAGAATATCCCCTTGGGACAGAAGCGGAATTAGAGATAAAAGTCCGAAGAAGCGAGAGTTGAGCGAGAGTTGAGCGAGAGTATAACACCTCTTAACTCTTACACCTAACCAACAGACAGACAGACTCCCCCACGACATCAAGGACTAGGCGCCTTAGCCAATGACAGAAGCAGAGGATAGTCGTGCGTCAGTAGGGGCAGAGGTTTGTTGTAAATAAAGGTTGATGAATTTCAAGAGATAAGTAACAAGGAAGAAAGTTGAAGGAGGTAAGATAGTATGGGGTGGGCAAGTCGAAGGATATAAACAAAACACAAGACATGTAAATGATTAGACTGAAACCTGTTATGTCTACGGGATACAGTACAGACTTTGAGAAGGTAGAAGTGCTAAGTAACTAACTACTCCACCTACATATCTTATGCCCCTTACATATTCAATTACCCAGGAGAAACTCAGACAGAACGTAAAACGCGTTGGCTACATAATGTATTCAATGATTCAAGAAAGTGAAACTCGGTCTACATACTATGTACGTATTCCGAAAAGACAGAAGTGCTGAATAGCCCCTCTCTCCTTTCATACCCGCATTTTAAACCATGTGCTATATGATGTATTCAATCATTTAAGAGAAGCTAGGAAGGAAAGTGAAACTCGGTATGCATACTATGTACAGATTTAGCAAGGATAGAAATGTCAATCAACTACTCTCTTCTTTCGTGCCCTCGATTTGAATCATGTGCTATATCATTGAGGAGAAATTTTAAAAACAAAGTGAAACTCGGTATACATACTACGTATAGACTAACAGCTCTCTCCTTTTATGCCTACATTTCAAGCCATGTGCTATATGATGTATTCAACTATCCAAGAGAAACCAGGGGAAAAAGTGAAACTCGACATACATACTACCTACATACAGCTTCCTAAAAGACAAAAACACCAACCAACCATTCATCAACGTACCACACAAAGAAAGCAGATAATCCTCGCTAATCCACACATTTCAGACCATATCCAGTACCTAACTATGCAGAGTGACATCCGAGTCTGTACAGCACAAGACAGGACACTATATCATCTTCGATATCCACGAATAGCAAGTAAACAAGCAAGTCTCGAAAAACAATCACTGCAACCAAGTTATAAACTAGGTATACGGCCCGGCCTCTTTGATTTATTTGTTTCCGGGGAAGTAGATGGGTAAGTTATATGCCGATGAACTACTGCAAAATATGTAACAGCCTAGAACCTACTGTACTCTGCCTACTTGAGTGTAAAAGGTTTATGTAGACGTTTTAAAACGTGTGCGGAAATTATGTATGCTATGTATGTATTTATGCACGGGATTCTATGTATGTGTACTTATATGTACGAGAGATACTGTAGGGCAGGCTGGTCATGCATGTACAGGATTTCCGTACAGTACAGTAGTTGGATCTTTTAGCACACCAACGAAAAAGACATAAGCGACTTGAGAATATGTATGTACTTTGTACATACTCATGTCTCAAGAGCTGTCTGGATTTCTCCTGTATGCAGTAATGTACAACCGGAGTGATGTAATCGTGTCAAAGGAAGAAGAGCTCTTAATATAATTACGAGTTTTCCTTCGCAACGACTTTTTCATTGCGCTTCACTTTCGTCGCTAATCACGTACTTTACACGTCGCTAATTTTATTTACTTGCAATTTAGTTGGGCTTGTTCAATCTTTGCAAAGTTCACCTGATTAATTGATCAACAATAACAACATGTCTGTAAGTATTCCATCCATCCATCCATCCATCCATCCTCCCCTCTTAACCTTCCTCACAACACCAAAATTCCCCAAGTAAACTAACCAAACCACCCTCCCCCAGCCCATCCAACCCACCACCACCACCACTACAACAACAACAACCTCCCACCTCTCAATCCGAACGACCATCACAAAACCAGAACTCCAATCTTTACTCCGCGATCGACATCTCCCAGCCGACAGCAACAAAGCGACTCTGATGGCACGACTCCAACTCGTCTATCTCAGCTGCGAGAACGACCTCGACCTCGAGACAAAGGTGACACCCTACTTTGGCTACACCAAGGATATTCTGCAGGATGAGGCCAGGATGCTAGGTGTGTCTTGTATGGGTACCGTTGCTGAGTTGCGCCGTCGACTTGTTCTTGCTGCTCTGGAGAGGAAGCGCGGGGGGGAGACTTCGGTTGGTAAGTGATGTGTGATTTCGAGAGATGACTGTTTTTTCTTTTGGTTTTTTTTTGCTAAAGTGTTTATGTAGGTGCGGCTGTTTCTCTTCCTGACACACGAGTCCGCGTGAAAGAAGTCAAGATCAAGGACGAGGTCGAAAAACAGCCTTCTATCGATGTCAGTGACAACAGTAACAACAACAACTACAACTGCACCTATCATGGCCATACTACAGCAACAGCAATACGCTCTCCTCAAATGCCACACCAGTTTCCGATCAAACACAATGACAACTACCACGGCAGTCATCATGGCCATACTACAGCAACAGCAATACGCTATCCTCAACTCCCGCCTCATCCTACCATGAGAAACAATGACAACTACCACGGCAATCATCAAGGTCAAGCTGCGCCAACAGTGCACTATCCTCAAATACCACACCAATCCACGATCAAATACAATGACAACTACCACAGCAACCATCATGGTCATGCTACACCAACAGCTATTCACTACCCTCAGCCTCCACCTCCATCTCAGCCCACCACCATGTCCAACGACAATCCAATTTCCACCAACAACAAAAACACAGCAACCACTCCCATCTCACCAAGTCTATCCACCACACCAAAGAAGCTATCAGCTCGCCACCTTCTCAAGACCATTTTCTGTAGCCTGGTGGCAGCCATCCTCGTGGTCCTTCTCTGCATCCCGACCACATCCTCCAGACTGGTCTGGTGCTCTCAGCTGTTCCCTCGGTATGCCGTCCCCGCAGAACTCGGATGCCTCGTCGTTTCCATCCTAGAATGTGTGATGCAATATTTCCGTATCCCGACTCAGCCGCTTAAATGCTTGGTGGCGAAGACATTGTGGTCCTCGCGTGTTCACGCGCACAATCAGAGCCAGCCTGAGTTCGAAGCAACAACGGTCTCTAGTCAGAGTCAGCCTGAATTCCAAGCAGAAACAGTCGCCAGTCAGATCCAAACCGAGTTCCAAGCAGACGATCAGACCAATACTTCCGCGGTCGGCGTAGACGCATCAACTTGGCTGTCCTTGGGCAATCTCACGTGTCTGCTTCTTGTTTCTATGCTATTGTTGTTCACCTTCATATGCATTCTCGTGCTTCTTCGCCTTAAGTATGCGAGAGTCAAGGTTGAGCCAAAAGTCGAGGAAGCTGGACCTTCTTTGAAGGATCTGCCTCCCATGCTGGAAAAGACGATCACTCAATCTGCAAAAGATCAGCCAAACACCAAAGTCGAGGAAGCTGGACCTTCTTTGAAAGACCTACCTCTTATCTCAGAAAATTTAACCACCGAAATCTCTGTAAAAGATCAGCCTTCTATCCTCGACGAATTAAACCCCCCATTTTTCTTGACCAACCTGCCTCTCATCCCAGAAAAGTCACCGGCACAAGAGACAAGACTACGCAACTTCTCCCGTCCCATCCATTCCAGCTCACCATTCAGTGCCAGCTCATCACGCAATCTTACCCATAATCCCCACACCACCGAGAAAGACAACAGTACCCAAATTCCACCCACCGGTGTAGAAAACAACAACAATAACAACAACATTAACATCAACATCACCAGCTCCTACAGCCCCTCCAACTACTCACCCCAGACATCTCCATTCCTATCCCCATCCCTATCATCACACCATGCAAGCTTCACACCCGATCCCATCTCAGAATCAACATCCGACGACGGAAACGATCAAGGGGACAACGATGATGAAGACTCCCTCCTCGACCCCGACGACATTGAAGAACTCGGCCGACGGAGCGAACCATTCAAGGAGATGCATACAATGCACCAATCCTTGCTGGCGAAATGGGAGGAGGTGAAGGAATTGGACAGATTGGAAGGGGGGAAGGGAGCTTGAGGGAGGATGGGGATGAGGATGAGGGAGGATGAGGGAGGATGAGGATGAGGGAGTATAAGGATGATGGAGCATGAGCAGGAGGGATTTGCACAACGGCTGAGCTGTGGTTCCAATGTGGTATTGGATTGTATTGTATTGTATTGTGAGGGAAGGGGAGGGAACCCTTGGGGTTGGTTTTGTTTTCGGTTTGTTTCGGGTGGTGGCGACAGTACTGTACTTCATGGGTTTGTCAGGTCTGGAAATCAATCATCTCATCTCGAATGATGGAATCCTCCTGTTGCGAAGATCACGACGGATCCCCGAAATCAGCCAAATGCTCTGCTCTGCTTCCCTGACATGACCGCGTCCCTGTCCGCGACCAGGTATGGCTCCCCCATCAAAGTCGTGTACCCAGCGTGAATCGTGGTAGCTTGCGCATCTGCAAGCGCTGCCATGCACCGGCAGCGCTAGTGGTCTGGACAGGTGGGTGAAGTTCGTGGGTGGTGGGATGGAGGGAAATCGAGAATGAGTCCTCAGCCACAGGTGTACCCGAAGAGAGAAGTATATCTCCATCAAGGTTGTTGCACACTTGTCAGGACCTTGCCTTCCTTGCAGACCCCATCTCTCTCCGATCCGTAAGCTCATCAAGTTTGCTGATGCATGCCTCCTCAGTATCATCAGTTCCTTTCGTGCTCACGTCCGGCCGTGCTTCGCTTCGCCTCAAGAGCAGGAACTGAACCCCCCAACCACGGTCGAACTCCTCCTGCGGCCATGATGGGCCATCTTCCTCGCCCGTGTCTCGACGCGCTTGCGAGATGGATCATTGTCTGCACCGTCTGGACGAGGTCGGATGGGGGGATGTGAAGCCGTGGCTATGTCCTGGATGGGAGGTGTTAGTTCTGTGCCTGCCATCGGAGTTTCTATGCCAAAGGTTCTTACCGAGACGAAGCTGGCGAGTTCAGCTGAGGGGGGGGGGAATGGCTGAGGATGCGCTGAAGAATGATGATGTTGAGGCTGGGATCGACGACGACGAGGAGGGTTGATATGCGCGTTGGAGATGGATGGTAGGTCGATGGTGGTGATGGCCATAGATCTAAGCGCGATGGCACGTGCTCACGCGCACTTGACCCGAACTCGACCCGAACTCGGGAAGCCGGTTGTGTTATTACAGACGACTAGCTCACACTGTACTATGATGACAAGACCGACCAGCTTCTAAATCGTAATGATGTTTGTTCTTTGAGCTGGCTAGGTACAATAATCAGGACTATTGTCAACATCACTACGATTACTACTCCGCCAGCTTACACTTGGGACCTTGACCTAAAAGAAAACGCCAACACCACCTAAAAGTCCAACGATCATCCCGATAAGCACTACTTTTTCAGTCTTGTGAAGAAAGAATCCGGTTGTGGGCGTCGTCAACAATTCCTGCAAGACATCATCAATCTGCTGGCCGGCCGCTTCACGTGCGGTACTCAACTTCTGGGCTGCCTGCTCCATGGCCATATAACTTTCGTTCGCGGCAACGAACCCCCAGTTTCCCCATCTCCAGATGTCACGCTGCGCCTCCTCGACCTCTCGAATGATTGTATAAACGTCCTGGGCGACCTGATAGAAGTGCTCCTCCCGATCCGAGATGCTATGCCGGAATGCTTGCAAGGCATCGAGAAGCGATCGGTCGGATGGATGGAGGAAACAACCCGTTGGATCTTGAAGGCTCGTGATCAGCGCGGACTGTATGAACTTGAACGTCTGTAGCTGGAAAAGAAGCCGTCTTGTTTGGACATAAATGCGACTATTGCTCCGCTGCAGAGTTCTGATGTACGCTGTCCATTGTTCAACCAGATGTTCGGCCGTCGCGTTCTGATGCAAGAGGTACGTGGTGAGCACATTGCGCTTTGGGGGGCGGCGGTTGTGGGAAACGAGTGAGAAAGCATGGCTCTCGGTCGCGAAAAGCATGGTGCCCGTCTCGATGAGGAGCGTTGGTTGGAAGGCCCACAGTTCAGCGTGAACCTATATCCCTAACACTCGTTACTTTGTTTGCTCCTTCTGAGCTAGGGACAGGATGTTGTAGAGGTCGAGAAAGAAAGATATACGTGCCTGCGAGAATAACATGGCCAACTCGCCCTTGATATCCTGGCAGCTAGCTCGGAGCTCTTGAGTCCCATCTCTGGTCAAAGCTGACCATAGGTCGTCGGCTGTGCGGTTCCATGCTCTCAAGTCGGCATCGAAGGTGTTCATCTGGTTGCTGGTGCCGAGCAAGATGGGATCGTAAGCCGCGAGCGCCTCGGAGAGCTGTGTGTGTACGACAACATGGGGGGGTATGGGCTGATGCGCTGCTGGGTAGAGCAGGCGGCGAATCCAAGGATCGTGGCCGAGAGAAGGTTGTCTCGCAATGCGCATGCTGTTGAACACGACAATGGCAGCGTGGAGCAGGCCGATCATCGTCACCAGCCAGAGGAGAGCAAGAAGCCATTGCAACGGACCTCGTGCAGTGGTTGTGTGGCCATGTCGAGCAGAAGAAACCGGACGCAATGGAACCTTTGCCCTCATCATCGTGGTGCAGCGCACTTGACCGGACGCTGTCGCCTCGGCCGCAGCGAAGGAGAGGGTGGAGGAGTAGAAGAGGCGAGCATATTTCTTTGTTTGTTGTGGTGCAACGGTGCTGGAATGTTCGCCTTCATCGCAGAGAGGCCGTGTATCATGTGTAGCATTCCCAGGGTCGCTCTCTGCTGTGAGCGTGGGTATCTAGGATGTGTGTGTGATGGAGCGTATGGCGATGGCAAAGACGATCTGTCGTTGGATGTGCATTTGCGCTGGTCAAGAATTGATGGAAGAACAGTCGGAGGTCGTGATGAAGTCCAGATATGCAGTCGTTGTAGAAGCCAGGCCGTGGAGCGTCGTAGTTGCCATGAGCGAACGACAACAGGAAGGACAATTCCAGCGTGAGATGGCAGGTCTCCGCCAAGCATATACAATGTAGAGTACCAACAAACACGTAAATCAAGAACAACCCACGCGATGAATTAATTCAATTCAAAAGCAAGCATGTATTTGTCGCGTCGCGTCAGGCCTGTCTAGTCTCGTCGCGAGAGATGCATGGGTCACGGGAGTGTTGCGGCCTGAGGCCGGGAATCTCTTGGAATTATTTCCAGCTGAATCTGGGAATCGGCATGTGACGCGCCCAAGAAGCGCAACGCAGACAAATACCCATACACCCACCCAGACCCATCATCTATCTGCACATCGTCGGTACATCACCATGAGCCTTCAAGCGGCACTGCATGCTTTCAAGTCGGCCTTCGACAATGCACAATCTGCAAATCAAGAGCTCCTCGCGCGCTGGGTAGGCGTGCAAGAGGCATACTACGGCGAGCGAGACCGAGGGCACCAGCACACTTCCTTTCCAGAATGGATCTCGACGGCCACCTCGCTCAGAGACACGGCGGCCATTGAAACGGCCATCCATCTTCAGTATCGTGAACATTACGAGGCCCTCAAGCCACGCATCAAGACACTCGTCAACAACTTGGTTTCGTTGTTTGCGCTCGACGGCTACTGGCGATTGTACCTGGCCTTGGGCCCGGAGATTATACGTTCGCGCACTGCCCTGGAGATCGTCACGCGGATCCGGAAAAACCATCCTCTCACATCCCTGGACCATCTGGTGGTCTCCATTCGCAAGCAGCAGGATGAGAGGCGGAGTCACGAGCGTCAAGGCCTGTCGACCAACATCACGATATTTGTGCCCGACGATGTTGCGCGAGCGGAAGACGCGGACTTCCTACGGCCGACAAGGGTGACCCGAGGGCAAGCCAACAAGAAGTCCCATGCAGAAGAGGCGGTTGTCGAACCAGGTCAGCAAAGCCCAAGACCAGGACCAAGAGCAGATCACGATGTGCATAGTGTGCATGGTAGCCCGTCACCGTATATCCAGGATGAGGAGAAAGAGGAAGACGACGACGACGAGAACCCTTCTGAAGTGGATGTGGTCCAGACACGGGAGCAGGCGGGCGTGCATGGGAAACCCTCCAAGGCAGCTGTTGAGATGTCTGCTTCCCCCGAAAGAGGCCGGGGACATGCTACAGAACTACCATTCGAAGATTCATTGGTCGACTTGACAGCTGATGCCATTTCGCAGTCATCTACACACCCAAGCCCTGATGTCAGGTTGAGGGAAGATGACAGTCTTATCGGGGCAGCCTTGGACCACACGTGGCCGATTGGGAATATGAATGATGATAGTGATGATGATGATGATTATGATGGTGGTAATGATGATGATGGTGACGGATGGTCTTCTGCAGGAGATGATATGCGAGCATTTTCGGGGCAGACGAGTCGAGAACCCAGGGCGGCATCTCCCAGTGCTTCACATATTCCTCTTCATCTATCGACAAAGGAGCCTGAATCGACATTGGCAAACACAGCATCCAAGTTGATCTTGTCTTCTCCTCTGCAGGGGCCGGAGATACCGACCAATGAGCAAGACTCGGACTGTGATTCAGATAGGAGACATAGGTCTGAAGGCACCAAGCGACCGCCGCCGAATTTATTCTATTTGATATCAGAATTGCTTCCACCATGGTGTCGAGATATACCTCCACCAAGTCGTACTTGGCCTCTTGAAAGCATCTTGACGACCCGTTATGGCTTTCAGATTGACTACAAATCTTTTGTCTCTGTCGGCCACCAGAGTTGGCTGAATGATGAGGTTGTCAATACCTTCTTTGCCCTCCTTCAAGATTGCGCCAGGAGTCGATTCAAGACGTACACTCACACTAGCTTTTTCTACACGAAACTCGTCCAGAACTCGATCAATGGTAATATCGATTATCCGGGAATTGAGAATTATACCAAAGCAGACATTTTCCAGATGCATTATATCCCCATCCCAATTTGCAGAGGCGGGCACTGGTCGGTGGCAATCATCTCAATGTCGCACTCTCAGCACCGTGCCATCGACGATGATACAAAGCTTGAAGGCGCTAAGATCACCATCGCTACTTTGGACAGTTGTGATCGGACAGGAAATCGAGCCAACAAGACTATATTTTCCAGCCTCAAGGCATATGTGATCGCAGAAGCATCGAAACGCGGGTATAAGATCCAGCCTCGAAACATTATATGGCACCATGTAAGCAACATCCCACAACAGCCGAATTGGTATGACTGTGGAGTGTACATCATCATGTATGTCTTTGAATTCTTCAAGGACCCGGAGCACATCTTTTCACAGAGTACGTGCAAAGATTATGCTTGGGCCACGGACAGCTTACGCTGTAGACGAGAAATGCAAGGCATACTCTTAAAGCTGCTGGACGCGGATAGGGAAGACAAGAAGAATTGTAGAACGGCGCAATTAGCAAAGGGTTCATGCATTTACCCGATCCAGACGACGCAGCTGGATGGTCAGGATGATTCTATGGGGCAGAAAGATTCTTCGACTAGCACCTCACAAGTGTCCGATTCTCCTGCTCTCGCGATTAAGAGCAGCACATTGGTTCTAGAAGAAGGCCAGAAACCTCGGTGCAAGGATGGCAAGATTATACCTATGTGTGAGAGTAGTGCGTATCCAACACCGCCAAGTTCTATCGCTCCTTGCGCCTCAAGCCATCATCAAATACTTCCCAAGGCAATTCCTGACGACCGAAAAACGTCTACGTCAGACAGTGTCGGCAGAGAGAGTTTCACGGATAATGGTATTCTTGACATTCTACTTCCTGATACCCATGTTAAGCCTCATGTAGAGGAGTTGCAACTGCGACTTGCCACAATGTTGGGGAGTTTAGATGCGTCTCCGCTCAATGCCGACATTCTAAAGCGCATTGCCCAGGTTCAGATCTTTCAGCTTGACGAAATCGTGCCAGTATTACCTCCTCTCAACATTGACTCGGAGTTCCAGAGGCGAGGTAAGTATCCTATCACTGAAGAGGAAGTGTTGGCTTATACTTTCAGAATCGGAGATGCTTGCTCAAACGTTTTACTCGAGGAAGAGAGCAATGAACGTGTTTGAGCATCACTTTATCGAGCGACTACGAAGTTATATTGCAGCTCGCACGGAGGAGCAAGAGACTATTTCCCGTGCAATGTCGGTCCTAGTATCGTTCCTGGTAGCTTTAGAGAAATTCGCTGCCGACGAGGGTAATAAAAGGAAAGATGCAAGACAGGTTACTCAACAAATGAAGGAAATCTACTCAGACGGACTACCGGAGCCCAAATTCGATGCTATGCGGGACAGATGGTTGGCTGATGTTGTTTCTCAGATTCAAGAGTCCGAGCTCCTCGAAAGCAAGGCAAGTCACTGTATCTCGTATACAGAGGAGGTATATTCACGCGTGCTTGTCATGAGGGAGAAAATGGGCAAGGTACGTGTAGCCTTGTCGGATTGTTCTCAGCAGGTCGAGACGGCTGTTCGGCAGCTAGAAATGGAAATGAGTGACATTGGGTTGGAACTTCGGTCGACGAAGATAGCTCGTCGAAATAATGAGGGAGAAGTTGATACATATCGTCTAGGATGATGATTATAATAATAATAAATAAAAATGGAAATAGAAAGTACTACTGGGTTATAGTCCAGATTTTTGAACTTTAATAGTCTCTATCTTTAGAGATTAATAGTTAATAATTTTTAAAGACTACCTTATATTCTAATTCTATTAGTAGAAAACACTTAGTACTATAATTTGTAGTATAGAAACCTTTTATAGAAGAGTTTTACACTAAACAGGCGTAGGTATAATAATCCTTACCTACTTGTTCACATAGTAAACTCGGTAATCAATAAAAGACCGAGTCTCTCTCCTCGATCTTTAAATAAGAAAGACTCTTTGTTACCTACCTACTCTACCTTGATTCCTTCTAGCTGTTTACGTGCCCTCTCTGACAAAGAATAGTTTAATTCGTCTTTATAAGTTCTCCTAGTTATCTTACAAAGACCTTTCAACGACGAGTCTTCTATTATCGTTATCGCTAACTGTTTTCAGAATTTTATAACCCTTTGTATTCTTTAATCCGCGTAATATAGATTCTAGATATTCTTTATCGAGGTTTACCTGTACTATTACAGTATATACTTAAAAGGAAAAACCAGGATAAACAAATAGAAGATCTCTTATTACAGTAAGGACGGTAAGGGTATAAAAGAAGACGGGTTTTCTTCTCTGTCTCTCTCTCCCTCTCTACAACTCATCATTCAAACTTTATTACATACATCTAACCACTCACTGCAAGACGTTTACTTGTTACACAATCATCTATTCTCGTAGTAGCTAGATAGTCAGACATGGCTAACGATAATGAAACGCCAGAGCCTCAGGTATGTACCATGTCACATAAGTGTTGACATATGTTTCCCAAGGCGAGGTCTTTCCACTATAAAAACCTACGCTTCCCCTTCCCTCCCTACCTTGAGAGAAATCTACTAACAGACGATGGTAACAGGGCATAAGCGACGAGGTTCTACAACAAGTCACCCACGCTATCCGCAACGCAACACAAGCCGTTCAACTACTAGATAGTAGCGAAAACGACGAGAACACGTACATCATACTAATCTCCCCCACCCCCGCCCACTCAGTATCACCACTTCCCAGCCCAACACCCACTCCAATTCCTCGTCGCACAGCGCCTTCTGCTACTAATGCATCTGAGACAGGTACAGCATCCACACATACACTTGGACGATCCACTATCCGAGACCCATCAGCAGCAGCATCTAGCCAGACAGCGACCACACATACTCTCGGGCGATCTAGAGGAGATGAAGACGAAGACAAAGACAGCGATACAGTCCAACCAATCCAGATCTCGCACGACGTCCTCATTTCCAGAGATAACCCCGTCGCATCATCATCAGCATTATCGACTGACCTCGCCATCCCGCTGTCCGCGCTCCAGCCCTATATCGATAGCATTGTACGAGATCGCCTAGTCGAGATCAATCGCATCAAGTTCCAGAAGCATGTTGAACACATAGAGAGGCTTGGTCGCGGTGGTGGTACGGGTGCGGGTGCGGGTGGTGGTGGTGGTGTGGGTGTAGGTGTGGGAGGCTCAAGTTCAGGGGATGTAGCGATGAGTAGAGTTAGAGAAGGAGGAGAAGGAGCGTCGAGCTCTCCTACTAGTGGTAGTGGTGATGGTGGTGGTGAAAGCAATACTCTACGCCCGATGACTCGAAAGCAGAAGATTAAATTCTTAACTCGGAGTATCAAGGTCGATCTAGCAAGGGGATTTGATATGTTAGAGGGATTAGAGGCACTTAAGGTTGTGTCAAATCAAGATCCGGATGTTGAAGGAGAGGGCGATGGTGATAAGGATGATGATAGAGATAGAGATAGGGATAGGAGTACTGACGATAAAGGGAAGGGGAAGGGAAAAGGTAAGGCGTAAGGAGAGTGTTATTAGAAGAAGCTTTTAACTAGGTAAGGACGAGATAGCTACAGTGGATAGCGGGGGATAGTGAAGGTAGTATTCTATATTAGGCTTAGAATAAAGAGGTTATTTAGCTATATTTAGATACTAAAGACATTTAGTACTATAAAGATATATATTTACCCTATTAATTAAGTGACCTATAAATTATATAGCTTATACTATTATCTATATTAAATA
>JALRMK010000117.1:0-25769 GCA_026119845.1 Pezicula carpinea | reverse complement strand
ATATTCAAGCTATATAAGTCTAGCCGCCTTAACTAGTAGAAGGATTACTAACGGTATACGGTGAGAGAAGTTCTAGTATACTCGGAGGATTAGGTGAAATAATAGGAGCATTACTAAATAGGACGTATATTAACTCTGAGAGCTGTGTAAAGAAGAAAACAGCTGTTTATAACATAAAATAACTAGTACAGAGTTTAAACTTACAAGCTGACTTTGTAGGTATTATATTTTAAACATAGACTAGGATAACATAATCTAACCTTTACCTACAGACGTACTAGTTTAACCTAGCTAGCACCGAGACAAGTGTATATAGGTAATAGAGATAATTACTTGTAAAGGTATAAGTCTTGTTATATACTATTAATCTAATAGAAGTATACTTATTATTTTCCTACACTCTAAGTAAGATACATTCAAGAATTCGAATTAGGTAGAGTTAAGCACTTTAGAAGAAACTTAGGCACTGAACTAACGGTAGATTAGATAGAAAACTAACCTGTAAGCGAGAATATAACACTGCTAATATGTAGTCTAGCTAGAGTAGCATAGAAAGAATCATAGTGGGGGTATATAACTAGCGGGTGTTTAAACTATTATAGAACGTTACTAATATTACACTATAAATAGGACGTAAAAGAACAAGGTTATATATAACGACAAGTGTAGAGGACTAGAAAATCCGTCGAAGAAGGCTTAACAGTAAATAGACGGGGAGTTATCTAAATAAATTTATTATAGGGCTATATAAAGCGGAGGGATAGATCGAATAAAGAGGGAGAAGGTTAGATAATTTTCTATAAGACGCTCGAGCTACTACAAGGGGCGATGATTTTAGACTACCAAGGTGTTAGATTTAACCCTTAGTTATAATAGCGACTAGAACATATATTGAAGATAATGGTAGAGATATAGAAGGAGTGTGTTACTAAACATGTAGCAGCGGGGGACCTATAAGTCGGCGATGTTACTGTCAGACTAAGTGAGTAGGTTACTCGAAAGGTACCGTCTTGGCTCTATAGGCGAATAGTTAGCTAACGTTATAACAGCTACTCAACGATACTAGCGACTTCCGAAGCAAGTGTATATATAAAATCTAAAACCTTATAAATATATATTACCTAGGCGGGAAGCACTAATTGAACATAGAATTAGCTCGAGCTTTATAAGTCGACTATTACTTTACATATAAGGACTATACTAGGGTAGTACGGCCTTACCTATTCAGATGTCCTTTGTTAATGGTATGCTAGCCTAACTGGAAGAGATTTCTAGTATAAATTATTATACACAGTATATTATAAATTACTTTTAAGACTAAAACACACGTCGGTAACCTCCTGACCACTAGGCATATGTTTTCCCCTTTACGAGGTGAAACTATTATATAGGTATATTGTCTTATAGATTATATACTCTCCGAATATATAGCAGACAGGACTAGGCACTTGAAGAAGCTAGAAGGCGTACAACTATTAGGTAAGATCTACTTTAGAGACTATGTTAATACTATCGTCTATATTAATTAAAGCTTGTAGAGAATTATAAAGTGTTAAGAAGTACATAGAAAGATTAGTAGGAGAAGCGGATAACTAACATCTATAAAAGACTCCGACATTAAGTGTTAATATAGCTAGGTTAGAACGAGGAGTAGAAAGAGACTAAAGGCTTAGTTTATAATCTATTTAAAAACTTACTAGAGGACCTTAACACTATAGATAACGAGGAAGAGCTAACTATAGGGGGGAAACATGTTAGTATAAGTAGTTGTATAAGTTATTAACTAATGTTAGCTAACATATAATACTAACAGAGGGTAGGTTAATTTAGACATAAAAAGACGACGTATTAATACTACTTCCAGGGATAGTTCTCGACAGTTATAGATTAATAATACTCCGGAGTAGTTAGACGTATATAGCTCTCTAGGTCACCGATAGACATTATACCTACTAAATTATAACAGGACGACAACAATGTCTTAAGCGAGGAAGACGCCCAAGATGTTTTTAGACATAAAACTCCTATGTCTAACCCTGCCGCCCTGTCGGTCGCTTAGAGTAATAGAGAGAAGGTAGGATTCTAAGGTATATTGTTAACAAGGACATTACTAAGTAGGTGGTTAATAGGAGTAAAATTAACGGAGAGGTAGCTAGCTAGCACCAGCTGTAGCTCAACCTAAGAGCCAAGGTAGGTAATCTACCAAGGGCGTCTATAAAAGTTTTAAGATATAGAGCAAGAGTGGGACACTACTTAAAGGCTTGATTTCTTTGGGTGGAATATTCGCATAGATCTAAAAGGTGATAAAAGCGAAAGTAGACAAAATATAGTTTTACTAGGGCGGGGAGATAAAGGAGGCTCGACTAATATCATTTCTAGACAAGGTGAGAGGTTTTATTAAAGCTGGTCTACTAGGAGAGGAGATCTAGAAGCGGTTAATGGTGTAGTAGTCAATAGAAGATGATTTTCCTCAAGATAATAAATCAGGGTAGGCTATTAGGGTAGTATTATAGTATAGTGAATAGTAAGAGTACTGTTAATTAGTGGTATATCTATATATAAATACTACGTAGTATATAACTATTAACTAATATATAGATGTTAGCTAACGTATAGATGTTAGCTAACAGATAGATGTTAGCTAACAGATAGATGTTAGCTAACGTATAGATGTTAGTAATTGAATAGATGTTAGCGATCGAATAGATGTTAGCGATTAAATAGACTAAATAAAGAATATATTTAATTAGAACTATATAAGCGAGTATATCTAGTAGATTATAACTATAGTATTAAGTAAGCTATGTGAGTATAGTATAATGTATATTCTAATTAGGTAGAAAAAAATACTTAACTTATATAAACTTAGCGAAGTATACAAGAAGATATATAAACTATATAAACTACTCTAGATATAAGCGGTTTATATGATAGCGATTATATTTGTGTATTTAGTATAATATTCGCGCGATTTAAACGAAAATCCACTTTTATAATTTTATAGATATAGAAGAACAAGAGAAGTCACGTAATAAGTGGGACTAGGATTATTAACGACGATTAGAGAGAAACTTTCGCTAATATATCGTCGACTATAAAGGAAACAATACTAATAATAAAACTAATAAATCTATAACTAAGTTAGACCTTAATATCGACGAACTTAACCTTGACGAGACTCTAACTAACTCTACCGAAAACCTATTCACTTAGTGCTATAAAACTACTCTTGGTAATCTTTAATTAAAAGAGATAGAACTAATAATAACGACATTAGTTAATAAAACCTTCACTTATTTAACCTAGGTGAACACGGTATTTAACCCGGCCGCCAAGGGAAATTAAGGATTAATAAAGCTATATAACATAGACCCATTTATATAAAAGACCTTAGTAACTTTATAGTATACTAAGAGAGTCTTTATCGACATTATAATCGATACCAGAGCTTTATATAGATCTACTACTAGCTATAGTCAATATTAAGCACTCTAGAACCTTGATAACACCATTGTTTTTAATCTAACAACGAAAGGAATAATTAATATACAATTTAGTATTAGAACCACGCCCTCTATTAGCTCTATGTAGGTTACTACACCGGTGAGAAAAGTAGAATTCTACATTGTAGAGGCTAATACACTATTTCTACTTTGTCTTAAAGATATAGATAAAATATAAGTCTATTTTAACAACATTAAAAACACCCTAGTCGGGGAGAACACTTTAGTGCCGGTGACACGACGTTATAGCCACCTATTCTTCTTATAGAACTTAGCACTCTAATTCTTTATTGTTAAATCATTCGACTTTAATCTATACTACCTAACGGACATTAAATTACGTCGGTTATATCGACGATTTAGACACCCTATAACCGAAAGACTTTATAGACTACTTGAGCGCTCTAGCTACGATATAGAGAAGAAAAGCCTCGAGTACCTTATAAAGTACTATTACCACTGTTAGAAATTCAAGAAGTCCCTAGGTAGATTTAGATTCACGCTTCGTGATAACGTTAACTTTAATTATACAATTACCGTTAATATTATATATATTAACAATAACCTAGTTCTATATATTGTCGATAAAGCTACACACTTTTAAGTAGGAAGGTTCCTATAAAATATTAGTATAAAGTACACATAGGATACCTTATAGGCTTGCTAGATTAATACTTACCTTGGGCCTTCTAACCTTATTGTCTATGATACCAGGAAGAACTTCATTAGTAAGGAATTTAAGTAATATATAATTACAATAGGTATAAATACAAAGGGAGTTCCTATAGAGGTATATAACTCAATTAGCATGGTTAAGAGATATAATAGACTAATTCAACGAGCCTACCAGATTATTATAGTTAAGTTACCAGACCTTAATAAGAATATAGTTTTATAAATAGCTTTTAAAGCTATCAATAACACGGCTAGTCTAAAAGGTTTAGTTTTAACACTTCTTATCTTTAGAGCTTATCCACGAATGTTAGAAACAGACACACTATCTCACTTGATAACCTAGCGAGCTAACGTAATCAAGAAAGCCATGAATAAGATTTAGAAATTAAGAGCTAAGCGACAAGTCAAGGATACCTTAAATTCACGTAATAGACCCTAGATAACCGCGGTCTATAACTTACCACCGGAATTACCTGTTATAGTATAGAGAGAGGGAAACACTAGACAAAGTAGGAGCTAGGAAGGACCTTATAAACTTATAACAATTGAAGGAGAAACATATATATTGTTATTACCCTATAGACTAACATCGTTTTAATCTACGACACTACAAGGCTAAGAATGATTCTTTATAATACCTTGATTATCTAGGGATCCTCATGGCGAATACCAGGGGCCCTAAACGTAGATACGTAGTGTTTCACATATAGAATTACGACTGTGTACCTGTCTCGAAGCTAAGTAGGTACTAATTCACTGCCTTAGCCGTCGGTATAGAAGTGTAGTAGAATTCTCCCGCTATTAACATTCTTACTTTCTATCTCTAGATAGTAGAGTGTAGTGAAATCTATAATCTCACCCAAGAAGCACTAATAGCGTCGCGGTTAGTAGGACACTATGTCACTACTCTTATAGAAGTCTAGATTAACGTCGTTCTTATCTAGGAGGTTAGTGAACCTAGGGAATGTTACACAGCTCTGTAAATTCACTAGCTGTCCTAGGGCCTTTAGCTTCTCCCTCCTCTAAAGCTAGTCTTTAAAGTCGCGCAGTTTAAGTCCTTACAGAGCTTTATCTACTTTCGTCTTCTACTTTATTAAGATTCTAAATAGCTTGTACTTCGAGGGGTCCTGTGCTAGAACTCCGTGCTTAATAGCTTACGTGCTATTACTACTAAAGGTCGTCTTCTAAACAGACGCTACCCTCTCTACGAAGATACGTCCTCTTACTAAGTCGCTATTAGCCATGACAAGCTAAGCGGTATTAACTAAGGCCTGTGTAAAATTAACGTCTTCTCGCCCTTGGTTGTTATAAAGACGTACCTGTTAATTAAAGTAGCGGAGGGTCTAGAGTAGGGATACTAAAATCCCCTCTGTGCTAAGAAGATTTAGTTATCTTCAGTCTGTAATTATTAAAGTCACAGTGTTAACACTCCTCTAAAAATAGCAAGAAGATTTAGTTATCTTTAGTCTATAACTATTAATGTCAGCTATAACATCTTATTACCTAGTAAGACTTCGTTCTTCTCTCCCGCAGTTAAACACTAACCTAAATTAAGAAGGTGAACTCGAAGGTAAAAGTATATAACTCTAATATTATATATTAAGAAGAGGTGAAATATATATAGGTTATACTCTTCATTAGATTATTAGAGGATACTATAAAAGGAGCTCGAGAACTATTATATTAAATAGCTTATAACACCTTTAGAGGAATATTCTAAGTCTCTTTAAAGTATAGAGAAGGTATAATCTTAATAGCGCTCGATAAAAGGTGTAACAGATAATTTTTAGAGAAGGAAAACCACCTTTTTAGAAAAGGTATACAAGCTAAGGAGCGAGTTTAGCTATGACATTTACGTTTTAGGACGGAGGAACGGAAAACTCTTTAATTACACATCTAAAGGATCATCTAGAGATAGACCTTCTTGGCTACTTAGCTTAACAGAACTTATAAGTAGCGTTCTTTTAATCTAAGACCTATAATCTAAAAAAAAGTTTAGGATCAGAGTTATCCTAGGCTAGAGAGATATACACCGGCTAGCTTCTTTAAACGAGGCACTAAATCTCTGCTCTGTGAAGGCCGGAAGGGACGAGATAATCCTATGGTGAGAACTAAGAACTTTTAGACTAGAGACTTAACGAGTGCTAGGGATAGATTAGCTCTTTAGGTTTAAGGACTTAATGCTCATTAGAGAAGCGGAGGATCTACTAACTTAGATAGAAAATTATTTAGCCTGCGCTGTACAGTAGAAGGCGAATTGAGTGTCGCTAATTTTATAGATAACTTTTTTAAGCGGGCTCCACTTGCTAATGCTTGTGGCTGTGCACCCTCCCCTGGTTGGTACCGCAAGCACGCGCAAGGTAGCGCTGGCACAGACCATCAGGTTCGCCAAAATTGGCTGACACAGTGATAAGCATCCAAGCTTGGAAAGTGCTGCCACTCTCTTATGTAAGCGGTACGGGATGACTACGATACCGTAGCTTACACAGTGCCTGATGCTCGTGGCGATAAAACCTCGATAAACCACAAGATGAGCGGGAAACACCTTGCTACACCACATGTCTTGTGCCGGTATTGTCAGGAGCTTTACAGCCGTGCCAACTATCTACAGACATCTCTACAGGAATGGATCGAATGTCGCGATCAAATTCCGGATCGAGATGTGGAGCATTGTGCCAACATCTTCGAGCTTAAAAAATCGTCATCAAGCGGCTGTCACCTCTGCATCCTGTTGTGGAATAGCATACGCCAACAGACATTAACTGAGATGGCAGAATCTTCTGCTGCACGATGCAGACCGATCAGCCTTAAGCTATGGGATCCCAACAGAGGCAACAAGATAGGAGTCTTTCAGATGAAGTTGACCCTTCAACTCAAAGAGTTCAACTCATATCCAGCCTCGAACGAAAGAGATCTTTGGGTACGACATAAAGCTGATATTCCCCAAGATGAACATTCCAGCTTCAATGACGCCCAGCTAAGCTTATCTACAGGCTCAGTGGGCTGTCTAAGATTAGCAAAGCACTGGCTCACACAGTGTACTAGCAAGCATGTTGAATGTTGCCTTCCTACAACCCAACCAAATGTCCTACCTACAAGACTGATCGACATTGAAGCGCGAGCGAGCTTTGAACTTCGACTTCATATCGTCGACCAAAACGACTCAGGAATCAGATACCTGACACTGAGTCATTGCTGGGGCAAGTTAGATGTCCTGACTCTAAAAGGGGAAAATATTGGTCAAATGATAGATGGGTTCCACATGAGAGACTTGCCAAAGACTTTCAAGGATGCTGTGGAAATTACTAAGAGCCTTGGTTTTCGATACCTCTGGATTGACGCTCTTTGCATCATGCAAGATTCGCCTGCTGATTGGAAAAGTGAAGCATCAAGGATGGCATCCGTTTATGAAAACTCCACGTGTACAATAGGTGCTCTATTTGGGGCCAACAGCCATGCAGGCTGCTTTAAGTCTAGGCAACCCCTTGAACATTTTTCTTGCCGAATTTCTCAAGCAGGATCGAATGATGTGTTTGTTACCTCTAAGCATGTTTTCTGGGAACTCATCGACGAAAATGGCAGTGGTCCAGGCCAACCAGGACCTCTAAACACTAGAGCCTGGGTTGTTCAAGAGCGAATGATGTCTCCTAGGACTCTATACTTTGGCTCACGACGGATACATTGGGAATGCCGTACATACACTTCCACTGATCACGACATTGAAACTGACTTCAATACTGATGGTTATACTTCTCATGCGAAACATGCATGTGATATTCTTCGGGCTCCTTTGCGCCCACTTGCTGTTCGAGGAGATAGGTACCTATTCTACATTGGTTGGAACACGTTTCTGAAGAAATATACTCACGGCAGGTTAACTCGGCCCGAAGATCGATTGGTCGCTTTGACTGGCATCGTTGACATAGCGCGAAGATCCACGGGGCTATCAATGGTCTCAGGACTGTGGAAAGAGCTTTTGCCTTTCGAGATTTTGTGGTCTAAAGACCTTTACATGGATGACAGTGATCTGGTACCACCATCACAGTTTGATAGAGCACCTTCGTGGTCATGGGCTTCTCAAGATGGCCCTGTCCATGCCGCTGATGTTAGCTTTGCCAAAGCTCCAATTTTCTTCGTAGAAGATATTGAACTCGAAGATCCACCAAAAGAAGTCGACAGCGGAGATATTGCGCGATCTGAAAACTGCATTCTTCATATAAAGGGCCCGCTTGCGGCTATCGAAAATCATGTTATCCTCCGAGAAGATAACAAGGTTTATACTTTATGGCGCAATTTCCAAACAGGGAACATTGAAGATCGATGCTTCGTGGTGTTTGACCCAGACCAACCTAGTTCAATTCATCAGCTGTCGTCACCTGTTCAGCTGTCTTGCCTTCTTATCTCGCGGTCGTCACCAATGCCGGGGAACTATGCCCACGGATTGACGCGTATGGTTGAGGTCCTTGCTTTGAAGAGAATTTTCTCCTCAGATGACCACGACATGGACAGGGAGGGAATTGGACAAACCAGAGGTGGAGTTAATCGAAAAGAAAGCGGCAACGCCGAGGGTAGAGGGTATAACAATGATGATGACCACACTCTTTCTGCTAATAATAATGACGACAGCGATTATGAAGACAAAGTGGATGATTATAATATTGCACATAAATCCAAAGTGATATTATAGTGCTCGGTATTCTAGGGTGAACTGACAAGGTTATCAAATAGAGTCAAATCGGAATGAATTATCCACTCTGTAGAACGCAAGAGCTACCTAAACATATGGGCACCAGTCTCGTGGTTACATGATAGTAGTGAAACTTTCTCTTACTTGCTTTCCTCGACTTCTAACCCTAAGACCAACGGTAACTCCGGTACCATTCGAATGCATTGATAATTCTTGCGTCAAAGTCCATCGCCACATAGTACCATGCAGCGTCATTATCAAGTATCCAATGGTATAAGGGAGCAAGATCCCAACCTTTGAGATTCTTTGTGCGATCGCGTGAAATTTCGAAGGCATCCGCCTCGTCATCCTCTTCTTTCCCCTCGTAATACTCTTCTTCCTCCTCTGGATCTTCATGTGCTGATATGACTGCGCTTGCCATGACAATCTTAAGGAAGCACCCGTCCTTCGCGACAGCTCTCTTACCATCGACCACACTCTCCAAGCTCTCTTCATCAACGTGTACAAAGAGTTGGTAGCGTGGACCGGATGGACGAGTGCCTCTTTCTAGCCCTGCTTCTAGACTCCCTACTGATGTCACCCACTCGTGGAACTTGTAGGACGATTGAAGCATGTCGGCACCATCGAGGGTTTCCTGGTCTTCGATAACAGTCCATGCCATCGTCTCAAATTCTCTCATATCCATCTCATCCTCTGGCCCGTCTTGAGAAGACATGATCCACCATTGTGCTTTCTCCTTAAGGAAGGCCATAAACTCATCCCACCTCTCTTGCGACTTGTAGGTGCAGCGAACGAACACGAAACCCCAGTGCTTGCAGTGTCGTTGCTCCAAGTGTTGCCGGATCTCCTCGTATGGAGCGACTCTCTTAGAAGGGTTCATTCTACTATAGAATGTGTTAATGACAAAATTAGTCATGCGACTAGTAAGTCTTCCATAGGGGCTTCACCTTTGGTTCCGAGGCTCTTCTCGGTTTTCACAGGAAACACGCTCAGAATGGGTGGCAGAAAACTGATACGAGAGAGGGTTGCTTCAAGTCACTGACAGGCACATTGGAAGTCGTCGACCCGCAAGATCAGTGGTGTCATATGCTGGGTACAGAGAGAAATCAGGCAACGAATAAATTCCTCTCCTTCCTAAACGAGAGATTTTCTCCACCGCTTGTATCCGACGGGTCTGCGGCTCGGCTTGGTTAAGTCTAGAAGGGGACGGTTAAACTAACTATATATAAAAGTGAATATAACCTTATCTTATATACTCTAGACTTTATATAATAGAAATTAAGGTTAATACTATATTTAAAGTAGATAATATATAGGACATTAGGTGATTACTAGGATAACTCTTATTATAATTAAAGCTATACCTAGGTATAGAGAGAAATTAGGTAATAAATAAATTCCTCTTCTTTCTAAATAAGAGATTTTCTCTACCACTTATATCTAATAGGTCTATAGCTCGGCTTGGTTAAGTCTAGAAGGGGACGGTTAAACTAACTATATATAAAAGTGAATATAACCTTATCTTATATACTCTAGACTTTGTACAGCGGAAATTAAGGTTAATACTATATTTGAAGTGGATGATATATAGGATATTAGACGATTACTAGGATAACTCTCACCACAATCGAAGCCGTGCTCTACTTGTAGTGGCCTTATGATATCGTCTTCCATGAGAATACTAGGTACTTCCCTTGTATTCACGTCTCGCTTGAAGAATTAACATTACTTTTCACATTACTTTTGGCTGTGCCTCAAAATATTGAATAGCCCGTTGGGTCTACAAGGTTCGCATTTGCAACAAGGTCCGGATTTGCAGCAAGGTTCGGATGATGTGCAACCAGGTTCGGGTGTACAAATTAAAATGTAAAATGTCAACGGGAGAACTGCTAACATGCTCTTACATATTATCAACTACCTTGACGACCGCGAAGAAATCTCAGGGCTGCGGGGGATCGACAGCTCAAAGCAATAACTAGAATCCAGGGGTGGTGATAATGCAGACCAGGTCTTTTAAAGGCGGAGTCTTGAGTCAGAAATCAAGATCATCTTTCCCTCTCGCCTGTCGATACTTCCAAACACCCGCATCTACAAATCACTACCATGCGGTATCTCTCAACATTCATCATAGGTTTAGCGACCACGGCCAACCTAGCATCTGCGAACTTTCCCAGTGAGCCTATGGCTACACAAGCCGCCAATCTCACCGACAGTGATACAACAACCGCAACCGGGCTTGCTGGTGATTGCAATGCTATTCTTGTCTCTGCTTCGGAAGGCTCGAAGTGTGGTGCCCAAGGAGTTATCACACAGAGAGGAGTCTATGCGGTCAACATGTGGTTAGTTAACATACCTTTGCTTTATTTGATGGTGAACTCTTGCCTGACCGGACTCATAGGCCCGAGCAACCCATCCAGACTTCGGCGGGAGATTGTGCAGTCTATTGTGAGAATCGAATTGGGGCTGTTTACAAGAGTTTTGGAATCTATGAGATGGTTAATAACGGGACCTATGGGTATGAGTGTTCGTGCTATGAAACCGGGGTTGGCGCTCTAAAAGTCGCTGGAGGATCAGTTACTGGTACTTTTTATGACAAAGCGTGCTTCTCTCTTGAATGCTAAAGTAATGATGACTATTCTCATGTCCGCAGCATACCTAGAGCACAATAAGAGGACCTACTTTGCGCCCTGTCTACCTTTTCTGCACATAGTTTCTCGTTGACGATTATGAGGCAAAATAGTATACGCAACATGCATATTCTGCTCAGGAGAACTAAGGGGGTCCTGTGATGAATATTGGTTGAGCATTTGAATGTGATAGGATTGTATAATGACTACTGAATACTTTGATTTACACACACCGATATGCCCACCTTCGCAGCATCGCATCCTCACTAATAGGTGCATGCACCTGAGGGACAGTAACCATGATTGCAAGCAAAGCTACAAAGGCCATCATATGAAGCATCTAGTCCAATAGCTGGGTATCCGGCAGGCCAGGTAGCAGCTGGGGTTGGGACTTGAGAGCCATACTGCAAGCAGGTGCACGCTGGCGCAGGGCAGTAGCCGTAATTACAACAATAACTGCAGAGTCCCCCATAGTTCCCATCGCCAGTACCATCAATGCAAACGCTACCGGCGGTGCTGGTAGGAGAAGCAGCTGTGGACGTGGTAGAAGGACTACTAGCTGGTGCCGTGAATGTCGATGACTGTGTTGAAGACGTGCCAGAGGTCAAGGATGGCTGGGTTGCTGAGGTTGATTGAACTGATGACACTGTTGCTGATTGAGTTTGAGATACGCCCGAAGTCGTGGAAGTAGCATTATCAACCCCAACACAGAGTCCACGTAGTTCTTCCGAGTCGAGATCGGTAAATAGACCTGTGTCGCAGTCGGTGCCGATCCATGGATTCCAGGTCTGTAGATCAAGAGTCGTAATGCCCCATATTTCTTCAAAGTCATTACACCCCATATATCCGTTGTCGAGTCCGGCGTAAGAATCATAGCATGAGCACGATGCAATAGTACCATCAGGAATAATCGTCGAATTGATAGATGAACAACGCGTTTCTGGAGGCGGGTATGGGTCTTGACTAACATTTAGCATGGATGTCATCGGATAATTAAATCCAAACTTACCTGGATTTCCATAGCGGACACAGTAGCTATATCCTGCTTCAAGGCTACATTGCGGCGAAGTACTATTGAGGCTTGGATTCCAGGCAAAGAAGTCAACTGGACTCACAGCATACTGCTTGTAAACAAAGCCGCATTCATTGACTATGGAACTGCTAAATTGCCATTGGGGCTGGTAGTTCTGGTCTTGCACTGCTGGTGAATCAAAGTAGTGCGTATAGTTCGAGCATCCTGAGATTGTCCCTGGGGCAGTTGGGAGCTGCGCTGGGACACTTTGAGTTATTGTTGGCCATCCCGTGGCCATGGCACTTGTGGTAGTGTTGACGCTGATGACATTAGGATTTAGAAGTCCGTCTGGGCGGCTAGTTCCTCATTAGCATATTATTCTGGTAAGGGCATTTTGTGTCTGATAAACCTTAAACAAATGTAGTTATCGGTAAGTAGGTAAAGATTCGAGCATAATGGGTTGATGTTCGGGTTCCAGGCCACAAATATCTCAGGAGTAACATCAACTCCGGCTGCTTCTATGATAGAATCACAAGTATCATTGGTCTGAACTTGGTACTGCATACACTCCCCGAGTAGGCATATTCTAGAGGTGGTCGGTAGGCTTTCGCAATCGGAGATTCCATTCGGCCCATAGACTGCATATGTGCTCACGTTCTAAGAGAGAGCGATGCTATTACACGTATCATTCTGTTGAATCGAATACAAGGTTATACAGCTGGAGTCCAAGGGCGCCAATGTTGCTGTGGCCGACTCTGATGTTCCAGAGACCACGCCAGTAGCTGTAGTAGCGGTCGCAGTAAGTGCTGGCGGGGATGTGACAGAGTAGCCTGTTGCCTCACAGGAAGATGTGAGCGATGTGAAGTCATCGTGAAACTCGTCGTCGTATCCAAATGGCGAATTGAGTTGGATCTCCATGACACCGAGCATGTAGTCAGAGCAGTTTTGTGCAGCGGTGAGTAAGTCTTGATTGAGCCATTCGACGAACAATATATCATAATACTCTTGGGAAGATCTGAAATGTAAGTATTGCAGACTAGTGTCGGAACCGACTCAACTTACGTGTCTCGCAGGCAACTGAGTTCATACGTATACACAAAGAGATCGATAAGATATGTTGCTTTTCAAATTCAGTAAGCCGCTGGGTTTGAACGAGTCTCCGAAGGGTTCAAATTTGGCTCACCTAAGTAATCGACGTCATCTACCGTGATAATATCAGTTGATAGAGTATAGTCCTGTTCAATTGTCTGCTTGGCGCTTTGGAGCGAGCTCAAACAGGAGTCCAAACAAAGACTAGTGAGGTTTTCCGAGTTCAAACGAGGTTGGCTAGACTTATATTAGTATGATATCAACGAGCATTCAGAAATTTGGAGTTTCTTACACTTCAGCAGCTAGGCCGAGTATACCCGAGCATTGCACAGTCGTATTCAAAGCTGCTGCACAAGTGTCGCTGAGTCCAGGCCAAGCGGTGAACATGGAGAGATCGGGAAACGTCTGAGCAGTTGTGACGCCCAAATAAACAACGAAGGACCCAAGTAGAAAGAGAGAGTTCTGCATTTTTGGAATCATGATCATTGCCGTCATGCAAGAGATGATGGTGTGGATTTGTGAGATTTTCGTTCCCTAGATATTGATATTGAAGAGGGCAGGCCGCAAGCTTCGAGCTTTTCAAGCGTTGCAAAATCAAAGCCTTCGCAGACGAAAGGTAGAAGTATTTCGAAGACCTTTGACTCAATTCTTCTAGGATGTTTGCGGGCAAGGCCGGCGATGATTCCTAATACAGAATCGCCTTATCCCCTGCAACCCAAAATTGAGCCGAGCTGCGCAGATATACTCCGTACAGAAATCAATTCTTGGTATGCAGGTACAATCACATTGAACAAGCATTCCTACCGATCCCTACCGATCCATACCGAACCCTGCCGATCTACAGACAAGCTTAGATACGAGTTTAAATTCGACTCGTAAGCGACCAACAGTCGAGACCTTTGGGAAGGCCATTTTGGAAAGGGTATTATGGATGCTTTGGAAAGAGCATTATGGATGCTAGAGCTGTGAGTTAGCTAGCCTAGTCCTGCTCGTCCTATATATTGATCTTGTTTTACCACTGCTTCCTCTTGTTCAGGGTCTTATTTCAGGCGCCTATTAAATTCTATTGATTTTCTTTCGTCCCGAGGTCGTGCCCGCTCTGGAAATGTATTCCATCTGGCTACTCACCATACTTTTCGCTGCAACTTATGTCCAAGCCAATGTGCAAGCCGTCTTTACTCACTTTATGGTACGTTTGGTGACAGAGTTGGCTTAAGGTTTCTGTATAAAACTAATTGTTATCATAGGTGAGTAACACGGGATCGTACGATGTCATAGACTGGGAAGATGATATCAAAAAAGCCCAGGCTGCTCATATCGATGCATTTGCGTTGAATATTGCTGTTGACAAGGCCACAAATAGGGACTCCCTTTCCACCGCTTTCACGGCAGCCAATAATCTAGGTGCAACTTTCAAACTGTTCCTAAGTTTCAATTATGCCGGTAATAGACTCTGGTTAGAGTCAAACGTTACAGCCCTTATTCAGAAGTTTTCCTCGAACGCTACGTATTTCCATCGTGGTTCACAGCCACTTGTGTCGACCTTCGAAGGTCTAGCAGCGTTAGCAGATTGGACAGCGATTAAGCAGGCAACAAATTGTTTCTTTATACCCGATTGGTCTTCGGAAGGGGCAGCACCTGCTTGGGCCTTAGGGACTGCCGATGGCCTCTTCAGCTGGTAAGTCTGTCTTTAAACTCATTCTCTTGTCAAGAGCTCTTAGTATTTCGTTGTCAGTTGATACATCGTTGCTGATATATGAGATCTAGGGCGGCATGGCCTGAAGGTCCTAACCAGATAAGCACCTTTATAGATGCATCATACTTTGACGCACTGGATGGACAGCCGTATATGATGGCCGTGTCCCCATGGTTTTACACGAATCTTCCCGGCTTCCGGAAGAACTGGCTGTGGCGTGGAGACACCTTGTGGTTTGATCGCTGGGTTAATGTTATATACCTCTAACCTGAATACGTCGAAATCTTGACCTGGAATAACTATGGCGAATCCTACTATATTAGGCCTCTTCGGGACAAAGCCTATATTGCTTTTAATACTGGAAAGGCTTTATACAATTTTGTAGATAGCTTTAACTACGACGCATGGCTTGAGTTTCTACCCTACCTTATTGATCTGGCTAAGACAAATACTACGTCGTTTAACACGGAGAACGTGATCACTTGGTACCGGCCAAATCCAGGCTTAGCGTGTGGTACGGGAGGAACAACAGGCAATACCGTAAGCCAACTGTAGCAACTTTATACTCTAGGGGAATTAGCAGAGGATGAGGTATTCTTTACGGCTCTCCTCGGATCATCAGCTTCTGTATCGGTTACGATTGGTGGGCAGGCCGTTCCTGCTAATTGGAGCGTGACACCCAGCAATAATGTTGGCTTGTATCGCGGTAGCGTCTCGTTCGGCGGCTTGACGGGGGCAGTTGTGGTTACAATTTCTAGATCTGGCGCGCAAGTTTTATAAGTATCCGGATCAGTAATTACGACTGATTACACCCAAGGTATCTAGAACTGGAATCACTTTGCTGTGAGTGGAGCAGGTAACACGATTGCTACAACATCGCCACTATCGCTTGACAAGTCCGTCTGTACTGGTGGTCTTAGAGATTCTAAGTATGTTTAGCTGTGTAGCTTTGCTTGCAAATACGATTATTGCCCCAAAGTGTGCACATGTACATCAATGGTGAGTCATGGTGCAGAGAACAACAGAAGAGCAAGACCTAACACATCCCCTTAGGGCTCCGCAATTAAGCGACCAACTTCACTGAATCTCAACAGCTGCCCAGCACCCGGTATAGACAGCACATTTCTTGGCTTGTATAGTTTTACCTACAACTATGGCTACTGCCCAGATGTATGTACAACATATCCGGTCGGCCACGTGTGTACGGCACCAGATCCTGTTGCGCCACCAGTACCGGTATGCATTTCTAGCATGGCTGATGGGCCATACACGACACTTTATGGTCTTATATGTCAATATGGGCTTTGCCCACCACAGATATATACTTGCATGGAAGCCGGTTCTTCTGGCCCAGCACCGCCAGCTACTAAAAATATGGTTGGTGGTCTAATCGGTGCAGATGATTACAGACTCTGTAAATGGGCCTGCTTGCATGGCACCTGCCCGCTGAGTCTCTGCACCTGTACCGGCAGTGATTGTCCAGCATCCAACCTAACAAGTCCTTCAACAGGCGGTACGTTCTTGGAGAAGTCTGTCACTTCATCAGGAGTCACTCAGAACTTGGCTGCACAACTCGGGGAGTCCTATGTGAAATCTAATTATTGCACTGATCAAACAGATCCCGAAGACTCGAGCTGTCCCAAGGGTTAAGTCAAACTCGGGTAGGATAAGAACGGCTGTAAAGGGAAAAACAAAGGTACCTCGATATGTTACCAATCTTACACGACTCTAACATAGAATACTTGCACCTGGCGTGGCAGCGGAGGAGATTATAACGGCCAGTACTATGACGGTGAAACAACAGTTACCACATCATCTTGGGGCGGCGGGCCGACGAATGGGAATGTGAAGAAGTGTGGTCACGGAACGAAAGCCTTCTGTTGTCAAGCTCCAGATTATGCTCTAGACACATATATGTGCCGTTGGACAGGATGGTAAGTTTTCTAGCAAAGACCCAATATCACAATCTACCTTGCTATATAGGTGTACTTTCAAACTAACTTTATGTAGCGGAGGCTCTTGCAATGGCGATAAAGATGAAGTTAGCAAGATGACGAATGCCGGATTTTGTCTTAGTAACGTTGCTAAATACTGTTGCCCAAAGCCGTCTCTCCTCTATGACTACACCTAGAGAGGATCTACTCTAGACTGCGATAGAAATCGGTGCAAAGACGACGAAGTATCAATCAAGCTAACTAAATGGGGAGATACTTAAAATGGCTACAGTTGTTAGTATCCCGCCCAGTAAAGTCCATTCGTATATATGTGTGACTGACCTTCTCTCCTAGGGGATAGACAAAAGACCAACTGCTACAAGCTTTACGCCCCGACTTCACCTCCCCCGTTGTATTGTGACTATGACTGGTGTGGCTAAAACCCAGACGAATGTCGAATTGGAGAGTAGGACGCATTTGGGTCTCTAACAAAGCGCGATCTAGGTCTTAACGGTCCTGACAGTCCTCACCAGCTAGAAGAACGCGGCAGAACTTACGACGTGAAGTTGGCTTAAGGTGTAAGCGCTGCATTCGAGTTGACTGCCCGCCCCCATCCACCTCGTGGTAAGATGATTACAAGAGCTCGTACGCTAAACGTACCATTGTGGTATTACACCGTGTCAAATGCTTGCGCTATCGTTAATATCTTTAGACACGACGGTTTACCCCGAACTAAGGTGGTTCCAACTAATATATAAACCGAGCATCCCCTCGATGTAAGTTTGTTTGTCCGACCAGACAGATTGCCTGGTCGCTTGGGACTAACGATTAACTTCTAGTTGCAAGTCATTAGGGATTTTGTTACCTTCTATATCCTCAACGAACTTCCCGGTAGAGAACAAGGGAGAACAGCGGCTATTGACGTATCGTTCTTCAAGGGTTCTTTTAAACAGTCTTTACTGCCCTCCGATATTAAACCAGTGGTTACCAGCGGGCCTTGTATCACAATTCCTGAGTGGCGTGTGTACGAAGCTATAGGTTTAAATACCAACCTGTCCCCATTCATTCTCTTAGATAATAAGGTAAATGGTTTAAAAGGGACGATTTTCGGCCAAAAAGATGCTTTCCTTTATACCGATTTTCTAAACACCCTTATCGAAAGCGTAGTCGACAATTTATTATTTAAAGAATGGCTATCGAAATTGTAAAGGGTAGGTTATCACCTTGTATAAAGCCTTCATGCTATTCTTTACTAAACTGCCAGTAGATTGTCGCCACCTTCCTTTACCTCTAAGACGAGAAAGTGGCCGAAAAATTCGAGGCTGTGGTCGCTAACGTACGAAGACAGCTTGTTTTAATTAAGTAGTCACACCCACTTACTGCAGCAAACCTGGCTGATAAATGGGATGAATTTACTAAGGTTTTGTTTAAAAAGATCGCTCGTGATATAAGAGCGCTATTGCTCCAGAGCGGTCTAAAAGCTATGAGACAATTCGATCTTATGCACCCTACTGGATATGCGTAGGTTATGGTAACAACTTCAGATATTATAGCGAAAGTCTAAAATATCTTTATACTAGGGTATAAGTTAGAGAATTAGACTGGTCACTTTAAAAGTACTTTTACTTCCTTTGCTTACTATCGCTATAAACAAGGTTCCTTAATACAACTAGATTTAAAATGAATAGTATTAATATAAGGATTATATTATAGGTAACTCTATATAGATAATAAGTGTAGTGAGATAAATATCTATTTATCAACGAAGCTCTTTACTAGCCTTATAATATATTCGTAAAAACTATATATATATACTTTATTATATATATATATAATACCGACCTCTTTATATACTAACCTTCCTATATATTTAATATAGAGTCCTTTATTATTCATAGAGTTCTTATTTATAGCGCTAATAATATTAAGGCCCCTAGGATATATATATACCTCCTAAGTTTATAAGTTATAAATTATTTCTCCTAACTATTCTTTTCTCTAACTATTCTTATACTACTTCTCTACCCTTGTTATAGCTACTATTACTCCTAGAGGTACGTCTTCTAAGTTTATAAGTTTTAAATTATCACTCTAAGTATTAACTACTATCTCTCTTCTAGTCTCGACTAATTATACTTATTGTCTAGAACTCCTCGAGCCTCTTAATTAACTCCTAGAGGGTTATAGTTTAAGGGCTAAGAATAGTATAGAGATTATAAGAAGGATATAAGAACTAAGACAACGAGAAAATAGATAGAGTCTTTACTCTATAATAATATCTCGAAGCTTAAATTATACCTACACCTATAGGGAAGTCTCGAATCTTAGAGAGATATACCTTACTTAAATTATAGACTATACTTTTCTTTACCATTAAAAAACATCTAGGTATTCTTACTAATTATATATTAATCTTTAAGGAATTAGTATTAGACTTTAATAGAGCTTAAGAATTAGGTGTCTTTATCTCTCCTTAATACTTATAATCTATATAAGCTTTCCTATAATTTTAAAGTAACCTTCTTAATATATCTAAGAAAGTGTTTTATATACATAGGTAGAGTAGTATAAGAACAGTCTATCTATCTAATATATTTTTAATACTATATCTCGTTATCTTTTAGTACTACCCCTCGGCCTATTAGACTACTAATTCTATATTCTAGACCTCGAGCTTCTTTCTATAGAGGTGGTAAGTATACTTAATCTCTTTATTATAGGCTAGGGTTAAAGATAAAGGTTAGGTTAAAATCTAGTGGCTTAAGAGATCTCTTAGATACTTGTTAGTATAATATAATAGTCTAGAGTTACTTGTTCTATAATAGACATAGGTAAGGTACTATAAGTTCTATAGTATAATAGTATTAAGGATAATAAAATATACACTACGTACTTTATAGAACACTAACTATATATAGAGTCGTAGTAAAGAGAGTCTAATAGTACTATTATACTATGTTTAGAACTTAGAAGACTTATTACTTTTTAACCCCCTTTCTTAGACGGTAATAGTATTGTTCTCTTACTCTCACGCTAATTTAATTAATAAGGTATATAGTGTCTACGACGTCTTTAAGCTACTATTAAACATGTTATTTATCGAGAGAGATATTAATCTACGTGACTTAAGTTATACACTAAGGTTTATTATATTATACTATTCTTAATTACACACGTCTCTCTATATATAGTGTCTTCCTTAGACTATATTTTAATGGTGAGAAAATTAATTAGAAGAGGCTAGGAAGAGTTACTAGAGACAAGATAGGCTTAGAGTCTTAAAGATAACACTAATAATAGTAAGTGAGACATTCTACTCGACAATTAAGAATTATTATAACAGAGACACACTGTCTATATAATTTAATCTACTATAGACTAGTACTACCTTCCTAGCTATATTATAACAACTATAGTTATTACCTCGTCGTGAGCTAATATATATAGTAACCTATTTCAAGTTTTAATAAGTATATTCTCAAGTGTAAACACTATAGATTAATAAAGTCTTAGCGCTTATAGAGAATCTAATTCTTCTAATTAACTATAACTTGTCTTTATAGTTATATATAACCCTACCCTTAGAAAACTATAAAGGTTATCTCGTAAGAAATTTAACCTATATAGACTTA
The DNA here is from genome assembly GCA_026119845.1 of Pezicula carpinea. NCBI lineage: Eukaryota > Fungi > Ascomycota > Leotiomycetes > Helotiales > Dermateaceae > Pezicula > Pezicula carpinea. The sequence continues at coordinate 4,914 of JALRMK010000117.1, read as the reverse complement.
TAGTCTTATCTATAGTATTATTTATTCGGTTGAACTTTAAAAAGTCTAGGTTAAGATTTTAAATCTAAGCCTCTAGATATTCTAGACTGTTATATATAATACTAGGCCTAGTCCTCTTATATGTCTCTTCTCTATAACTATTACTAACTATTACTACTTTAGCTATACTATTTATATAACCACGCTAATATTGTCTATATAGAGATTTAACTAGCTACGGTCCTTATAGGTTCTTACTAACAGTTGTTTATTATAACACTATAAAGTCGACATTAATAATAATAACAATATAGATTTAACACATATATAATCGCCCTTAGCTATACTATCTTAACTAATAACAATTCATGGTCCGACTAATATCTTTCTTATTATACCACGCCTTAAGTAATTAATATTTTAACTACTTCACTAAATTAGGAAGACTATAAGTAGACAAAGTTTTTTTACTTTCTTAGTACTAACCTTAGAAGTGACTATATCTATTCTAATTATTATAGGAAGGGCGTTATAAAAACCTTAAAGATAGATTAAATACTAAGTAGTTAAGAGGTTTCTTCTTTAAGGTTATCACACCTATTAATTTTCCTATATAGATATTCTAAGACCTTTTATAAATCCTCTCTCCTCTTTAATTCTATTATTCCTATAAGACTTACTTTATAGAGATAGGTTAAACTTCTCTATCCCTTACCTTGTTAGTTCTCTTAACACTAAAGACCGAAGGAAATATTATTCTAAGGTCCTTGTTATTAACTTCCTAGGTCTATTTAATGTTAAGACTAATAGACTTTATAATATCTACGTTATATATAAGAATCCTCTAGATAGTAACTTTAATTTATTATAGAGAATATACTTAATCGTTATATTCTCTTATAAGAACCTACTATCGTGTAGGAATAATAAGTATTAGAAGTAGAGTAGTTATAAAGTGTAATTTAGAATGGTTAGATTCTTGTCTAGAGAGATTTATCTAGCTTATACTAGTAAGTATTTCTAATCGCGGTTATTTATATACTTATCTAAATGGTAAGAAGCTTGTTAAAGTCTCTTAGTCTATTAACATTATAGCTAAGTAATTCTAACGTAGAGTTCTAATCGCTAATTATATTAATACTAAAGGCCCTTAGTTTAACAGTGTATAATATACCTTAGAGAAGTAGCTAGATAAAGTCTTTATTATAAAGATAAAAGTGTCACGGAATTATAGGACTAGGGTCTTAGTGTTAAATGTAGAAAACCTAACTACTTAAGTGAAACAGTCTTCACTTAATAAGAATTTAACTTTTTTATTTTTTATTTTCTTTATTATTATTATATACTAACTATATACCTTGTATAACACACTAGATTAAAGTTCTACTAAACTATAGGGTTATACTAATAAGGGTGAAAGTAATATATATATAAAAAGCACTTAATATAATATAATAAAAAGCTAGAGAATAGATTATAAATAGTTAGTTTTTTAAAGTTAAAGAGTAATTAAAGGGTTAATTTAAAGATATAATTCTCTAGTCTAATATATAATATATTTTTCTTTTAAAAAAATAAAAGATAAAATAGTTATAATATAACTTATAGGGTAATAAGACATATAGTATAATAGAACACTAAGTGTAACACTCTAACTCTAAACTATCTTAAATTATAACATAGACTACTCTAAGTCTTTAAAGTGTAATTAAATAGAAGGTAATATCTTAAAGACTATTAAGACCCTTAATAATAATACATTCTTATCTATATAAAAGACTATAACTTAATTTAGGGTTTTAAAGACTACACTTACTAAAAGAATAAAAGGAAGGTAAATATAGCTCTAGGCTTATAAAACAGTCTAGATTCTCTTAATAATAGAAGAGAATACTCTAGTATAATAGATTATACGTCTAATAACTATAGGATATCTTATAACTCTAGAGTTATTATTAGTAGAATAAGGTCTTAGTTATATATGTATATATATAAGGTATAAGGTAACTATTATTATATTATAAAATCTATGTCTCTCTTAATTATATAGACTAAGAATTAGATAATACTCTATTGTCTATATAGATAGACTATAAAACTCTTTAGTTATTAGTGTACTATTATATAACGGTACTATATATAATACTATAACAGGTTAAGACCTATGTTATAGACCGAGGTTAGGTAACTTTAGCCTAGTTATTATACTAGTAGTATAAGGACCCTATATAAATAGTTGTATAAAGAGATATCCTCTTCTTCTCTTCTTAGTTTTATCTTCTTATAATAAAACAAGCTATTATACTAAACACTTTATATTCACCCCGTGACATTAGATAAAACTCTCTTTTCTAGACTATAGAATAGAGTTTAACAACGTAAAGTAAAGTAAAGTAACCTTTAAAGAGAACCTTATATAGACGAGAGTAGAAGTAGGAAATTTTTTTTAATAGAATTATAAGACATTTAATAGGTTATAACAGCTAACTAACGTAAGATATAGTTACTAGTAATTATATAAAGCCTATAGGAGTAGGTATAAGGGCTATAGTTATAGTAAAAGATAAAAGTATAATAGGTGTTACTAGAGTCTAACTAATTTAAAGGTTATATAAAACAATAGGACATATAGTCTACCTTAATAAGAGTAAAACTTTAGATTAATAGAGATATAATTAGTAGTAACGAGGTCTAATTCTACTACGTATATAGTTCCTTAAGTGTAAAGGTATAGGGACTTGTTTTAGTGTTTATATAACAAGCCTAGTTAGGTTATAGTTAGGAACTAATTACACTCCTTAATTATCTCTAATAAATTTATAATAATCTAAACAAGATAAAGAAAGTAGGGTAACGTCTAATAGAAATATAACAGGGGTTAATATCTGTGGTATTATATGTACTATAGTTTAAGAAGACAATGTTTAAGTCTAACGTAAATATATAGCTAGACGATATAAAGATAACCACCTTGGTAGGTAGTTTAAATAAACACACTAGACAATAGATTAATAGGTAGTTAACTCTACTATCTAATTATAATAGCTTTATATAAATACTATAAATACTAGGTAACTAGTTTAACTATTTATATAGAGAAAACAATATAATAGAATAGACATCTATAAAGGTTATAGTAATAAAGACTACTCTAGTAGTCTTGTATAAGATGTGTTAAAGCTAGAGAGATAATAGAAAGTGTGTATAATATAGCTTAGAAAAGTATTAGATAAAGAACTATAATTATTATACAATAATAAGTTACTCTTTGTTAACTTCCTCTAGTTCTAGTAACTATAGTAGGAAGTTAATACTAGTTAATACTATGTATATAGGTTGTATAAAGATAGACAGTATAGACTCTATTAGAGGGTTAAAGATAGATGTGTATATATTATATATAAAGATAATAGTAAGACCTTCTTATAGTAGCCTAGACAGGGTTTTAGACAACGAGTTAGAGAATAATAAGACGCTTTAGTAGAAACTAAAATAAAAGGTTTTATATAATATAATAGTCTTTCCTTTAAGGAGGAGAGAGATAATATAGTAGGTTAAGACCTATGTTATAGACCAAGGTTAGATAACTTTAACCTAGTTATTATACTAGTAGTGTAAGAACCCTATATAAATAGTCGTATAAAGAGGTATTATCTTCTTCTCTTCTTAGTTTTATCTTCTTATAATAAAACAAGCTATTATACTAAACACTTTATATTTACCCTATAATAAATACTAATTTCCTAACACTAGTAACTTTTTCTTTTCCCCTATATAATTAACTCTCTATATAGTATATATATAATAGTATTTATATACTTTACACGTTATTTATATAAACCTTATATATATTATATAATTTATATACTTAGCCCTATATAATTATATAAGCTAGTCACGAGTCCTACCTCGATAAGGTTTATATAATCCTATATAAATACTTAAGAGATCTTCTACTCTTATTCTTCTCTTTCTCTCTCCTCTCTAGACTATATACCTAGTCTCTCTCTTACTTCTACTATCACTATAATTTCTCTCTACTCTTTGTCTAATCTTCTTCTTTAAATATAAGTGCTTAGTGGATTATATAATTGTCTTACTTTATATAATAATCTATAATTATAATCTTACTTTATATAATGCTAACAATAATCTATAGGGCTCTCGTTCTATATAATACTATGGTTACTACTACTATCACCGATACTAACCCTATTTTACGTGTAGGTAGCTAATAAATAACAGGCTTCTATTATAATTTAATCTAGTAAGTAATCCTCTAGCTACCTAGCTAAGATATCCTGTTTATATAAGGTTGAATTTCTCTAGCCTAAGTGGCTAGCTATAGGTTGTTATATATTAATATAATCTTGATCTAATCTCGTGGTCAGCGCTACTATCTCTGTAATAAGTGTTTCTATTAGGGCTTGTCTCTTTTTCTAACCTGTGTATAATTAGTTAGATTTTTCAGTGGTTCCTATAGGAACTATAAATAGAGGGACCACGCTACTCAGTGTGTTAGGCGCCTACTATACAAAGGAGACAATGATAGTGATAACAACGATAGTGCTAGTTTGTCTAATGGTTCTATAGGTGGTGGTGTTAGTTAATAGTAACTCTTACTACTAATGTAAGGAGATAGGTCTACGGCTTCACCTTTAGTAGTGGAGTAGTTACTTTACTATGGTGTTTACTTAGGTTCTAGCTTTTATATAAAGTTTTTAAAATTAAATAAACTTAAACAATAAATATAAAATAAAATAAGTGAGAAAATAAAATAAGTGGGAAAATAAAATAAGTGAGAGTTGTTATATAATATAGCTTAGTTGTTATACGATAGAAAGTAATTATATCTAGCTATTTTTCTCTTTTTACCTATCTCTTAATTCGTATAATAAGCTTATTTAAATCAAGGAATCTTTAGAGGGAGCTATT
>JALRMK010000116.1:0-26784 GCA_026119845.1 Pezicula carpinea | reverse complement strand
ATATATCTCTACTTATTCTTATATTCTATTTTATTTAATTATTCTTCTTATTTTATACTTTTATACTATATAGTAAAGAATTATCTCTTACTAATAACTATAGTCTATTTTTAATATTTTTAAATATAACATTAAATATAAGAATACTTATTTTATTAGCTAATTTTCTCTAACTTTCTCTTTCTAACTACCTTATCTACAGGAATTTCATAGGCCTGCATTATCTCTTGCATGTCTTTTACAGTCTTTATTGTTTTAGCAAGAAGCACTTTACCTCGTCGTACCACCTGGCAAAACGCTGTAAACGAAGCAGAGTTCGCTTGCTCAGTCTTCGTCTCGTCATTGTACAAGGCTCGCAATTGTGCCTCGGACTCGGATGCATCGTCCGGATTTGATTTACGCAATAAGGCTACCTTCCTGCGCCGAGCTTCTTCCTTGACATCCTTTTCAATATGCGACGTTTCGACCAAGACGAGATCAAGTAGATGAGATACGTTCTTTGCAGACCAGAGCTGTAGTGTGTATTGACGGAAATCTTGCTTTAACTTCTCCAAAGCATCAGCCCTCGCCTTAATCTTGGCGAAGGCAAGATCCGTTCGCGCTTGATATTCCTTTGAACTCTTCTCGAAAGCGAGAACTTCTTGCAGAGTTGGGTTGAGAGGAAGACGGGCCATGAAAGCTAAAAGAGTCAGCGATGTTATAACGACACGCAAATAAGCAAGTGCATACGGGGTGGTAGTTCTAACTTCTCGTCTGGGAACGTGTCTGGAAGTGTGTAGGAGTCGGAAATATCCTGAAAATGGTCATCCTGTATCATTTCCCAATGCGAAGATAGAAAGCTGAAGCTCTCCTGTCCTGCTGTCGAACTAGCCACCCTGCTATTAAGATGAGGGTAAAACGTCCCCAAGCAATCCTGTACAGACAACCGGATTCGTGTGCCGTCGTATTGAATCTCGTCAAGCAATGGGTCGAGGTCATTGTCGGAGTCATCATCAGATCTACCATCTTCTTGGTATTGATAAGGAAGTTGTAACATAGGGATGGATTCATTGTTATGGTCCGAATACTCCCCCGTGCCTTTCCCATCTACAACAGCAGCGGAAGTAGCACAAGTGGTGTCGGCGACAAATGTCAGGCGGGTAGTTGTTGGATGAGGCGTTATGCTTGCCAACCCTCTGGTCTGTGGTGTCTTTCGCTCGTCCCGTTGGTTCTTTGAATGCAAGATCTGCTGCTTGAGAAATTCCCTCTGTCGATTCGCCTCGGTTTGAGTAAAAGGCCCGAACTCCACCTTCGGGTTATACCTTCGCACACACCATCTACGCGCGTTCTCAAGCATGTACAACCCGCAGTCCATCGCATTGTCTTGCTGTAAATGCCACTCAGGTTCCCGAGCTTCGAGGCTAATCTTCCTTTGGATGTTACACTCTTCTGCGAGGTACTGGAGATGAGATGTAATGTTCGATCTAATCACCTCGTAGGCATCTGCTGTCGATAACCAGGAGTCTAGCACCACCAGCCATGGGCCGGTCTCAGTGGTCGCTGGAGTTTTCTTCGACAAAGAATTGGGGCTAAGGGCGGTTCGTAAACCCCCGACAACAGCCAGACACCAATGACTGCCCCCAAGGTTGATAGGTATCAAAATTTGGTCGTACTGAGTCCAATCCAATCTCCTGTTCTTCCATTTTCCCTTTGGCCATTTGGATTCCTTCCAACGTGGTAGCCAGAAGCTAGATTCAGTGCCCAAGTCCTGGTTCATGTCGATAAGCCCCATGCCAAAGTTGATCAATTCATCATTCAGCCACCGACCTTGATCTAGGCGGGAAATGCTCTCCTGACCAATGATGTGGCCATTCACAACCAACTGCTCCTTTGTACCGCAATCCTCGGTCTTTGTTGAAGATGCGTCCTTGCTTTCCATGGTAGAAGCTACTGCCATCCTTCTTCCAGCAGGTGATTTCTCGTGGAAAGGATGTCGTTCGAGGTGTATTGATGGACTGCTATCTAGAAGATGCTCATCTTCTAGGATTGATAGTTCAGGTGCATAATCATCAAGATCACTGGGCCGGACTGACGCGATGGTAGAAGCAGGGGTAGAAGGCACCGAAAATGTTTCGTCGCCGTTGAGGCTCCCGAGTGGGGACATCGTGAATGGAAGCTCTTTGGGTGCGGTCCTGCCTTTCTCTGGGGTGGCACGTCTGGCTTCTGCCATCCTTTGGTCCATGCCGGCTTTCTCTGGAGGACAGGGACTGTCCTCTCGAACGCCATCATCATTGCTGTAAGCCAGACGCAAGTGCTCCAACCTATCATTATCCTCATGGTCTTTTGCAGCACTGCCATGCTCATGAATCGGTTCTGACTGGAGAGGCTCGGCCTCTTTGGCTTTTGTTGGTCTTGCCACTCGTTTTCCAGCAGCTACCAGTTGATCTCTCCATTTCACGACATCAGCACGGGCATAAACCGTAGGATCAGCCTTCTCGCCGCGCGTTCGGGTTTGACATCTTTGGAGACGGAAGACATCCAGAGCCTGTGATATTTGAATGATTTGCGCAGTTCCACGGGGCGTACAATTGATGGTTTCCAGGTCGAAGCGCAGGTTGACGGCGCGGGTGGCTTTGGCTACGCGGCCCTTGTTCTCATCTTCAGCCTCCTCCACGTCCTGCTCCTCCTCCTGCTCCTTGACCTCCTCCATGTTCTCGTCCTCGCCCTCCTTCTCGTCCTCCAGCCGCTGTTGCTTCTGTAGCTGCAGGATGCCTTCGTACAGCTTCTCCAGTGTATCCTTCGCAGCCAGCAGGTTCGCGCCCCATTCCCAATAGGCCTCCCACACGCCTACATCCAACCTCTTGCATATCCGGTTGAGGATGGGGTACTTGCGCTTATCTTGCTTGATTTTCTGGGCCCAGTGCTCCGTCTGTTCGGCCTGGGTGAAGCGTAAGAGGTACCGGCGCTCGAGGGGCGTTACACGCAGAACCCACGACTTGAAAGTCTCGGTATGGCTGCATGCGCCTTCGTGCAACTGTCGCTGATATGCCGTGCGCAATCGCGCCATGGCTGCGCGCATCGTCTGCTGGTGCTCCTTGTAGCCTCGATCGATCTGCACGTTCGCGTGGATGAAGTCTTGCTTCCATGTCTCGATGTCCATGTCGGGCGCGGCGTGCTCGATGCTGCGTGGAGAGGAGGTTAGCAGATGTGCCACGCCATTCTGGGGGAGAGGAAGCCTGCCTGGGCACCAGTTCGGCCATGGTGGTAGACAATACGAGACCCCGAGAACAACAGGACAGCAGGACAGGAGGAGATGCACCGTAGTTGATATTGAAGTGAAGGTGAATTGAAGGTGAAATAAAGGAGGTAAAGTCAAGGAAAGAAAGTGGTGAAGGCACGACTTGCGCCGACAAAAGGAAGAAGACAAGGCCGTCTGGGATCAACAAATGGGTTGCGACTCGACTCTGTATGAACCAACACTTGTTCGTTGCATCGCAAAGACCCAGGCATGACAAGGGAATACACGGTACTTGATCCTCTTCATTCTTTTGTCTTGCGCATTCAAGGGGAATATGAGTCCAGGATGTTGTTGTCCTTGGCCTTGGTCCTAATTGATGCCGTTGGCGGTTGATCAGGAGTCGAATCATGTGACTTGTTCCTTTTCTGGGTTAAAAATTGACCCAGAGTTTAAAACTTTGGGTCCAAATGTGCCCTAAAGAACTCTCGGGTAATCGCTTCGAACCCCTTGGCATTATCCTCGTTAAAACTGCTCCCGTCGGTACTAAACCCGGATCCAGCGTGAAAGCTTCTAGCTCTAGCTATAATAGCTTGTTACTATACGTTGATATTAATTTCTATTCCTATCTATATCTAGTTAGAGTAAATACATTTTAAATAAGTAACCCTAATTAGAATTTCTTAACTTTCTATTGTTTATTTACACTTACTATAGAGTGTCTCTAACTTAGTATTATCTACTATACTTCTCTTCTTCTCTTCTTCTCTAGAGACTTTTAGTACTAAGAAATAAAGTAATATAAATTATATATATAGTCTTAAAATCTTCTACATCTCTTATATTAAACGGTTTCTAGTTATATAAGGGTGTAATTCTACCAAGTAGTAATTTCCAAGTGTTAGTATAAATAGTAGAATTAGTATCTAGCTTACTTTCTTCCGCCCTACACCTCTAACGAGTACAGAGGCTTTCAGCATGAAGAACCAGAGCCACGCAAATCCTACTCATGGTCTCGAAATCTTCTGGATCCCTCATGTCAAACGGGCCATACTCATCCAACTGGCCGAATACCGGTGGTAATGTATCCTGGCCGGTCCGTAAGTAGTGGCAGTAAGGCTCGTCAAAGGTGCCAACCAGGACATAGAACATATTCTGACGGGCCGAGATTACCGGAATTCTATCATCATCAGCTCTTCGGGTGCGACCTTGCGTGATGGTGCGACTCACATGTCCGAGGCTCTCACGCTCCCGTGCTGCTCGGCGCTCAACAATCGCTGGGACAACATGCCTATGATGTGTGCGCCTTCCTGTGCTTCGATGGACACGGCATTCGCCGTCAGGTTCAAACGTGACTTGGCCTATACCCTCTCTTAGCCGCGGTCGAGAGAGATGCGGAGAATTTCATCATCAAATCACCTCAATGGAGCAGTACGACATATTGGTACGTCTTTTCCAGTGCCCCGACGAGGCATCACGATACACCAAGTTGCCATCGTTCGTCGAAGAGAAGTGACTTTGCGGAGTCTCGACATTGAACGTATCCTGCGTCAGGGCCCATTCTAGACGAAAAGAAGGCCGGTCCCCATCATCGCGGGCACTCTCGGTGACGCACTGGAGGAAATAAAAGGCACAAGCGTTCGTTGTCGACTCTGACTTGACCTGTCTGTCATATGTGGATTGGTCAGACTGGTGCGAAGGATGATAGCTGTCAGCGGAATGCGTTGCTCGAAACCTCTTTGACGGGGGCTCGATGGGTGAGGAGGACAAGGAGGAGGAGGACGACGACGACGATTGACTGGGTTGGCCTCCGACCTGGGGGAATGTCGTCGGCTCCGAGTCCTCTGCTCTTCGAAGCCAGCGCTCGGGGTTTGGCGTCACCGGTTGCTCGACCACCTCGGCCAGCAGACTGAAGAAGGGGGCAAAGGTACGAGCGAGGCGGACGAGTTGCGATCGGGCGTGGACGCGCCAGTTGGACGAGAGCAGATGGACGGCATTCTGGATCTCGGGACTCTCATCGACGCGGCGTCTTGCTTCGGCGACATGGTCGGCGAGGGCGATGGGAAGACGCGCACCATGGCGCCGGCGCAGAAGTTTAAAGGTTCCCATGTCACGCAAGGCCCAGTGACTGCCAGCCTCCAGGTCGGTTCTGTGCTCGAGCGAGTCTGCCGGCCAGGTCGGGAAGCAATCGAAGAAGTCGGCGACGTCCTGGGGCGTGTGGCGGTCGGCCATCGAAGATGAGGAGGAGCCGGATGGGAATCACGAGAGACAACTTGATGAAGTTCTTGTCGCAGCTGGCGAGATGAATGGTGACTTTGCAAACGGTCAGATGGGATTCTGAGACGCAATACACGGCAAAGAAGAGGACGGAGAGCTGTCCATGAGGATCATCTTGCGAGGATTCGCACTACGAGAGGATGCCTTGATATGTTGAAGAGAGAGATGTTGCTTGTGTGTTCAAGAGCAAGAGGTATGCTACTTGCATAGATGTTGAAGAGAGAGATAGATATGACTTGGAATAGATGTGGAAGAGAGACGGGAGATGTTGCTTGTACACGTGTATATAGATGTTCCAGAGAGAGAGCGAGGGATTGAATATATGTTCAGGAGAGCGATGTTGCTTGTATACAAGTCCAAGAGAGAGAGATGGATTGATATATATATCGATAGATGGCCATGTTCAAGAGAGAAGAGCCAGGCGAAGGTGGCGTGAGAGTACGAAAGGACGGTTAGAACCACACCCACGACCGCCACGGCAGCCGCTACAGCCACGGCAGTACGACTACACCCACACCTACCCAACGACCTCAACCACGACATCACGACAACCACAACAACTACAACAACTACAACAACTACAACAACTACAACACCCACCACCACCACCACCACCAGCACAACTACCATCACCACTACGACCATCGCAACTCTTATAACACGACGACTGCCACCACCACCACAACTACAAAGCAACCACAACTGCGGCAACAATTACAACAGCACGACTACCACCATCACCACCACCACCACTACACCCCCAACTACCACACCACCAACAACCACCACAACACCCACTCCACATGTCGCCACACCGCCGTTGATGTCTGTCCACGTCGATGGCAGCACGACCACCATCCTGCGATCGCAACGATGACCACGACACCAAGAGCCGCAACATAACAACGTCCCCGCGCCCGTCACATTCGCACTGGCTGCAGACCGTCCGAAAACTGCTTCGGAACCTCTCCAAGGGTTTCGTGCGCGATGCAGAACTGCAAGACCTCAGCGTGACCATCTCGGAGCTGCCGCCCCCGCCGGCAGGACTCTCATCGGCACGGATCGATGCCTTCTTCCACTCCACGGCCTACAAGTCAGAGATGCGTTGTCTGGATGCGATGGCCTTCCAAACCAGCACCGAGAGGTCCAGGAGTTGTGGTGCGTACATATCCGCGCTGCTGGTCGATTGGACCGAGGTCCTGGCCAAGCAAGCCAACCATCCGGTCCAGCTTCTCAGGTAATGAGCTCGAGCTTCTCCATCCCCGATGATACCCTCGAGACACTTGATGCTGACATGGCTATCTTGTAGAGCACACCCTCTTCACATCACGGCCGACACACACACGCGCGGGGTGCGGTCCTCCCTGACGGTAGTGCCGAAAGCAGATGCTCAACAACGGCCGCCGATATCCATTATCGCGAGGACGCAGGCCCACGATGAGCGGCTTACATCGGCCGAGCTATATACTCTGCTCGCACTCGCGACCACGCAGCAACCTGCACAAGCGCTGGTTGAGCACACGACTGCATATCAGGTACGACTCACGCCGTCTTGCCAGACACAAGCTGACATACATTAGGTCGAGATGTGGTCTGTTGACTCCCATTGGGTGCAACGAATCGCTGCCAACATTCCATCCTCATACCTGCGCTCGATCATACAAGGGCAGCCAGAGCTGGTCGGGAGGGTAGAAGTACGTCGTGGCCCGTGGCTGAGCTTCCTTGAGGAGGACAGCCAACGCCAGATCCTCGAGGGGATCTTTGAGTGTTGTGAAGGCCTGTCTCCGACTCGACCTCATCCACCTGCGACGCAGGTAGCAGCAATACCAAATCCAGGGAAGCGGAAAGTCGTAGCCGAGAACGCCGAGGCTAGAAGAGGGAAGCAACAAAGAACTTGAAGCTGTAGAGCAATGCATGTGCTCTAGAGAAGGTTGCTAGGCTAAATAATAATGGAGTCAATTTTTCGTCTGACTATTGCCTTTTATACCTTGCATCTATTAAGTACATGACATGCTTCTAATAGGAGATATATAGCAATTGTTAAAGGCATGTCGTTTGTTTCACCCACCATGTCACCGCTTCGTTCTTGAGGCGGCTGATTTAAACTTTCATTTCATTACCTACAAGTCTCCTCTTTCAATGTAAATTTACACTTCTTGACCTGTGTTTTTATGCTATTTATTACCTGCTATGAAAGTTGTACCTATATCCTAGTAATAGAGATAGATACCTAGTAGGTAGGTCGCCTACTATCAATAGTTCCACATGGTCAGCCATCCTACTGTCTACCTACACACGGTATAGAACACGAGTCGGTGTCGACAAGAATTCTCGGCGCAAGAGTAGGAGAGAGTATATAATTTCTCCTACTATCACGTAAGATTTCTACCGTTAGCCGGGAATTACAAGGAACGGCGGCATCTTTGTGGCGGTATCTTTAAGGCGGCATCTTTAATACCGGGTTCAGGAATGTACACCCAAAGGTGGGTGTAGGAAAAGTAGCATCTGAAATAGTCGTCTACTGCACGAGTCTCGAATAACCAGCAGTATATAAGATACTCGGAACCATTCGAGGATTCAATCGATTCACACACGAACGTCGTCGTTGTTATTATTCAACATGTTGACCGAAAGCGAAGCCCTCGCCATCTACGCCCGAAGCATCCACTTTGACGGGCTCAACATCTGTAACTTCTCGCGTGACATCTTCCAAGCATGGCAGAAGGGGGGAATCACGGGTGTCTCGGTCACCTGTGGTATCTGGCAGGGCTTTCGAGATTCCATTTCCGCCGTCGTACAGTGGAAGAAGTGGTTTGAGGAGCATTCGGATTTGATTGTTCAGGCGCATTGTGTTGAGGATATTCGGAGGGCGAAGAGGGAGGGGAAGACGGCTGTGTTGTTGTCGTGGCAGAATACGTGAGTTGGGTTTTTTGCTTGCTTGCTTGCTTGCTTGCTTGCTTGCTTGCTTGCTTGCTTGCTTGCTTGCTTGCTTGTTTGATTATTGATGATGTTTCTGAGAGCTGCGCAACTGACTGATGATCATGGTCTCATAAGGGCGGGTATCGAGGATCAATTGGATTATCTGCGTGTCTTTCGTGACTTGGGTGTCAGGAAGATGCAGCTTACGTATAATACGCAGAATTACTCTGGTGCTGGGTATACTGAGATTAACGATAGTGGGTTGACAGGTTTCGGGAGAGAGGTCGTGACGGAAATGGCGAAGCTAGGTACGTCTTCCTAGAAATCCTTCGACTTGGGCTCGAGGGACTAAGTAATTAATCTTGTGTTTAGGTATGGTTGTTGATTTGAGTCATGTGGGACCGAAGACGAGTAAAGATGTGATTGAATTTGCTCCTGAAGGTATCTCGACAATATATCTACCTTCTTTCTTCCTCCGTCTATAAAAGCAGAGAGAGAGAGAGCTAACTCTCAAAGGAAAACCTCCCTGCTTCAGTCACGTCCTCCCCGCAGGAATGCTACCACATCCCCGAAACAAAAGCGACGAACTCATTAAACTGATCGGTTCCCGCGGTGGCTTCGTCGGCCTCTCGCAGTTCGGTCCGCATATGAAGAAAGGTAATGACAGTACCATTGATGACTATGTCGAAGCCCTCGACTATGTCATCGACTTGATAGGTGAAGACCTCGTCGGCATCGGAAGCGATTCTTCAGAGGGCCATGGACGACCATCTGAGTTTATGTGAGTTTAAACGTTCTTATCCCTCGTCGACGACATTTACTGATAGCCTGCCTACACACAGGGCCTGGTGCAATTCCGACAAGGGATACGCGAGGACTTTGACTCCCTGGGGTAGTCAGAAAGTCGTCAAGCCGCTAGGACTCCTAGCTGATCGTGCTAATCTAGCTGCTGCTATGGGTAGAGCTGCGTGGTCGGAAGAGAAGATGGTCAAGGTCCTAGGTGAGAATTGGTTAAGGTACTTGGATAAGATCTTTAGAGTGTAGATACCTAGTTAGACTACCTATTTACTATAAATAAACATATTAAAACTAACTCTAGCATTTCTATGTCTATTATAGATAAGTTTAACAAAGAGAATTATTATTATTATATTCTCTACATGGTTATAGAAGTCTTTTATATTTAGAAGGATTTAAGTGAGAGACTCTTGGGTCTTTAGAGAGGTTTCTTACTTTTTATAGTATTAAGAATTCTAATACAAGTGACTGTTAGAGTGTAAGAGCTAGATTTTAGACACTGATCTGTGTAGCTCTGGTTTAAAACATTTCCTCTAAGCTATAGTTGTAATCACCAAAATGGATCCAACTTAATGAGGCTGGTTAGGCTGTTCTTGATACTAGACCATGTTAAAGAGGTACAGCATCAGGTCTCGACATCTACAATTCTCCTCCTAGTCGGCTACTAGCACTTCCTTTCCCATCACCCACACTCCACCTCCTCGCTGCCAAAACAATAACGCCTACCATCACGATCTCCAATGAGAAGAACATGGCAGCAAGCTGATACCCGTACTTGAAATGTGGTGCCTCGGCCGTATTGTAAGCAAACAGGGGCACCCACGCACTGAACGTAAACGACATCGTCTCCACCACCCCAATCACAATCAAGCGATGCTCCTGCGAATGTGAGCACGTCTCGTTGATCCACGTAATGAACAAAGCGCCAGCACCGGTTTCGCAGAACGTAAGGAGCCAGCCCGCCATCATGGCTGGGATGTTGTGCGAGGGATAGATGGAGAGGATAATGGTGCCAATGAGGGAGACGGTGCAAGCAAAGACGATGACGGGGGCGCGTTGCTTGAGGGCGTCGGATGTCCAGGCGTAGCAGAGGGTGAAGAAGATCTGGATACCGTAGCCTGCTGTCGGGATGAGGTTGATCTCTTCGACGCTGTATTTCTTGCTTGCTTTCAGCCAGAGATTGAAGTACGAATAAACGCGGATACCCAGCACGTGGCAGATGAAGGCAATGGAGAAGAGATAGACAGGCCAGGAGGTGAAGACATCTCGGAATGTTTGGAGCGTCAGCTTTCGTGCTGGAGCTCGTCCGACTTTGGCCATGCGGTCAATGGCCAAGGCGCGATTCGGTGCATTCAACCAGATGGCAGCGGTATTGGCTGGCGCGTCGGGGATGGCCCAGTAGCCATACAGGGCAATCGGTACACCGATTATGCCATCAAAGATGAAGAGCCATTTCCACGCGGGCAAGCCCCCTTTGCCATTCATTCCGCTGTACAGTGCGGCTTGCAAGTAGCCCGAGAACATCTGGGCAGCTGATGAAGAAGCTTGGAAGATACAAGAGCGCTTCCCCAGCTCGCTCGGACTGTACCAGTTTCCCAGGATCGTCATGATGCCGGCGTAAGCTGAGGCTTCAAAGAGGCCGATGAAGAAGCGGAGAGCATAGAGCGTCTGGACGTTCCTGGCTCCGGCCATGCCCATCACGACAAAGCTCCACGCCAGTTCCAGCGTGGGCAGCCAGACGGACGGTGGCACTCTGGTCATGATCATCTGCGACGGCAATTGACCAAGAATGTACCCAATGGTCCAGTACGTTGTCAGAAGATTCAGATCATTCCCGGAAAGCTTCAGATCTTCCTTCATCCCCGAGACGTATGCATTGGATATCTATTATCACCATCAGTATCTCATCACGAACCGAGATGGTCGATACGCACATTGGTCTGGTCTAGATACTTGACAAAATATGCAACGCAGCAGTAACTCAGGATCCACCAGTCCATCTTGGCCAGAAGCACGCGCTCTTCCTTTGGCTTATCCAGGGAGTCCCAGATGATTCCCCAGACCCTCGTCGCCCACGGCAGCTTGCGGCTCTCGTCTCGTGCAGTGAAGCTTGAGCCATCCTGCTGCTGGCTGCTGGCCGAGGGTGGCTGGATGGACTCGGATGGGTTCTTGTGGATGGAGGCGGTGGCCATGCCGGTCGATGTCTGGCGCAATGTCTGGTGATGGAGGATCCGTGGGACCACGACGAGCAGCGAACAACAGCCACGGAATCGTGCTCTTCTGCTGCGAGTGCATGAAGATATATACCAGGCGAGGCGAGGGAAGGGGACCCGCGAGAAATGCACCCCCTGGAGTGGCCGCAAGGGCGCTGCGGTATGGGGCGATGAGCGATGGCATCATCAGCACCAAGTTGTCGCCATGATATCGCGCTGGCTGGGTCCGGAGCATTGCCATGAGCGATTACATGGACGAAAGATGGGGGTTGAGCGGCATCAGAGAGAGATGTGGTGATTTGGACGGCATCTCACAGATATATATGGTGGTTGGGGCGGCATTAGAGATGTATATCCTCATTTGGAGTCGGCAATGGAGCGGCATCCGAGAGGAATGGTGGTACATCCTGCGGTCACGGGACAGAAATAGTGCTTACAAATCATGCCTGAGGCAGGAGGCTGACACCTCTACCTCGTCCTCGTCTAATTAATTGTTCGATACAAGGCCATTCATGACCTGTATCCATTATCCTACAGGTACTTCTTTCTTGTACAATGTCTCTACACAGTTCAACTATTTCTCAATCATACATCTCGAAACTAATCTAGATATCAAGGTTCTTATTAGCTAACGAGTTGATATAGAGTGATAGTATTCTCTTTCGCTATGTACAATTCAACCCGTCTATAATTATATCGCTATACAATCTCACAATTTCCTAATGACATATCTCTTAACCAATTTGTAATAGGAGATCTTATTAGCTAACCAGTTCATTAAAAACTAATCATATTCTCTTTCGCTGCATACAATCCAACCCTTCCATGACAGGCCCGTGAGCATAGTCACGTGCGCCGGACATGTCCTGTCGGGAATGAAGTCCTACACCACCAGCGATGCCATGTCGGTACATTGAAAACATCAATCACGATAATGCACATCTGATACTGGTTGACCACCACGTTAAGCTCATGCTGTTCGCCGGACAGACATGTTAGCCATGTCATTTCTCATGTACAGATAGTGCTCAGGGCCAAGTTACACTTCCTCCGACGAGCATGGCAAAGACTTCGGCCGACACTGGCCATGTTCCTCCTATGCTGATCGCCAGATTGGCCCGAGAAGGTCAAGAAGCCGATCCAAATCACAGCTTCAATCGCTTCCGGCTCAATCCGCCCACTCCAGCTCCAGCTCCAGCTCTTACTCCTGCCCGCACATCCCCACCAGAACAGCCGCCGTCTCATTCGACGTCAAGTCCAGAGCCAAAGAAGAAGAGGAATCTCCATGTCCGGCGGAAGGGTGAGCCAGCGGCATGTCGACGTTGCCGGAGACTGAAGAAGAAATGTAGCAGAACAAGACCGGAGTGCGCTCAATGTATTTCTGTTCACCTCTCGTGCAGCTTTGCAGCGCCCCCAGATGCTCCCCGTCCTGTTGTAGATCGCTGCAATGGCTCCACAAACCTTCAGGCTCACAGCGCTGGGGTCTCGGGAGGTGGCAGCAATATACCCCAGCCGGGGCGAGGCGCGTCGAAGGTCCTTCAAAATGGAATGGTGGCGGACACGAACATGGGCGTAACCCAACTGAGGAGTATCGAGATGGCCGTGGCTTCCACTGAACAAGGAGATTCGGATGGCATGCAAGATGCAGAGAGACAGTTGTTGGCCGAACAGCTCCAGAGTCCGACGACGATCGACAGGGGGAGTTCGGTGGGAGATACTGCAAGACGGATGTCCGAGGATGCAGCAGGAAGAGCCTTTGTGGATGCTTACTTTAAACACATCCACCGTGCCTACCCGTTCATGGACAAAGCCAAGGTGTTGGAGGATGTTGATGCAATGGGAGCTTCAATTACTTTGGGCATCGAAAGCATCTCAACCAATCTCTATATGGTGATGGCACTAGGATGCTACACATTAAGGCGCGCTGGACAGATCTCAGATGTCATATCTGCCAAATTTCAGATATCGGAGCAAGGGATGCTCCAAATAATGCAAAGGGGCCTAGCCAACCCGAAGGATATCGAATCCGTGCAGACGCTGTTGTTGCTCGGGCTATATTGCCTATTTGACCCTACGGGCCTATCACCCTATATGATCACGTCCCTCTTAGCCAGCCAGGTTTTGTCCCTTGGACTCAGCCGAAAGGCGTTGCCAGAGCAAGGACTGACACTCGTGGAGATTGAGATGCGGCACCGCCTATTCTGGAGTATCTACACTCTGGACCGAATGGTTGCTGTCTCCTGCGGGCTTCCCTTCAATCTTCATGACGAGAACGTGAATGTTCCTCTTCCAGGCCTTACCATGGAAGAGTTTAGGAGCCCGGAAAAGGGCCATTATGCACTGATGCTGCAAGTACATCGCCAGGTTGTGTCACTTCGTCAACTAGAAGAGAAGATCACGCAGAAGGTTCATCTCTCCAATACTACTACCATCAGTCTAATGCCACACGCGGAACGCCATGCGACCATACAGGAGCTGCGCTCTCAGGTTGACGAATGGTACAGGACTGGATGCCTACTCACCCCAATGGAAGAATCCGACCAGATACCATTCCACAATACCATTCCCTGGCTCAACCATCGATACCAGAATCTCATGCTCCTACTCTACAGTCCTTCGAATCTCGCCAACCTAATTACCACCGGCCATTTTGCAGAGCTGGAACGATCACTGCAGAAATATATCCAGCTCAGCGCCATCCTGATTCAAAAACGCCACCTGCCACTTAATTGGGTGACTCTATGTCGTTTCGTAGCAATCTGTCCTCTCCTTGCGTATTGTCTGATGCGCCGGCAAACCGAACACGGCATCAGCCCGCTCCAAGACGAAAATAGGACCTGCGCCTCCGTCCTCGACGCCTTCCCCGACAGCTGGTATATGGCTAAACGTGCAGCTCACGTCTATAGAAACATGACCCTGCTACCACTACTAGATATTAACAAGGAGATCGCCTCGCTTGTAAAGGATATGCTGGGCGATTGTAGTATGTGGAAGAAGGCCGTAGAGGCCAGCTTACAGCTCTTACAGCGGAGGACCGACGCCCTAGGCACTGATACAAGTTTAATACTAGGTCCTGAGTTTACGTTAAGAGAGGACGAACTATGGGCGGGCATTGAGGATTTTAGTCTTGAGTTTATATAAACTCGTGAATTAATTATTAGCTTCTTATACTTCTTAGAAGAAGAAATAAATATTTAATATAAAATTTAATATAGATAACTATTCTTACTCTAGAAACTAGTAATTAAAGATTATAGTTAATATATCTTAAGAATATTCTTAAACTTTATTAAAACTATTACTAAGATAAAGTAATGTATATTTAAAAGAGTCTACTCTATTTACTAAAAATATTACTCCTTAAGAATCTTTTAACTAGCCCTTAAATTCGTAATCTCTTCTATAAGCCGTGCCCTGTGTATAACAGTCTAATTACTTTCACTAGTAATGTTACCTAGATATCACTAGAAGAACCTAGGTATATAGAACGGCACCTCACTGTTAGGTGTTATATAAAAGAACCCTAGAAAGGGTACTTAGGAATGTCTTTAAACCCTTATTAACGAACTACGTAACCTTAAGAATAGACTAAGTCGAGATCTCTAGATAAACACTTTCCTCTATAATAAATTAGTTATAGCCTACTAGGGAATACTAGCTTGTCGTTATACAGTCTTAGACCCACTAGAAAACTTCGGTAACCTAGTTAGTAAGCTCTAATTAAGTATTATTATATATAACAAGGAAAAGAAACTTAAAATAGAAGCTTACTTCACGGACTAGTAATACTACTAGAATGATTAAAGCTGTGATTAAAACCAGTTTTATATATAACCCTGTTACTCTAGTAACTAATCCTAAAGACTCTAAAGATCACCCTAGAGATCTAGTAATAATACACGTAAATTCAAGTGTTTTATATACAGTAAGGAAGGTTACTATTCTTGTAACTACTCCCTACATCTATAAAAGTTTAGGTGTGAAACCCGCGATCAGTATTTAAGTTGTACTATTCGTGTAATTTCAGTGTGAAAACAGTTTAACTTAAGCGATTATAGTAAACATAATCCTATTTAGATTATACTAGTATCTTACTAAGTGAACCGCTCAGTATAATCTAACCGATATGTTAGCTACATGTTAGTCTAATATAATGTTAGCTATATATTACCTAACATTATTTTAACCGCTAGTAGTAAATAACTTCTAGTATATGTTAACCTATAGTAAGTAGTAATGTATAACACTGTTTTAGAGTAAACACTATAATTTTCAACATATTAGAAATAGATAGCTAGTTAACTATCTACTCTAAATATATTTCCGGTATACTGTATCTACATCCTTAATCCCATCCTATATAAAGTTAGGATTATATAGCGAATTAAACTCACCCCAATCAACATAATTGTTAATATAGTAGACACCAGGGGTAGCAGGAACAACATGCGCGCTCCGAACAATGGATGAGATATTATAGAACCGGCAAGGGCCTAGGTTTCGAGGGTTTATAGCTTCACGAGAAGGCCAGTCCTCAAGTTCTATCATCCCATGCACCTTGTACGTTTTCCCGCCGTTACGTAGGCGTAGGAGCCGCACTAATGCACCTACATAGGAGCAAGCTTTCCCGTTGGCGTCTGTTCTTTCAGGATCCTCCACTGTGACAATCATCTAGACCTGCCCTATAAGACGACTATCAAGATGTTAATCTTGCGCGCTATCTACGCGGCTACCTAACTTGTCGTACTCCTGTACCCAGACGTAATCTCGACGCCCTATGTTGCTACCGTGTCATTATAGTATACATCGCACTATCTCGTTGGTAAGCTTTATAACATCCACGGGATCCTTGCCCGTAGCCCGCCAGTAATACATTGATAGATACATCTATATTAGCAACCTTTCCGCCCAGGAAGAGTCTCTCTCCTTACGATCTAACATCGAGTTTATTACCCTAACACTAGCTAACCGGTTACGTGATTCTCGAACGAATACCGCTAATACTTCAATAAATCCGTCAATCTAAGCCCACCGCGCTACTTCCTGGACCCTTCTCTAGTACCTTAGGTTCTAGCCATATCCAAATATTGACACCTGTTCCTCGTCTAACAGAGTGTAGCCATATCGTTCTAGATTCACTGGTCAAGTTACTGTTAAAACCTGGGCCTCGATTGCTCCTTGCCCCTAGGACACTGGGGCTGTTTCCTCGTACAATAAATTGTGTTCCATGGCTAGTATGTTATTTCGCTCTATGTCATGTAGCATTATCTAATCTGTATGAGTTTTCCCTTTGTTCGTCCGCACATAGTTGTCCTTAATTTGGTATTTGTGACACGCTTTAGAATGACAGGTTGTAACTCTGTCTACACTGCTAAATTCCCGGATAAATTCAGCGTAGTGCGACATAGCATGGAACTTTAGGAAGTTGAAATAACCTTCGCTCTCTTCTCCGTTCCCTCGTGCTTCACGGAATGCCTCCTTAGTCTTGTTAATTCGGTAAAGGGCGTGTTACATATATTGTAATGTTACATCATCATGCGATGTGTACATAGTAATTATATAAAAGTCTACAATAGCTCGAGCACATTGTAGTGCTTCCAGATGCCGCTTGACAAGAAGTGGAGTAATTACTACTATTAGCTGTCATAGTATAGCTTTTTATTCAACACCAGTCCATTGTTAAACTTAACTAAACTTCGTAAACCGCTTAAGGCCTAGGAAAATAGGGACACATCGAAATCTTTCGTCGAGCTAAACACTAGCTATAGACTGCTCCAGCGATCGAGCCTTGTTCTTGCGTTTTCTACCTAGAACAACATAACTTTAGAGCACTACCTAGACCCAGTCTAGTAAGTGTATTACAACGCCCTTCAAGAGTTAATATAAGATATCCACCATTATAGCCCGGTGTATGTTAACGTGTGGATGCCTCCAAGTAAAATTTGTAACATCGTGGACCTAATCGTCGTCAGACCTTATAATCCCCGCAGTTCGCTGGCGCTCAATAGCTTGTTAAGTGTGGAGGTGTGTCCGGCTTGGCTACACTTTCATGAGATACTCTCTCTGATTTAGAGGAACGGTACATATACTACAATGCCGTCCACTTTTAATACCGGTGATCAGCACTTACTCCTTATAATCTACACACATCCCAGCAATAATAGGATAACATATTCTAACATGACCATCTACGCAAGTGACAGAAAAGCCCTTACTACCGAGCTCCTCAATTGCTAGCTCACATGTTAGTCTAACCTCTCCATAGAATGTACTGTTACATACGTGCAAGAATTTTACTCATTGATATGTGGTAGATGTGTGCCTTCATATCTTCCCCTGTCTCCTTGGTTATAGGTAGCTGGCCTAAGAGCACTGATCCGGGAACCGTCTACTTTCGCCGGGTTTAACTGTCAAGGTTCCTAATTGTTAAATACACTGGCCAGCATGCCGCATCCCCATGATGATGTGTTAATTGTGTCTTGTCCGTCGATATCAATAACAGCACCACTGTAGCCCCATCCGGTAGTTTAGATTGAGTATCCCACCACTAGTTCCTAGTGTGTAACTCGTTGTATACTCGGATGTTTATGTCGTCATTGTATAGTCTTTCTAGTGTGTATGTAAGGTTGCTTGAGAATGGTCGGTGTCCGAGTAAGAACCGAATAGCCTTTCAGGGATCTCGGTATCGCAGCTGGTATGTCTTACTCTTGCCTCCTATAACTTCACTACTAATTGTAACATTATTCGTCTGCTAACCATCGCCTGGTATGCTATAAGGAACACTGTGGATCAACTTAATCATACCCTCGTAGTTCTTGAAGGATACTAGCCTGTGGATATTCGCCAGTCGCGGATCGTAGAAGAAGCGGTTAATTGTCCCTTTACTACATTTCGTTTAGACAAACCACTAGACTAGTGCGTATTCGGTCTCGTCTACGAATAGAGCATACTTCTAACCTCTATCTAGTAAACCACTTACAGACTTAGCTTCGGGGCATGGTGTTTCCTCAATTACTACCCCGGCCAATCTGCCTGTAGTCTCCTGAAAGGTCTCTATCCGTATCGACTGTCCTGACGAGTGCTAAGTTGAGGTCCTACCAGCCCTATTATATATAGGTCCGCCTGTCTCCGTACCACTAGTATCCTCCGTGCGCTCCGGGCCTTGGGAGAAGTCTTGCGTATCGGTAACACCCCTATTCACATCCTCCGTAGACAAACTACTACTGCCCCCGGGCGGTAGTAATGCGAACAAGGTCATGGAAGGAATAGTTTCGTCGAACTGTTATATAACCCGACGTCGTTTCAAGAGGTATGTCCTTTAGCATGCTAGCCTATGTCGACTAAGCCTACTTAGATTCTTTACGCGCTTTCTATAACTGCGGTAGAAATTTAGAGATGGTATATTGTTTAATTTGTTAGTGTTCTAAACGACAACTTTCTTGCCTACCGCTCGGTCTTTTTTAATGTGATGACGCGCGCGAGGTAATCGGGTAACATATCTTAATCTAACACAAGCTAACGTTAGCTAACATCTGATGATGTTAGAAGTTAGAAAACCATCATTATCGTTATATCTACGAATGACTTAGAAGTTAAGCTTTAATAGAAGCGATATTACTGTGAATGCTTTCTTTCTTAAGACTATAAAGATACTTAAGATAAACGTGATATGTTATTGTTCTGTCTTTATACCACACCAACAGGTTATATAGTATGTAACAAAGCGTCGGTTAAACATTCGACGATACCTATCTATTCCGCATTTATAAAACTTAACATTACTCCTATCTTAGTCATTTAAATCAACTATGACCGGGTCTATCGTAGTGAACTTGTCTCTTACTTGTAGTAATGTCGTTTAAATAACTGCCCCCAGGTACAACGTGTTAGCTAACATTGACAAATGTTAGCTAATTTTAGGTACGTACAGGTCTATCCATCTAATAGCCTCATGCTTAAACTCTGGGTAGTTACAGTCGGGTAATAGTCTTCATTCGACGAAATAACACTTCTCCCCAGCATGACTTTTAGCGTTTCCTAACGACCGACTTTCCGGTACAGATTACTCCTTATAGCTAAAATCCCCTTTCACATTTTAACTCCCTTCATGTTAACTACAAAAGGATATAGCAACATATACACCCTCTAGTCTTTCATTCACATATCGGAGCACTTTAGGCAACTAGGCAATATTTACTAGTCCATTTTCGGGCTAGTCTATTGCGTGGTTATAAGGTGTGAAGTGAACGATCTCACCCTTAGATCTTCGGTTAGTTATATCTTCTCCTAACAAGCCACTCTATCTTTCTCTTAACCACATCACATCTCCTTCAGCTTTCAAATGCTGTACTGTCATAGATAAGGAACTTCATCTTTACAAGTTTACTTGTATTATTTAAAATACCTTCATCCAACATTAACTCCCTATCTAGAGCGACCCGCTAACAGACATTCGCGACGCGTAGTATTCCTCTCTTGTTTACCTTGTACTCTTCCAGTTGCTAGTACGTCCCGGCCTCTAGTACTTTCACAATAGCTAACATTAATCTCATAGGATATACTGCTATTGTAATGGCGTAACAGTACACCTAGTTGGCTCTGATCTGGTACGATTAAAACCCACCCATGACAGTAGGGAACCTGAATGCAGTCAATGTCAAGCAAGGCCTCTGAATTACAGACAAGGAGTACAACACAACGTTGCGCCACACTGTGGAGCGCGAACTTAGGACTCGAAACTTGGACCCTGGTACAACGTTAGATATTAAACTCAACAGCTTAGAGAATAGAGCGCTTGGTGAGCAGGCTCGCGATGCCGTTTACAATACACTACACGCTTAATTTAGATGGGAAACCATCAATAGAAGATGGATTAACGATGCATTATAGGCAGTGATAAAGCATTGGTTTAATCATATAAAACGTACTCTTAGTCCTCGAAAACCGTAGACTCTACAACGTTCTCTACCACTTCAATCACCCTAACCCTCGATGTACTCCGACATAGCATTCTCGTACTAGCGAAATATAACACCTCTAGCTTCGATTTTAGCCCCGACTTCGCTGTTCAGTGTCTAGATTGTGGTTAATACAGAGAGTGGCGAGCCGTGGATAGACATCTTGTCTGCCTACCTCAAACCTAAGTCTGTTAGGAAACCACCCTCAGATCTACTTCTAGACGATTTCAACTAGCAGGGTTTACAGTATAAACTCGATGGTGATATTAAGATCGACTACAGCCTAGCTCGTCATCATCTTATATACCTTGATTCGAGTTCCGCCGAGGTGAGAATCACAAACCAGAGAAAGTTCCGAACAGTATTACACAACTTAACATACAACCAACACTTGGCGGTTCTTAATTTAAACGTTAAACCCATATCCGCTGTTCTAGATAACCGGTATTTATCCAACTTTAGACCGCCCATAGTATAACCGCAGCCGGAATCCGAGGCCAATGTTCTAGGTAGTGGTAGAAGCGTAAAGGAGGGACAACAAACCAACCCCAATGCTAATGTTCCAAGCAGTGGTGATAATAGGTCAGAGGTGGATAACCCACTATCTAATGGCAATGCTCCAGCTGTTAAAACAGAGGGGCAAGAGGAGGAACAAACCGTTTCTAATGCTACAGACTTGGACTCATCTAACAAGGACGAACATGTTGTTAACCCTGCCACACGACTACGTCGGCATCGGCTAAAGTCAACGATACCGCCGCTGGTAGAGTCTAATGATGAAGCGTAGGAGCCACAGCCTAAGCGACTAAGGTCATTTACTGTTTCTAAGAAAGCGGATGCTACGGGACCGATCATCGACGGCGAAGAGCTTGTTCAGTATAACGTAGGTGATAATGATGATGTGGAACCAGATGTTGATAAACATAAGTTAAGTGAGGAAGAGGAACGTGAAAAGTACGTATATACTTCGCATTTACACACCCTAACAGTTAGCTAGTGCTAGGCTAACATCTTTGTTAGACTTAAGCAGGCCCTATACAACCCGCGACTTAAACAGCTTACCCCCGAGGCCTGGCACGATATCTACGAACTGTTCCTAGTCGACAGGGGCCTCGCACAGACCAAGTCAACCGACACGATTCCACTACGAGGATTAAAGTATAACATGGGCCTTATACCGCACCAAGCGAATGGCGTCTTATTCATACTAACACGAAGACTTCTAGAGCATGGCCGACTACGTGGTGGTTTCCTGGCTGACAACCCCGGTCTTAGGAAGACCCTACAGATAGTCGCACTAGTACTTGTTACCAGGTGGCTATAGCTTATCCGGGATAATGTGAAGAAATGTCGAAATAACACCGATCCTCTTCTTGCTAGCCGACACCTACCACCTAGCACACCGGATACACCTTAAGCACTAGACGCTAAATGTCTAAGTCAATTAGACTTTGGTGTTCTTTATACATACGTCGAGAGGGGGATCTCCCACCGCTTGATTTCCACTCTGAGTCGAGGACCGACGTTGATTGTTCCACCGGCTGGTGCCCTTGGCGTTTAGGATGACGAATTTAAAAAGTTCGTAGATCTAGCTAACACCACTTTAGGTATTGAATGGTTTGTCTACCACAGCGACATGGCCAAGAAGCTTCTAATAGACCGAAAAAGACAGGTTCAGTATAACCTAGAGCGTAAGAGTGCACTAAACAAGTCGGAAAGATTCGTATTTATTACGTCTAGTCAATCTCTTCACACCTAATTACTTAAACCATTCATGTATCGACGCAATGAATTACAGCCTGGATGTAAGAAATAGACACGAGTTGTTAAATATAAAGGTTTGTCGTGGGGCTTACTTGTTCGTGACGAGCTATAAAAGGATTTTAGGCTAGTAACGACACTGTCTAAGTACTTCTCCGATAGACATCATGACTACAATACTCCGGCAAGATAGGCATTGTCTAGAACGCCGTTTAAGAGGACCCCAGAGGAATTACTTGGTCACATTATAGCACTCGAGAAGGCCTCTTAGACAGACCCGCTTTATATTCTACATAATTGTCGTACTAAGGCAATTAAAGAAGTAGGAAGTCGGTTCAAGAAACTGGCCGAGAACCTAGAAAATGCGACCTCCGCTAAGTTCCGTACAGTTGCCCAGAGACTAAACGAGATCCTACAGCCCATGATGATTTAAAGACGAGAGACATCTAAGTTCTTTAGGAACCGTGTACTCGAACTCCCGCCGTACGATGTAAGGCGGATACAATGTCCACTAAGACCCGGCTGGGTAGATGAAATCACAACTCTTTTAGAGGAATTAAAGTTACGGGTAGAGAGTGATTACTAACACTGTCTAGTTACATGGAGAAATGGTGGCTGCCTTAGACCCGAGCTAAAGTTGTCGGACGGTGTGCTACAGAGTGCATTATACAGTCTACAGGTGTGTGGCGGTTTTCCTAAACTCAGAAGCATGGTGAAAAAGGATAACACACTAGCGCTCACTGTCGACGTACTATAAAAGAATGGCTGGTTAAAGGACCCGACTAAGAGTCCGTTCTAGGACAATTATAAGCGATTAATAAAGAGCAGCGAAAAGTTCCGTGTGCTTAACGACATCATCAATTTAGTTTCTAATAGGTCGGATTTGAAGCTCAAGGAGAAGTTTCTTATCCTATCATTTTACCCAGTGACTACTCTGGCCCTCAAATGTGTAAGTATTTACTTTGTTCTAGCCTCACTCGTTAGCTAACATAAAGCAGTGCCTTAACCGTGCGACTAAGCACAAGTCGGTTCTAATACACCCCTCGATGCTAATCTCGAAGCGGAGAGCTACGCTAGCTACATTTAACAGCGAGGAACATGTAGACGGCGACCCTACTATCCTTATTTCAACTACAAAGATGATGGGTATAGCTTTTAATATCCCTCGCGCGAGGACCTATATACTCCTTGAGCCGGACTAGCTAGTCTGAAACCAGCGTCAGGCATTTAGAAGAGTGCACCGCACTGGACAGCTGTTAAAAGAAACAAAACTGTTCCTACTGTATAATCTGATAAACCCTATTGAGTAAAGGATCATTACCCGACAGGACAATCGCGGGCGAATTAGAGATGGTGTTTTTAATATTACAATGGCCTAAGCTGCTTCACGTTAGTAAAAAAATGAAGTAGATGAGGAAGAGGACGAAGATTAGTTTTAAAAGGTAATGGTGTAATATAATAGATATAGACGTCACCTAATGTAATACATAGAAATGTTAGGTAATGCTAGCTAACGTCACCTAAACTAACACTCTTAAATTTTATACAATCCCTCTACTTTTGTCACCGATATTTATTATATTAAGTAGGAAATAGACGTATTCTAATATAGTATGAAAGTAGGTTAACCTCGACGCCGACTATAGACAGATTGTTAGGCTAAAACTCAGCTACATGTTAGGCTAGCATTATCTAACTTATTAGCTAACACGTTAAACCTGAAACTGCGCGGAACCTAAATTCGGAATAGCTTATACTAATCGCGTCGCGCCTTATTCTTCACCCTACATCTTCTAATTCAGCACGACACTTCCTTCGTAATTCGACCTTATTACAGACAGTTAGATATAGACCAAGTTTATCTACATCCTAGGTTCTACACAGAGACTAAAAAAAATTGGTCGGTAGATTATATCAAGGTAGGGCTATTGATTGATGACGCTACTTACTCCACAATATACACGGCACTCGAGTCTAAGATAATATCCTTTAACCTCCTTGGGCGCAGACTTAATACGATTGTGAGCAAGACAAAGCTCTAAGCGACCTTCGAAAATGTCAAGCGGACGTTCCCAGGCATATTCAACGATGTCCCCTCGGCATGGCGTGAAAGGTACTTGACTGTGATCGCCTAGAAATGTAATTACAATTGTAAACGACGCTGTATCAGCCCTCGGGGTTCGTGTAGTGACAGGGTGGGCAATTTACTAAGAATGGGACAGCATACAGGTATACCTAGGGATGTTAGCCACGGTCTAGGATCGAGAACTGTAGAAATACAAAGGATAAAGGATAGTAGTTCTACCGTCTATTGTATACAAGACCTCGTCGAATCGACCGTACCGTCCGTCGAGATTGTCCTAGAGAATATAGTATTCGACCGGTTTACTACTATTCTAGTGGAAGATATTGGTTACAACAAGGATTTGGAAATTATATTATATATACATGTTAGACAGAGAAAGGTGGACATATGTAACAGCTAGGCATAGAAAGTAGCAATTGAGGAAATGTATCTCCGGGGGGCCACTAGATTTACGTTTATCATCGAAGACAAAGGCATGGAACACAGATATATAAATATATAACTACTAGCTAACAATGGCTACAGTGCGCTAGAATCTAGCAACCGGGTTAACTCGCGCACCTTTTGATAATATTCAAGCTGTACAAGTCCAGCCGCCTTAACTAGCAGAAGGATCACCAACGGTATGCGGTGAGAGAAGTTCTAGTGTGCTCGGAGGATTGGGTGAAACAACAGGAGCATTGCTAAATAGGACGTGCATTGACTCCGAGAGCTGTACGAAGAAGAAAACAGCTGTTTATAACATGAAATGACTAGTACAGAGTTTAAACTTGCAAGCTGACTTCGTAGGTGTTATATTTTAAAGACAGGCTAGGATAACACGATCTAACCTTTACCCACAGACGTACTAGTTTAACCTAGCTAGCACCGAGACGAGTGTATACAGGTAATAGAGACAATCACTTGTGAAGACATAAGTCTCGTTGTACACCATTGATCTAACAGAAGCATACTTATTATTTTCCTACACTCTAAGCAAGACACATTCAAGAATTCGAATTAGGTAGAGTTAAGCACTTTAGAAGAAACTTAGGCACTGAACTAACGGTAGATTAGACAGAAAACTAACCTGTGAGCGAGAATACGACGCTGCTAATATACAGTCTAGCCAGAGCAGCATAGAAAGAATCACAGTGGGGGTATATAACTAGCGGGTGTTTAAACTATTATAGAACGTTACTAATATTACGCTGTAAATAGGACGTAAAAGAACAAGGTTATATATAACGGCAAGCGTAGAGGACCGGAAAATCCGTCGAAGAAGGCTCAACAGTAAACAGACAGGGAGTTATCTAAACAAATTTGTTATAGGGCCGTGTAAAGCGGAGGGATAGATCGAATGAAGAGGGAGAAGGTTAGATGATTTTCCACGAGACGCTCGAGCTGCTACAAGGGGCGATGATTTCGGGCCACCGAGGTGTTAGATTTAACCCTTGGTTACAATGGCGACCAGAACATACATCGAAGATGATGGCAGAGATATAGAAGGAGTGTGTTACTAGACATGTAGTAGCGGGGGACCTACAAGTCGGCGATGTTGCTGTCAGGCCAAGTGAGTAGGTTGCTCGAAAGGTACCGTCTTGGCTCTACAGGCGAATAGTTAGCTAACGTTATAATAGCTGCTCGACGATACTAGCGACTTCCGAAGCAAGTGTATACATAAAATCCGGAACCTTGTAAATATACATTACCTAGGCGGGAAGCACTAATCGAACATAGAATTAGCTCGAGCTTTACGAGTCGACCATTGCTTTACATACAAGGACTATACTAGGGTAGTGCGGCCTTACCTATTTAGATGTCCTTAGTTAATGGTATGCTAGCCTAACCGGAAGAGATTTCTAGCGTAAATTATTGTACACGGCATATTATAAATCGCTTTCAAGACTGAAACACACGTCGGTAACCTCCCGACCACCAGGCATATGTTTTCCCCTTTGCGAGGTGAAACTATTATATGGGTATGTTGTCTTGTAGATTATACACTCTCCGAATATATAGCAGACGGGACTAGGCACTCGAAGAAGCTAGAAGGCGCACAACTATTAGGTAAGATCTACTTTAGAGACCGTGTTAGTACTGTCGTCTATATTAATTAAAGCTTGCAGAGAATTATAAAGTGTTAAGAAGCACATGGAAAGATTAGTGGGAGAAGCAGATGACTAACATCTGTGAAAGACTCCGACATCAAGTGTTGATACAGCTAGGTCAGAACGAGGAGCAGGAAGAGACCAAAGGCTCAGTTTACAATCCATTTAAAAACTCACTGGAGGACCTTGACACTACAGATGACGAGGAAGAGCTAACCATAGGGGGGAAACGTGTTGGTACAAGTGGTCGTGTAAGTTATTAACTAATGTTAGCTAACATATAATACTGACAGAGGGTAGGTTAATTCGGACATAAAAAGACGACGTATCGATACTACTTCCAGGGATAGTTCTCGGCAGTCGTAGATTGATGATACTCCGGAGCAGTTAGACGTATACAGCTCTCTAGGTCACCGATAGACATTATACCTGCTAAATTATAACAGGACGACAACGATGTCTCAAGCGA